>CM034153.1:641565332-641905332 GCA_019776745.2 Taxus chinensis | reverse complement strand
AATCTTATATATTTGCTCACATTATTTGATTAATTATAAAACGGGCTTCATGAAGACCCATTTGACAATTCAAATTTTATATATTATCCCCCCATCTCCTACAAATTATTAATCCATGGGTATTAATACACCCATCCGACACCCTTTTTTAAATGGAATCTTTTATCTCACCCACCATGTCAATCATGCTCCCCACTCCATCTAATCATTCAAGCCGTGGTCCCCACATGATCACATCATATCTCTTAACTCGGGTTACGTTACCCAACCCCGGTTACTTGTTAACCCTAATTTGACCTCACATCTAAGCTATAAATATGGGTTTTTTCCCATATTTTAGGGAGGGAATATATAATTTTCAAGAAGACCTGGAC
The DNA here is from genome assembly GCA_019776745.2 of Taxus chinensis. Classification (NCBI taxonomy): domain Eukaryota; kingdom Viridiplantae; phylum Streptophyta; class Pinopsida; order Cupressales; family Taxaceae; genus Taxus; species Taxus chinensis. The sequence goes on along the minus strand of CM034153.1, from coordinate 641,904,958 downwards.
TGACCGGACCAAGGAAAAGGAAGAAAAAGTTAGGAAGTTTGGGTGAATGCTAAGAAATTTTAGCCATTTTATCACTATTATTCAGTCTTTGTAATAACATGTGGAATTTCCATGATATTCTGCTCATGATCTGGTTCATGTGGTGAGGATCATGTTGCACACATCTGACCAATAATAACATCTACATACCGACATCTTTTAGTTTTTTTGTTTATCAATTTGCATATTATCTGTTTGGACTCTATCTTATTATTATTCTTATCACATGGGGGTTGACAACCACCGAGGGAGTTAACACTTCCTGGATTTGCTTTGTTAGGCAACCCCCACATAAAATCTCTAATCAATCTTTCTCTAGTGTATGTAAGCTGCAGGTTTGCTGAGATCACACCGAGGAGTACGATATCAACTTTGGACCTATATCATCCATCATCATCTCTAAGGTACTAAGCCCTTGTATACTTGACTTTGTTTAGTGTTTCTTGATTACTCGTACACTCATCTAGACAGGAAATAAGAAACTCTGATCAACATTTGGCATGCTCGGTGGGACCAGATCTAAGATCTGGTCATTTCATTTGTTTTTTTCTTTTTCTCAAATTGATGAGGTGTCATGAGTATCACGGTTATCATTTTTCATAGTTGTCACTTATTTAGATATATTATGTATCTTTCATTTTTCCGACTCACCTGTTCACAGGGTCTAGTATTATCTCCCTCTGTGTGGTGTCATCCGTACATTCCGTGGTCTAGGTCATCTCAGAGGTAAGCGCTTCTAATTTTTAATTGATTAGTATTGAGTGCATTTTTATTAATGATCATAATAATATTAACATTAATTAAATAAATAAATAACAATTACTTAATTTTTTTAATTACAAAATGAAATTGAATTAAATTATATATATTTTAGAATCCTAGTTATCTTAATCTACCCATCCCCTACCTATCACCCACCTCTACCTTCCACTAAAGTGGCAAGCTCTGCCACTTTCCCACATAGACCCTTCAACCTACTCACTCCTCTCACAGTGAGCCATCCATCTCCTTCCCACTTATTCCAATCCTTCACCGCACAGTTCTTCTCCACCTCACCGCTTGAGCTCACCATATCCCCAGTCACCTTCTTCCGCCGTCTATATCCTTTGCTCCCTTTCTTTTCACTCAGCCCCACATCCTCTCTGCATTCCATCCCCACCATCTCCTCACTATCCACCCATCCACCATGTCTCTCCACACACAACTTCTCCTCTGCCCCGAGCTATTCCCGTCAACCCCCACATACCTCTCAGCCTCCACACATATCCTTTCTCTCCTCTCATTTCCAAACTCTCCATTGCACCTGCATCGAGCCCGTCTCCCCATCCCACTTCACCGTCACTCTGCATCTCTTTCAGATCTCTCACTGTAGACCACACAACTCCATTCACCTTCTCCTCTACCCCGAGCTATCCCATCTCCCACCTGCATACTCCTTCACCATCTCTCCCCTATCCCAAGATCATCCATTCTCATCAAGCTCCCCGTCTTCCAACATACCCAACCATCCATATTCCAATCCCGCCTCACTTTCCATAATCCCACACTCCCTCCTTAACCTCACCAAGCTCCCACAATCTCCATCCCTGCCAAACTTCTCCTCTGCCCACTCAGCCCACTATTTCTCCCTTTTCGTCCACACCATCCCACATCAACCTGTTGACCCATTGTCTCCACTTCTACTATAAGCCAAACTGACCCACATGTGCTTCGTCCCTCCCAATGCACACTTTCCTTGACCAAAGAGGACCCCTCCATGTGAACTCCACATGGCTTGACCATACACATTCCCAATCAAATTATAACATTTTTAACTTACTTAATCAATTTATATTGACATTATTTCAAATCATATAACCACTAACATAGGGTATAATATTATTTATGTAGTCATTTTTTAGCTAACCCTAGTTAATATTATTTAGTAAATCTAGGTTAATTCAGGACTTAATTTTACAATTTGGTTTATCTCCTTGTGAACTAATTGGTTAATATTGGCGCTTCTTCAACATTTAGTTAGGCTTAGTTTGTTAATTCCATTGTAATACTAATTCTATTCAGTCATTTCAACTTGCCTGGACCCCTTTACTTCCCGTCGTATGTAAGTCATCTCAACTATATCTTTAGGTGTTTTTCGAAACATAATATTTTTTATTAATATATTAGAATACTTAAAATAATCATATTTATTATTTCTCTAATTATGCATCACTTTCAACACCACATCATTAGGACCATTATATTGCTTTTCTTATTTTGTCATCCGCATTAATTAATTGTCGTATTTGCTTTTGCAGGTGAATTCTACAGACCTTGCAACCAAAAAGTTATTCTGTTAAAGATAAATTGTTAAACCATTAGCACACCACCGATCTCCTGTCACCGACCCCATTCAAGATTGTTCATGCTACAATTTTAGGGTACCCGGGCATTCCTGGCCACTGATCGTCACCTCTAAGTATGCCATCATCACATGCGATCAAATAAACAGGAAAAAAACATTATCCGGATCCCTCTTTCCAGGCTTGAACGATGTAGTTTTAAGGTCACTAGACATTCCGGGTTCATGATCAATACCTCTAAACACGTGCAATCAAATGACATCGATAAGCGATTCTCCAAGTATTCCTCATTTTTCTTTATTTTCTCTTTTCTGCATTGAACTTTCCCTTTCCCGAATGTTTGTCTACATCAAATATCATATTTCATTGTGGTCTAAAACAAACTTTCTGCATCCTTCTTGCTTACATAGCTTAAGTAAAGGATTTAATCTCTGCATTTCAGTTATCACACACTACCTGAGACTGCACAAACATAATTAACACATCAAAACATTCCTCTCACCTGGTTAACTGATTGGGACCTAAACACCCAACAGGAAACCATCTCAGACATCTCCCAATCCATAACTACCTGAAACTAGCCTTAGATTCCTTTAGGCACCTTCATTACCTACTTTTCTATTCTGTTCACATCCTCTAAATTAATCATGATGCTAAAAAATATTATGCTTGATTTGTTTGTCAACAACATACATAAACATATGTTTCTCTATTTCACACCTATTGTTGCTCTCTCTCAAATCGAGACAAAACAACAATCTATTCTATCTAATAAAGTTACTTCCTCTGACGATCTCACCCGACATGATTCTAAACTCAAAAGCACATCGTCAGTCACCCAACCTCCAATCTCCATGGTCTCACCTCATGAGAATCATTTCATACAAAATTTGTTGAGACCAGTCTATTCCCCACCTTGACACGAACCCTCATATCCCTCGTCAAGCCAAACCAAACCTGTCAAGGTGGGAAGGAAAAACAATATACAATTATTCTCCATTTTTCCCTATTTCCTCTTTTCTGCATGGTACTGTCGTTATTTTGGGTGATTGTCAGCATCGAATTTCATATTTCGATTTTGGGAGTAAAGCGAACCTGTGCTTTCTTCCTGCTCACATAGTGTAACTAGGAATTAAATTCTTACATCTACCTAATCATCCACATCCAATTTTCCTGCAATAATATAGTCTCTTTCGCTAGGGATTCACCTCCCCTTGTCCTTATCCAATTAATGCATTTCATATCTAAACGAATCTCCTTTCACTCTGGGAGACTTTAATTCTTGACATTGTTTTATTTACCTCATCCAAATACATCCAGTCTAAACTAACCCCATCTAAATCTTCATCTCATTTAAAGCCCACTTTTGTGGCCATATGTGTTTATCCCTTAAGGGACCATTTATTTTCATCTTAAGCCCACTATGGTGCCCATGTTTGTCTCTTCGTTAAGAGACTATATTTATCTTTTTCATTAAGTCCACCTTTGTGGCCATGATTGTGTCATCAAAGTCCTCCTTTGAGGCCATATTTGTCCTGTTAATAAAGGCCATATTTTTCACCAAAGTCTACCCTTGTGGCCATATTTCATCTCAATGGGATGCATATATTGTTGGTCCAAAAATCTGTCACCTGGACAGATCTATGGATAGACGAGCCAACAGTGTGCAGGGCATAGCCCCTCTTTGCGTCAGCAAAGCGAAACTGGTTTATTGCTATTCTACCAGCAAGAATCTATGAAAGTCTCACAGATTCTGCCTTCGGGGGTTTGGGATCTCATCCCAGTAGGTTTATTTCCGGCTGCGAAGAGAAAGGAATGAAAGAGAGGAGGAAGAAGGAACAGGTCCGAAGGGAGAAAAGAAATGAATTCCAAAGCAGAAAGGTTAGAAGATTTATGTTTTTGGGTTGGTAGTAAACAGAGCCAAACCTACTTGCATAAATAAACAAAGCAATACTGATGAGCAAATGACAGAAAAGTAGATCTGAATCTAACAGAATAAACACGTGCAGATCTAACATAAGAAAGTTCTGACACATAACACAGGAATTCAGCACAAAGTCTCAATATTTGTATTACTGTTTTCTTCTGTTACAAGAAAGCTCAAAGTCTTTCTCTCCTCACTTCTATTTTCATCTAAAAAATGTTCACACCCGAATACAACAAGTATTCCAATATATATAGAAGAGGAGAAGGAAAGAAGGCAAAAAGGAGCCAACCACTTATTTACAAAGATATTTACAAAATATATAAAAGTCATGTTGACTTTTTTACAACTTGATGGATGACATCATCCCATGACGCAACATGGATGATGTCATCATTTGCATCAACATACTTCAGACATTCCAACAAGAAAGTCGGAGAAGAGAGAGAAGAAGAAGAAGAAGAAGAAGAAGCTACTCGTCGTCATCATCCTGCGGCCGAAAGGGGGTAGCCTACTTTTGATGCTGCTCAGGTGATGAGATATGGAACTGAGCGCGGTATTCCAAAAACTTGTTAATCATTGGGCCAAATTGATCCTGGGAAGGATCCTTATGTCGCTCGCTGATCGCCTCACAAGTCTCCCGCTCATCTATGAGCTTCTCGGGAAGTTTGGAATAGTCCTTCTCCGCCTCAATGAGGAACCCGATGAAGTCCCTACAGGCCAGCAGGTTGTTGATAGATTCAGTGTCAAATGTGACCTCTGGCCCCGTTCCTTGAGAAGCGATCTCCTTGAAAATCCGGATGGTTTCATCAACTGACCTTAAGGTAAAGGAAGGAGTGAGCAACCCTAGAGACATGTTGAGAACAATTCGCTCCATTTGATGCATTGTATCCAGGGCCTCTTCCTTTACTTTGTCAATCTTTTCTAGAATAAATTCTAGCTGATCCACCCGATAGTCCAGAGTGGACATGATTTTGTTGAGGGCCCTTGGATGGCCGAAGACGCCGAACTTGACCAGATCTTCGACTGAACAGTCGAACATTTGTTGGAAGGCCTCGTGCTGCAGTCTAGCATGTTCCAGCTCTTCTGATATGGGCCTTGCTAGCGCTTGGAGCTCTTTATTCACCTTACTGATATTCAGGTACAAGTCAGAGAACTCATCGATCACTTTTTCGCTGTCTTTGAGGATTTGGCTTCTCCAAGCGGAAACGGCCATACCCTGCTCGCCAATTTTGGCATATTCGTTGATTTTCTCCTGGCTGAGAAGCTCAGAAGTCTCGGCGGCAGTTGTGGGAGGCGCACTACCCATCTTTTGTAAGGCTTGGAGCAGATATTTGTTTTGCTCTTTTAGTAGCCTTTTCTCTTCTTTTGTCTCTTGAAGCTTTTGACAGAGAGCGTCAACCACGGAAAGAGCTTCCCCCTGGAGACTTTTAGAAGATGTCCCCATTGTGACTTGGGTCACAGTAAAATCTTTCGGAGATAGATCCTTTTTCTCTTTGAGGGGATCGGGGTATGCAATTTCCATGATTCTCTCACCTGCAGCACTTTTAGAGAAGCGTGCAACAGGCTTCTGCTTCTTCGCCCCTTTGGCTGGGATCACTGAAAAGTCCATCAGAGCGATGGGAACTTTCCTCTTTTGCTAGCTTAGCTGCTGAGAGATCCAGGTTGGTCCTATGGAAGAAGGACCAGAGACAGAGGAGGAGGCAAATACAGTAGAAGAGGGGAAAAACGTGGAGACATGTGGTGGAGGCATTGAGAGAATAGCCGAAGAAGTGTCCACGGGAGGAAGGGAAACTGCAGCTGCGGAAGACATAGGAAGGGAAGGGAGCCCGGAGATGAGGGAAGAAATGGAGGAGGACAGATCAGTGAGGGAGGAGAAGATAGACGAAGAAGCAGGGGAAAGAGTAGAAGAAGGGACAGAGGACATGACCAGAGGGATGGTCACTTGAGTCACTCGAGGAGGGGAAGGAAGAGAAGAAGAAGGGATGGAAGGAACTTCGGTTGTGGTAGCAATGCCGACATCCTGAGTGGATGGGCCTATGGGACTATCCTCTGCTGCTTCTTTCTCTAGTGAATCCAGAGTTATTACCTGTTCTGGTGCTGCGGAAGGAGGACTCTCAGGGGTTTCTTCCTGAATGGTGCTGGATTCACCTTCTACACCTTTGCCTTTAAGCTACTTCTTGGATCGTGGAGGTGCGTTGCCCAATGGGGATGTTGTGAAATCAACCCCGAGGTAGATTATGTTGTTCATCCGGCACCAATGCTCTATCCTCCGCAAAGTCTCCTTGACCCTCTCCTCAATTGTCTGAGGAGCTTTAGTTCTATCAATGGCCGGAAAGGGCCAATCGTCCCCATCTGTATCAGTATATACCTTGTCTACTTCATCTTCTGTTGTTTGGTAGGCTTTGGGGATAATGGCTACCCCATATTGGATGATTTCTGCCAATGCTAGGCGAGAATGATCCTTTCTTCTGAGCTCTACCTCATGGAGGATGTCAATATAAATATCCTCGATCTAAGGAACATGGATTGGATCAAGCTTTGCTCTTGGCAGGTAGCCCCTTGGGTTGAAGGTAGGCCTGGCTGGGAAGTCATGCTTCAAATTGAGTAACTCCAGCTCTGCGAAGATTTCCTTCGCCTTGTGGTGGGTAGAGCATGTGTATCGGCCCACTGTGAGGGGGAAAGGAGTTCCACCCTTCTTTCTTTTAAGGCATTTTTCGTGGTATGTGACCAGCTGCCTTGATAGCTCTAGTAGAATCAGTTTAGGCCCAGCATACCTTGGTAGCCTGGTTGGCTCTCCCAAAAAGTTGACAGCCCTCAGATAGGTGAATGTGGGAAATTGGGTGAACAGGGCCCCCCATTTCTCCGTGGCTGCCACTATGTTTTTGGTCGTACGACTAAGAGTCATATTCGGCCTCAGCAGGTAGATGATGTGATAGAAAAACACATCGTTAACTTTTGTGAACTGGGAGATGCTATTCTCCAGCTTTAATTCTGGATAATACTCGTATATTTTGACCTGAGGCCAAACTCCACTCCGGGTTAGGCCTGGATAATCCCTCTCTGACGCTGCAGCATAGACCACGTAGGAGTTCATATGGAATACTCCTATTGTGCCGAACTGTTGTAGCTGCTCGGAGATGGTGCTGTTTATAATTTCCCCACAACAAAAGCGTTGATCAGGCAAATTCTTGTTCATTGTTTCCAAGTAGCGCAACATCCATTTATGGAAGTAATGGGCATCAGAAAGCCCGAAGACCCTGCTCAGGAAGGTAATGGTATCGCTGAGCTCTTCTGAGAAGTCACTGCGGTGGATGATTTGGGGCCATCGGGTTACTACCTTCTTGTTCTTCAAGTACACTTCATTCATTAGCTGCATACATTGGTCTTCATTGTCTTCCCAGGCCTTGATGCACTCTGCTTGGCTAACGGCCACAAAGTGCCGGTGGTGAGGGATGCCGAGTATGATCTCAAAATGATGGGCAGTGAGGTTAATGACTACCTCGCCCTTGCTGTTTTCGACACACCTTGTGTCTTTATTGTAACTCTGGGCAACCACCATCATAAATTCATTATTTAGTGCACTGACGGGGATCCCCCCAGCAAAATGCAGGCCACTGCCTATCTAGTTTGTCCATCTAGGGACTCCCTGTGACCCTCCTGAGTTTTGGCCCAAAAATCTTCCATATCAATGTGACCTGAGCTCTGAGTCTCTTATATCCAGGCTCACATTCTACCTGAGACTCGGGCATTCTGACCCTCTGATACTTGTACTTCATCTTTTCCTCTGTAAGTTTAGCCTTTGCCCTTTCGATTTGGTCGGTCTCTTGCTTGATGTAGACATATGTGATTCTGAATTCAGTTGTTGATCTGTAAGAAGAAGAAGTGAAACCCAATGCAGAAGAGCCATGAATTAGCCATGTTAGATCTTCCATTGGAAGCGCTAGCAGAATAGAATGAGGAGTTAGCAGATTTTAAGGCCTCAGGGTGCAAGGCGCATGAACACTGCAGGCTGTACAGGGTTAAATAGGTATGGCACACAGAAGAAGTCGTGTTACAAGGGACAAATTAGCACCAAAGGTGCACAGGTCGCAAGCGATGCTGCACAGTGACATTTTTGTTGTTGTAAGCAGAAGTGCGCCTGTGCCATCCATATGTGTTCGTATACTGGGCACAGATAATTTTTATGTTGCCATGGAACTTTGGTGTGCTAAAGGGCGCAGGCGCACGATATGTGTACACAACATGATGTTTATGTGTGAAATGGGGGAACTTGGCGCAGTGCAGCCTTGAAGGCTTTGCATGACATGTAGCTGATGATAAGAGGGGATGTGCCTGCACCGTTTACTGTAGTTTTATACTTGGCGCAAGTGGACAGGTGATGCAGCAAGGAAGGTTGGCAAACAAACCAATCCATTCAAGAAGCAATCTCCAAGCCAAGATTGTAGCATATGTAAGAAATCGCAAAATCTAAGTGAGCAGATGTTCAAGTTGGCAGCAAGAGAGAAAAGCTAGTGGTGAGTTCCATTGGCTATGAATTTTGCGATAATTTAACTATGTGGGACAGATGCTTTATGTTGGGCGTAACTGTTCATAGTGTACACCATAGACGCTATGGTGTGCCCAAGGTGTTGAACTAGGGATTTGAAATAGCTCTGACGCAATTACCTTTCTTTCATTTCCAAGATGGCATCGAATAGGGAAGGAAATGCAAAGAGGTGTCTAGCCAATGTGATTTTCGAGAAACAAAGATAATGCACGACAAAAACAATGTGGTACATGAGCTAATCTAGGACGCCTGAAGAATGAGGGAGGAAAAATAAGAAGATAAGATAGCAAAAGAAAGGGCAAAAATAAGACTCAAAATCCATTCTCTCTCCATGTATCAAAAACCTAACCAGCAATGGTTACATGAATAACCATACCACTTATCTTGAGAACAGAGCCCCTTAAGGGACCTCATTCACCTAGAGATATATGCATTAACGACCTCTAACCTGAAAAGAGAATTGTTAGACAACATGTATGAAAATAGAAAGCGTAAAAAATTAGGCTGTATACATATTCCCTAGATTGATTACGTACATAGACGCAATAGTGAAACATGAGGTAGTCAGTGGAAAGTATGATACATAACACATGAAATCAAAAGTAAATTGGTAAAATTAAATAAAGCGACTAGCTGAAATGAAATATACCCATCAATGCGTCCTTGATAGTGTCGAGTTGTCCTGCCGACATATGGGTGTAATCCATGCTGCTAAAACCTTTGAAGAATGAAAACGTTTTCTAAAAGGAAATTACTAGAGCGCCTCATGGCAGTACCATATAAGACATAAATCGACCTGAAGCTATGTGCGTCCCATGGGATAGATGTCGTGGATTAAGATCATGGAGGTATAGGGTTAAAAAGCGTGTTTTTTTTGCTAGAGAGTGAAACAAGCGCCTGTGTAATATGTCAAAAGGAATGGGAGAATATCACACTCCTAGCTTAATTAAAGACGGATTTTTTTGTATATCGGGAACTAATCATGCGCCAAAGGTATTTAAAAATTAAGCGCACCAAAAGTTGCGATAGATTTGACATAGGAATATTCATGCGTTTAGCCATAGGATTTTTGGGTTTATTTTCTTATTGTTATTTCTGGAATTAACTAGATTTCCTGAGATATGGAATTTACAACGTTTGGAGATTAACATGATGATATGACATGAGTACGAGGAGGAGGAAGAGACTAGATGAGGAGGAGCATGTGGCAGTGCTCAACCACATGTAAGTCATTGGTATTAAATTTCATTAAATAGATTAGGAGTAATCTTGGTATTTTTAGACCAGATATCGAAGGTATTAGGGCATTGCATTTATGAGTCAAAATTACGTCATTAGAAAGGTTCGGACAAAATACAAGTGTGTTTGAGGAGGGATCCTGAATCTTTAGACCATGTCTCCACCATTATAGACTTCCATCTGTACCTGGTAATGATTTTAATTATGTCACACCCTGTTATCCTGTAAAATTGGCAAGGGCAATTTTACAGATAACCCTACCGAAAATTTTGTTCCGATCCCTCGTCAGGGATTCCTTGCATTCGGAACGTTGCAAAATCCCTTTCCGGGAAATCTAGTTTTCCGAACTTAGTCATTTTTGGTCTTTTTGGGTGGGCGCATATAATGACTATGCAACATCAAATGTTCATGCGCCCCCTTTAAAGCCTTTGGCGCATGTTTTCTTGTGTCAACAAGCGTTTTGGTGCGCCTCTCTATGTTGAGTCTTTCCTGCATGCGCCAAGGCGCGTGCGCCTTCCTGTCAACATATCTTTTGTTGCGCCCCTTTTTGGTGCGCAAAGGGTGCACATATTCCTCTGTCGACACCACTTTCGGTGCGCCATAGGCGCACATATTATCGTGTTGGCAAGCGTTTTGGTGCGCCAAAGGGCGCATGTTTTCTTGTGTCGACAGCTCTTTTGGTGTGCCACTTAAAAAGTTGGTGGCGCATTTATTGCTTCCTCGCCTATATATAGGCGCGTCTGCACTGTCATTGTCACCAACAGCAAATCACGTGATTTTCTCTGTACCTGTCAGCGCACCAGCCCTGTCACTTTTCGAATTGCACTTCGTGGACCCGTTTGCACATTTCTTCGTTATAAATATCCAGGGTAAGAGGTCCTCATTTCTTTTGTGTTTCGTGTTTGTGGTTTTTGGCTACTTGTGGGTATGAATTGGATTGAAAAGAATGAAAACATGAACTCCCCACCCCCCTTGCTGTCTTTTCCACATGATCTTCCCCCCTCTTTCCAGATCTGCTGGTAGAGGAAGCTCTGTCCTGAAATATTAGCTTGGAACCCTTTGTTTAAAGCCATTTCCTATCACCCAAATGACCCTGCAAAAGGAGGCTTAACCACATAGAAACCCCCTCAGAGAAGAGAACTGATGCTTGAAAAGAAAACTGTATTTTTCTTCTCCTTTGGCGCATTGGCACACCCCTGCAACATGAAGAACAGTTGCGCCAATGGCGCATCTGTCGCCCCTGTTACACAAAGAGCAGCCGCGCCAATGGCACACATTCCCTGCCTGCTACATCATGAAAAGTTGCGCCCTCAAGGTGCACTGCCTTAGTTTGTTACAAACACTTTCCTTACGTGCCCCCTCATTAGACGCACCAAACTCATTTGTTGCATTACTAAAACCTGCGCCCTATGGCGCACCCTGCATGTGTGCAACATAGAAATTATCCCTATGCGCCAAGTGCAAAGCTTTAAACGGCGCAGGCGCATCCATCATTGCAACAACAGCATGTCATGCAGACCTTTCATGCGCCGCGCCAAGTTCCCTTAAGCGCACAAAAAGCATATGTTACACAAACCTTATATGCGCCTTTGGCACACCGAAGTTCCATGCAACATGAAAATTATATGCGCTTCTGGCACATCCTGTTCCCGTGCAACATAAAGAATCCATGCGCCCTTTACAAAATGCATACATATGGCGCAGGCGCACCTGTGCTTACAACAACAAAGAATGCACCCTACAGTTTCCATGCGCCATGCGCCCTTTGGCGCTGATTTATCCCCTGCAACAGCCCTTTCCTGTGTGCCTTACTATTTAGCCCTGTAGCCTGCAGTATTCATGCGCCTTGAGGCCTTTAAATTGCTAACTCTTTCTTCTGTCAACATTTCAATGGAAAATCAAACAGCTGACATGGCTTTCTTCAATTGGGTTTCACTTCTTATTCTTGCAGATCAACAACTAAGTTCAGAAGAACATATGTCAACATCAAGCAAGAAACCTATCAAATCTAAAGGCAAGGCCAAGCTCACAGAAGAAGAAATGAAGTATAAGTATCAGAGGGTCAGAATGCCCGAGTCCCAAGCAGAGTGTGACCTAGACATCAGAGACTTAGAGCTGGGTCATATTGATATGGAGGAATTCTGGGCCAAAACCCAGAGGGTCACGAGAAGTCCATGGATGGACAAGCTGATAGGCAGTGCCCTACACCTTGCTGGTGGGATCCCAGTCAGTGCCGTAAACAATGAATTTATGATGGTGGTAGCCCGATGCTACAACAAAGACACAAGATGTGTCCATGGTGAGAAGGGCGAGGTTATAATTAACCTCACTGCCTGACACTTTGAAGTAATGCTCGGCATACCTCATCACCGGCACTTTGTGGCCGTCAGCCAACAAGATTGCATCAAGGCCTGGGACGACAATGAAGATCAGTGCATGCAGCTGATGAATGAAGTTTATCTCAAGAACAAAAAAGTAGTGACTCGGTGGCCACAAGTCATTCATCGCAGTGACTTTTCAGAGGAACTCAGCGACACAATTACGTTCCTGAGCAGAGTTTTTGGGCTTCCTGACACCCATTATTTTCACAAGTGGATGTTGCGGTACCTTGAGACAATGAACAAAAATGTGCCCGATCAACGCTTTGAATGGGCAGAAATTATAAGCAGCACAATCTCTGAGCAGCTACAACAACTCAACACAACGGGGAGGTTCTATATGAACTCCTACGTGGTCTATGCTGCAGCTTCAGAAAGGGACTATCCAGCTCTGATGCGGTGCGGGGTTTGGCCCCAAGTTAAAATCTATGAATACTATCCAGAGCTGAAGCTGGAAAATAGCATCCCCCAATTCACAAAGATCAATGATGCATTCTTCTACTTCATCATCTACCTGTTGAGGTCGAATATGACTCACGGTCGAACGACCAAGAGCATAGTAGCAGCTACTGAGAAGTGGGGGGCCCTGTTCACTCAATTCCCCACGTTTACCTATCTAAGGGCAGTCAATTTCTTGGGGGAACCGACTAGACTGCCAAGGTATGTCGGGCCCAAATTGATCCTGTTGGAGCTGTCGAGGCAGCTTGTTACTTATCATGAAAAGTGCCTAAAGAGAAAGAAGGGTGGAACTCCTTTCCCCCTCACAGTGGGTAGATATACGTGTCTCACTCACCACAAGGCAAAAGATATGTTTGCAGAACTGGAGCTGCTGAATCTGAAACATGACTTCCCAGCAAGGCCCACCTTCGACCCAAGAAATTGTCTGCCTAGGGCCAAGCTCGATCCAATCCACATCCCTCAGATCGAAGGATATCTACATCGACATATATCATGAGGTTGAGCTCAGGAGGAAGGATCATTCTCGCTTGGCCTTAGCAGAAATCATCCAGTACGGGGTGGCCATCGTCCCCAAAGGCTACCAAACTACTGAAGAGGAAGTGGATCAAGTGTATCTTGACACAGGTGGGGACGATTGGCCTTTCGCGATAATTGATAGAACCAAAGCCCCTCAAACAATTGAGGAAAGGGTCAAAGAAACTCTGCGTAGAACAGAGCATTGGTGCCGAATGAATGGACTCATCTACCTCGGGGTCGATTTCACAACCTCTCCATTGGGCAACGCACCTCCTCGGGCTAAACAACAGCCAAAGGGCAAAGGAAAAGGCAAAGAGGGTGAATCCAGCTCCACCCAAGAGGAAGCTCCTGTAAGTCCCTCCTTCCGCTGCACCCGAACAAGTTGTAACTCTGGCTTCCCCAGAGAAAGAAACAGCGGAAGATGTCCCAATAGGCCCATCCACTCAGGATGTCACCACTGCTGTAACAACTGAGGTCCCTTCTGTTCCTTCTCCTTCCCCTCCTTCCCCTCCTCAGGTGACCCAGGCGACCATTCCTTTGGTCGTGTCCTCTCCCCCTTCTTCTACTGTCCCCTCCTGCTTCTTCATCCATCTTCTCTTCTCTCGCGGATCTATCCCCCCTCCATTTCTTCCCTCATCTCTGAGCTCCCTTCCCTTCCTATGTCTTCCTCTCCTGCAGTATCTCTTCCTCCCGTGAGCACTTCCTCGGCCTCCCTCTCGATGCCGCCTCCAAGTGTCTCCACGTTTTTCCCTTCTACTACTGCAGCTGCCCCCTTCTCTATTTCTGGTCCTTCTCCCATAAGTCCAGCCTGGATCTCCCAGCACCTGAGTCAGTAGAAAAGGAAAGTTCCCATCGCACCGATGGACTTCTCTGTGATCCCGTCAAAAGGGGTAAAGAAGCAGAAGCCCATCACACGCTTCTCTCAGAGTGCTTCGGGAGAGAGGGTAATGGAGATCGCGTACCCCAATCCTCTGAAGGATAAAAAGGATCTGTCCTCCGACAGATTATACAGTGACTCAAGTCACAATGGGGACGTCTTCTGAAAGCCTTCAGGGAGAGGCCCTATCTGCAGTTGACGCCCTCTGCAAGAAGCTTCAAGAAGCAAAAGAAGAGAAAAGGCTACTGAAAGAGCAAAATAAACATCTGCTCCAAGCCTTACAGAAGATGGGCAGTGCACCTCCCACAACTGCCACCGAAGACTCCTGAGCCTCTGAGTCAGGATAAAATTAATGAATATGCAAAGATCGGCGAGCAGGGCCTGGCAGTTTCCGCTTGGAGGAGCCAGATCCTCAAGGAAAGTGAACGCGTAATCGCCAAGTTCACCGATTTGTACCTAAACATCAACAAGGCGAACAAAGAACTCCAGGCATTAGCAGGACCCATATCAGAAGAGCTGGACCATGCTAGGCTGCAGCGTGAGACCTTTCAAAGAATGTTCGACTGTTCAGTCGAAGATCTGGTCAAGTTTGGCGTTTTCGGTCATCCCAGGGCCCTCAATAAAATCCTTTCCACTCTGGATTACCAGATGGATCAACTGGAATTTGTCCTCGAAAAGATTGATAAGGTAAAGGAAGAAGCCCTGGACGCGATGCACTAAATGGAACAAATCATTCTCAACATGTCTCCAGGGTTACTTACTCCTTCTTTCACCTTAAGGAAAGTTGATGAAACCATCCAGATCTTCAAGGAGATCGTTTCACAAGGGCTGGGGCCAGAGGTCACTTTTGATGCAGAATCCATCAATAACCTGCTGGCCTGTCGGGACTTCATCGGGTTCCTAATAGAAGCAGAGAAAGAATATTCCAAACTCCCAGAGAAGCTCATAGACGAGCGGGAGACTTGCGAGGTGATCAGTGAGCGACACAAGGATCCTTCCCAGGATCAACTAGAGCCCATGATCAGCAAGTTCATGGAATACCGTGCCCAATTCCACATCTCGTCACCTGAGCAGCAGCAGAAGCAAGATACCCCTTTCAGCCGCAGGATGACGACGATGAATGAATTCTTTCTCTTCTTCTCTCTCTCCTTCGAATTTCTTTTTGTAAAATGTCTAAAGTATGTTGGCACAAATGATGACATCATCCATGTTGCACCATGGGATGATGTCATCCATCAAGTTGTCAAAAGTCAACATGACTTTGAGATATTTATCGTAGATATTTTGTATATTTTATGTAAATAGGTGGTTGGTTCCTTTTTGCCTTCCTTCTTCTCTTCTTCTATATATACTTAAATACTTGTTGTATTTGAGGTGATGGATATCTTTTCAGATGAAAAATAGAAGTGAGAAGAAAAGACTTTGAGATTTTTGTAACAGAAGGAAATATTAATACAATATTTAGACTTTGTGCTGAATACATGTGTTATTTGCATTAGATCTTTCTTATGTCAGATCTGTGTGTTTATTCTGTTGGATCTACTTCTGTTTTATTGTCATTTATTCATCAGTATTGCTTTGTTCGTTTATGCAAGTAGGTTTGGCTCTGTTTACTACCAATCCCAAAACATAAACCCTCTGACCTTTCTGCTTTGGAATTCATTTCTTTTCTTTCTTCGGATCTGATCTTTCTTCATCCTCTCTTTCATTCCTTTCTTTCTGCAGTCGGAAATAACCCTACTGGGATGAGATCCCAAACCCCCGAAGGCAGAATATTGTGAGACTTACACAGATTCCTGCTGGTAGAATAGCAATAAACCAGTTTCGCTTTGCCTACTCAAAGAGGGGCTATGCCCTGCACACTGTTGACCCGTCTATCCATAAATCTGACTATTCGATAGATTTTCGAGCCAACAGGTCTACCATCACTACTTTGATATGACCTTGAATATGAGTACCACGACTCTACTTATAGCATATTCATTATGGATAAGTTCTCCCATTCGGTGAGAACCCCGTAATCTTTACATCCATCACCCTCTCATTATCCTATGACAATCATGTAAAGGGTATCGGGGTGTCTCTCTTACCGTCATTATCCCCTCCTAAGTGGTTTAATTCACTATCCCCAGCTCTCCCCCATGTAAAGCTAACATCCATGCATGCCAAAAGAAGTCAAAATATATCCAAAAATAGATTGATCCTCGAAGGACAACTGTGCATACAAAACAAGAAATGCAAAATAAAAAGAAAAACATGCAAATTAAAAAAAAGAAAAAGAAAAAGATCGATCCCTCGAAGGATGGCTATCATTCTTGCCATCTATGTTGTATATATAGTAGACCATACCCTCAAAGGATGGCTGCTCTTTTGTTTTGACATTCAGAAAGCTTCCCGCATTGATCAACTTTCTTCCATTATTGTTCTTCCCCTTTCCCAGAGCTGGGGCATAGACTTAAGGAACACTACCTTTAGAGAACCTTTTTCCTGCATATAGGTTACATCTCAAATCCCTCGTCATGTCTATATTAAGATTATGCGAATCTTTCATCCATATCTTCCTCTTGGTCTTTTGGTATAATCAATTCTCATTAGTTATGTATTAACACCTGCTATTGGCTGTAAGTGCAATGCTTTGAGTAGTAACTTTTCTTGTTTATTTCCTATCCGGTTAAAAGAATAACTTTATTACATGACCCTTGCTATGGCTATGTGACACCCATCTCCTCAAAATCATATTTTATTACAATCATGTTTTTAAATCAAATTTCATATCTTTAAATCTGCATCTATATTTTTTTTACTCTTAAGGATGTCCCCTATCAATATCATCCATAAATCTATGAAGTCTGTTACTATTTCTACACACTCTCTTTAATACACTATTCGGTTTGGGAATTCTAATTGATTTCTGTTGCATCTTGTGAATTCTGCTTGAGATTATCTCTCAAGTAGCATTCATTATCTAACAACTTCTCATCCTCCACCATGACCAATGTTATCTTTCTCCATCCATTCTCTCGCATCATCCTTCTCTTCTCTACAATCATCCACCAAATTTTCTTTCCCATCACTCTTATTTTTGTTTATCATCTAGCATTGAAATATTCTTCTTCATCATCACAGACATTTCATCCCCAACTTGGAACATCTACGTAACTCCCCATGCAACATAGAAACCCTACTCAAGGTAGACCTGTCATTCTGGACAAGGTCTCATTTGTGATCATGTCTGTTGACCATTCCTTCCTCCTAGTCCCCTTTATCAACCCAATTTTCTCCTGAAATTCACCTAATTTCATTCTCCACTACTCTTTTCACCCACTTCATCCTTCTCCGTTATTTTTTCAATACTTCACATGTCCTCCACCCGGACCATTATTTTTGTGTTTTTCTCTTAATATCCTTTTACTACCATTTATTTTATCGTTCCATTTCCCTTTCAATCTTCTTTCTGCTTGACGATCCTACTTAACCACCCATTTCACGCAGGCTTCTTAATCACAATGCATCTCTTTCTTAAGATCCTGCCATTGTAGAAACTCCTCCATTGTTTTCTATTCCATTCAACACTAGAAACATCTTCACATAACTTCTGCTTAACGCTCTGGCATAATCACTCGTACAACATAGGCATCATAATCATGAATTTCCCTTATACTCTCCATCTTACACCACATACATTCCTCCATCCACTCATGTCACACTCCTTTGTTTCCTTGTTATCACCTCCTTTCATTTCCTGTTCCGTTTTGGTAAAAACCGCTCATTATTTTCATCATTCTTCTTCTTCTTCGGGTTGGCGATCCTACTTAACCATTCCTACGACATGACGATCTTACTTAAGAGTCTCTCTTAAGAATGATTTGTCTTCTTTCCTTTCCCCTTTACTTCACATTCCCACCATCCATATTTTCTCTTCATTCCCTATAAATACATCCTCTTCCCTTCTCTTTTTTCCTCTTATAAAATATCTCAAACTTCCTTAAATATCATCTCCATCATCCCTCATTCATAAATCTAACTTAACCACCTCATATTATTTCTTACTATGTCTAATTCCTTCACCTTTACTTTCTTCATCTTCATCCACATCCTCATCCAATACATTCTCTCCCCATCATCCTCTTTGTGCCATTCATTATTCCTCCTTTCTTTACTCTTTCCAGTCCATTTTCTAGAATACTTCCCTATATCTACCACCATATTTACTTGTCATTATCATTGTTCATCTAACATTATGTCATCATCATCTTCTATTCTCAGGCTAATAATTATCGGTGGACTACTCCTAAAATTCATTTATCCCCATTCTACTCATACCGGTTCACTCCTTTTTACCTCTTCCATTTTCTCTTCCTGCCTTTTTTCTTTTGTGCCCTCTGGTCATTATCATAGGATTTCTCCTAACATACCTCTGCTGGTATTGCCTTTCCATCTTCATTTCAAATTCTTTAATATCTTTACTGTCTTCATCACATATTGCCTTTGCATAATTTTCTCTATTGTCCTCTCCTCCTTTCTACCCCTGGTTTTCTTTCATTTCATTTGTATCATCTTCATCTCCTCTTCTCCTTACACTTTCGTGCTACTTCTCCATTGATAACCCGACTCTCCAGTGTTGTCCCATATTTTTAATCATCCCACCATCCACATGCATTTCTATGCATTCTGTTTCATATTCTTTACCTGGGTCTTACCCCTAACATGGGGATTTAATTCCCTTCCTGTTTTGGCTCTATCATCTCTTCTTTCCCTCTTATTTCCATTTACCCCATTACTGAACTTCTTTCTCTACCACCCCTATCTTTCTAGCTCCTCATAGTTCCTTTCTTTCTCTTTTCTATTCTACTTCCTCCCCCATATTCTTTACTTCTTCATCTTCTTCATCTCCTCCATCTTTCCATCCTACTATACATATTCATCTCTCTAATCATTCTTATTTCATATTCTTCACATCTTCTCTTTGTCAGCTCTGTCATCTCTTTCATGATCCATTCTATCTCTCCCTTTGTTTTTATCTCCATCTCCTTTTCATCCTTTCTTCTGTCATTTTCTTGTCCTTCATAATTTCTTTCTTCCACCATTTCTCCTCTTTATTATCTCTACTACTTATTTACTATGATATATCTCTATACATTCACCTTCCCTTCTAATCTCTTTTCCCTTCTCATCTCGTCTTCTTCTCGTTTAGACTTCCTCCCTCCCTTCTCCTGCTCTCTTTCTCTATTTTATTTTTCTCTAGGTACCTCGTACCTTACCTATTTATTTCCCCCATATCTTTTCCCACTACCTTATTATTAACTATCATTCTCTCTCTTTTGTGCTTTCATCTATCTTCTCACCTCTCTTATCGTCCTTCTTTATTATTTGATCCCTCTCCTCCACCATGTCCTTTCTACCCCAACCATGTCTGATTTCTCTATCTCTATCATATATCATCCACATATTTCATCCCATCTTCCTGGAACATTTTTGTCTCGGAGGATACCATAAGGACTGATACCTATATGATCTTGTACTCTTCCATGAATATTTTCTCTGTTGTTGCTTTGTCGCAAAAGTATCTTGACTTCTTATCCTACTTACCGAACAAGTAGGACTACTTTTACCTTCTAATTTGCTAACACTTATGCATCTTTCTAGTGAAACATGATTACCATCATATTTATCACCCCTTTAGGTCATTTTATCTCACCTTTCTATCCTATCTACTCATCATGTGCACATTTATAATTATTCCCTTGGGGAATTATTTATTTATTTATTTACACATACATCTCCCATTATGTCATCTTCATGCCCTATCTTGGGGCACCTGTTCATCCTTGTACTTGATGACACACACCTTTTTGACCCTCTCATGCCCTGTGCTGGGGCATCACCTTTTTGCAGGCACATGATTTTTCACACTATTCCTCGCAGACAAAGGATTGCACATAATTTTTTCATTTAGTTGCACATATTTTTATGTCTTCCTATTACCCATTGGTCATTTTGGTTTATATCCATACTACAACGGTCTTCACCCACTCACTGGTCTGTAGAACATTATTGTCTATCTCCGTTGAGACTGCAATTGTCCTCTACAGATGTGATATTGAAGTCACCACCATACCTTTTTTTTTTCATTGTTATTGCGATCCTTTTTTGCTTGGGCCATCTTGCCTTTGGTCATGTCTTCATCCATCTTCAGAAACATATTTCATCTAACCCTTTCTATTTTTGTCTCGTGGCTTGCTATTGCAAACCACTCAACAAAAATGGGCAAATGTAGATACCAATTTTTGGTATAGCGCCCCTCCGTCATTCATGCAACTTCCCCTCTTGCCTTTCTCTTTTCTTAAATTTAAATAAAATCCCATCCATTTATTCACCTTATTTAATTAATTACCAAATGAGCTTCATGTGTACCTATTTGATAATTCAGATTTTTGGGCATTATCCCCCATCTCTCACAAATTATTCAAAACATGGGCAATAATTCACCCATCCGACATCCCACTCTTAATCATTCAAAAAGAGAATACTTTATTTCACCTAATATCCCCACCTCTTATCACATCCTTATCATTTTCTTTACTTTAAGTCAAATTGTGAGCCTCGCTGGATCACATCATGTCTCTTAACTCTGAGTTACTTTACTCAACCCTTGAGTATCTTTTAACCTACATTATAACCTCACCATTAAGCTATAAATATGGGTTTTTCCCCATATTTGAAAAAGAAGAAAAAGTTAGAAAATTTGGGTGAATGCTGAGGAATTTTAGCCATTTATCATAATATCATTATTATTCTATCTCTGTGATAACATGTGGAATTTCCAAGGTACTCTGCTTGTGATTTGGTTCATATAGTGAGATTCATGTTACATGCATCTGATCAATAACACCATCTGCGTATCAATATATTTCAAATTCTTTTGTTTATCAATTTGCATATTATCTGTTTGGACTTTATTTTATTATTATTCTTATCACACAGGGGTTAACAGCCACCGAGGGAGTTAACACTTCCCAGATTTGCTTTGTCAGGAAACCCCCACATAAAATCTCTAATCAATCTTTCTCTAGTGTATGTGAGCTGTAGGTTTGCTGGGATAACACTGAGGAGTTTGACATCAACTTGTTGCACTGTATTATCCATCGCCATCTCCAAGGTCCTAAGCCCTTGTATACTCGACGTTGTTTTGTGTTTGTTGATTTATCGTACACTTATCTGGATAGGAAGCAGGAAACCATGATCAAAATTTTATGACACCTTGACACCAACCCTCATATTCCTCATCAGGCCAGTCTTCCTAAACCGATCACACCACCATCTCCTATTCCTCTAGATAAACTCAAATCTCCTCCTAACCTCATATATGACTTCTTACTCTAGAAATATCCTACAATCTCTCAATACTCCCAATCTCCAAAATTGGTGGATTACATTCCACCCACATCCCATTTTGACAATTCCATTAACATGCCTGTCCAACCATCTCAACCTCTTCACACTTACATCCCTTCCCATCGTATGATCCAACCATCTCAAACTCTTAACACACATATCCCCACTTATCGTCATGCCCCTATTGCTCAACACTAGCCTATGCAACAATCCCAACATATGACACATGTTAGTCCTTACCAAGAAACTCCCCAAACACCTACATATCCACAAATTAATCAATTCTCTTATCAAACCATTTCGCAAACATATTGTCCAAAAACTTATCAACCACCTTATCAGACGATTCCCCAACTACCTACACACCCAAAAACACATCATTCACCTTATCAAACTACTTTTCAAAGCACATAGCTAATCCAATCTTGACCTTACAACACCTCGAGTGATTCAATTCACGCCTTAATGAATCAGTGATTGAGTTTAGAAACCCTTACCATAGCACCCAAGAACACCTTATCCTATGAACACATATGTAATGAACCCATTCATTCGTCGGTTCCAATCAAACCCTATCCCCCCCATTAGAAACTTCCCGCATTTAATAAGTTCGACAACAAGGAATATCCCCAACAACATATCCTCACATTTAAACACGCATGCTGTCTTATTGCACATGATCATGATCTGCTTCTTCACACTTTCCCTATGTCTTTGTCTGGTCCTGGGCGTTAGACTGGTACAATAGTATCCCACGATATTCTAGATTCTCTTTCACCCAACTTACAAAGTTGTTCTTAGAGCACTTTTTTATTAATATCACATACAAAACCACTATCACTGATCTATATACCATTTGACTTTATGAAGATGAACCCATCACCGACTTTGTCACATGGTGGCATGAAGTTATAAACCAACTATCCTTCATCATCCCACAAACTGAACTCATCGAATTATTCTCACATTCATGTGCCAAACATATATCATCCACTTTGCAAATCCAATCATTCCAAACCTTTGATGAAGCTTTCATAATGGCTCGTAAGCTCAAAACCCGTGCCATTGAGCAGAGTCATCTTAAAATAAGTTCAACTAAACCTAAAATTGAATCCACTAAACCATTCACACATAATGACGAGTTCAAGGCTGCGGCCAACACTGTGGTCATTGAACCCTCATCCCCATCTACATCAAGTACATGGTCTCAACAATGATCTCCTCAATCAACAACCAACTACAATCCTTTAGGAGAATCATATAGTTATGTATTTGATAAGTTGATGAGTGTAAACTCCATCCAACTTCCTCTCACAAGCCAAGCCTATTTGGTATCACAAAATCCCACTATTGTAAATATCATCGAGTCAAAGGTCACGACATTGAGAGATGTTGTTCCTTTAAAGATCATGTCCAATAACTCGTAAATCAAGGGGATATCCAAATTGACACTTCCACTGCACAAACTAATCAACCACTAAAAAAACACGTCACCCCCTTTACATCTCAACTATCAAACACTTGTATGGTTGACACTGTCAATCAAGATCCTCTCTTATCACCAACTCCACATGTTCCCATAGTGGACATTATTCCCATTCCTTATTCAGAACCTGTCACATCTACATCAACTTTCACTACCTATCCTAAACCTACACTTTCTCCTATCCTTATCACATCCACATTGAATTCAACTATACTATCCATTTCCACCACTTCAAATACACCCCAATCCACCACATTAGATTCCTCCTTACCACCCATTTCAGCCCCACTCATATCCACACATAACCCTACGTCTCTCACACCTATTCATTCACCAAAATCTTCATCAAAGACACCTGTTACTACATGTACATTACTCACAACCATCCCAACTAAAATTTCTTCTACTACATGCACCCTTATAACCCCATCTTCGACAACAATCCCTTTAGCAAACATATCATTATTACCCCTCAAAAAATTTATGAAACAACCATTCCCTTCTACTTCTACATCTGAAAATGCTCCTGCATTTGCTACATTACCCATACCCACAAGGTCTACTCCATCGGTAATCGCACCACCCACATCTCCACATATTCCAAATATGCATACATCCCTATCTATCCCATCTACCCCTACATCTATCATACCAACAAATGCAACAATCCCTACCCTGACATCTTTACCTATATCTTCTCCTATGGCCGCATCACCCAGTCTATCCCAATATTCTTTACCTAATCCTTTTATCACGCCAACTAAATTCTCTCGACGTGCAACCCTATCAAAGATACCCTTTGGATCATCTATTGAACCAAAAAATCCACCTAAATCAAATAAAGATGATTTACCTTATCTCTCTACAAAATCAACTCTTCCCATGCCAAAACCAAAACAATCCACATCTCACATAGATATCATTAATCGCATCATACAAACACCTATCTCTCCACTAACGTCCTCGTTTTGTTTTAGGACATTTTCTTCATTAATAGCCACATCACCGCTATCATATCCTCTGGTTGAAATTATTTTCATTCCTGCTAGAGGTAAATCTTCTTGGTTGAAATCTAAGGCTCGAGGAAAATATCCCCAACAATCCCCTGTGCATCCTTGGAAACATAATCAAATTCTCTCTCTTGTCAACAATCCCATGCCACAACATCTATTTCAGGATTAGTATTTCCATCTACGGACATCTTGCAATAATCAATCCACATCCAAAACAATACCATCCTTCAACCAAATTTGATTTGTCCTCCAAAACATGAAATTCACACATCTAATCTACATCCACATTTTCTCCTAACTCCAAGATGAGATATCCTATCAAAACCCATAAAAGTTACCTTCCCCATGACACTTTAATAGGGTCTTACGTGCAGATATCTTTCGACGTTTAACTCGAATATCTCCCTTCACACTTCCTCCCATTAAAGAATTTAATCCCTATGGTCCCAAGCCATCATGATTTAATCCTAATTGTAGTTGATCTTATCATGGTACCCCAGGTCATGACATCGAACATTGTAAGGCATTTTGGTCAATCATCCACAATCTTATTGAGAAAGATGACTTCCTCATTTAGGGGAAAGTTTCTTCTCCATTTAATTTGAATCCAATTCATATCCCATCTGTTGGGTCTCCCATGATTCCTTCATCCACATCATCCATTAACATCCCTTATGCACACGACATTCCTCCTAAGGAAGGTCTTCCATTATTCATCAATACCGCTTATCTTTCTAAACACACTTGTTGTCTCCAATCATTTATCCCATCTAAATCTAAGACAATCTCATCTAAACTCTTTCAACATCCTCTACCTCCTTCACATTTAACTCATTGGGGGAACAACCTTCCCTCACCCTTGAACACATCATCCGTACAAATCCCTTGTTACTAGGGGACTTCACTCTTTGACATTGTTTGTTTACTTTCTTCACATCCATTCAATCTAAATTAATTATATCCAAATTCTCATCTCATTCTAAGTCCTCCTTTGAGGCCATCTATGTCCTTCCATTGAGGGACCTTTTTATTGAAGTCCACCATTGTGGCCATATTTGTGTCTCTTCTAGGGAACCATCTATTTCGAAGTCCACCATTGTGGTTGTATTTGTGTCTCTTTTGGGACACAGTTTATTTCATCAAGTCCTACTTTGAGGCCATATTTGTTCTTTTATGTTTATGCTCCTTTTGGGGTATCATCTTTTTCATCAAAGCCCTCCTTTGAGGCCATGTTTGTCTCTCCATTGAGGGATCCCTTTTTCTTGAAGTCCACTGTTGTGGCTATATTTGTGTCTCTTTTGGGACACCGTTTATTTCATCAAGACCTCGTTTGAGGCCATGCTTTTCCTTATATGATTATGTCTCTCTTGGGGCATCATTTATTTTCATCTAAATACACCATTGTGGTCATATGTTTATTTCCTTCAGGACATAGTTTTGTTTCCTGCTTGGCTATCATCTCATCTTATTGCAACTACACTGTCTTCCCTCTCATGGTGGTTTAACCATAAACGCAAACCTCTTAAGGCATTTCACTAAGGAATTATGTCATCTACCTTCACTACTTTGATGTGACCTCGTAACCATTACATCCGTCACCTTCTCATTTTCCTATTGTAGCCATGCGAAGGGTCCAGGGTGTCTCTTGTATATTCCTTATCCCCTCTTAAGTGGTTTACTTAGCTATTCCTAGCTCTCCCCCATGTGAAACTCGAATTCACTTATGTAAAATGCAAAATCAAAGTTATCAAAAACAAATTGATCCCTTGAAGGACAACTATTCATGTAAAAGAAAGAATAAGAAAACTATACAAATCAAAATTAAATCAAAATCAAAAGAGATAGACCGATCCCTTGAAGGATGGCTATCATATTATTCTTTTCATCTATATTATGTATAAAGTAGACCATACCCTCAAAGGATGGCTACTCTGTTATTATGACATCTAGAAGGTTTTCCGCATTGATCAACCTTCCTTTATCAACATTTTTAGAAAACTCTATGCTATTGTTCTTTCCCTTTCCTAGAGCTGGGGCATAGACTTAAGGAACACCACCTTTAGAGATCCCTTTTCCTGCGTGTAAGTTACATCTCAATCCCCTTGTCAAGTCAACATTAGGATTTCAAGAATTTTTCATCCATATTTCCCTCATGATCTTTTGGTATAACTAACTATCGTTGGTTATGTATTAACACTTGTTATTGGCTGCAAGTGAAATGCCTTGAGTGGTAACCCTTTCTTGTTTATCTCCAATCCAATGCGAAACATAGTTTCCCTGTACGCCCTTGCTACAAATATGTTCCATTCATCTCATCCAAATCATCTTTTATAAAAATCACATCAAATTTCACACTATGAATTCTATATCTATCCATCATCTCCCTGAATGCCTTTGCAAATATACTTTTCGGTTTGTGAATTCTACTTGATCGTTGTTGCAATTTGTGAATCCTACTTGAGGATCCTTCTTAAGGAAAGTTCGTTATCCTACAGCTCCTTATCTCTCAACATATTCAACAACATCTTTGATCCATTTCTCCTCACTCTTCATTTCCACTCATCACCATTTGTCTCCACATCATCCTTCTCACCTTTCTGTCCCCTTGCACAATGCCAAGTATCTTACTTGTCTTTCCTCTTGAGTTTCCCTTTTACTCTTTCGCTTTCAATTTGACAATCTTACTTAACCATCCATACAACCAACAAATCTTGATTAAGGTATATCTCTTTCCTTGGATCCTCTCACTGTAGAAGCTTCTCCACCATTTCCTCTTTCAATAGATGAAAATCACCACCACAAATTTATTTCCACTCCTCCTTTTCTACTTGACACTCTTGCATCATCACTACCACCATGTGGGCATCCCAGTTAAGGATTTCCCTTACACTATCCATATACGTTGCATATGTTCCTCCATCCACTTATGTCACACTCCTCTGTTTCCTTATTATCACTTTAATATCACCTCCTTTCATCTCTTGTTCTATTTTGGTATATACTGCTCAGTATTTTCATCATTTTTCTTTTTCTTCAGTTTGGTGATCCTACTTAACTATCTCTGTCGCAGGGAAATATTACTTAATTTTTTCTCTTAAGAATGGTTTGCTATCTGACCCTTCCACCTCCCATTATCTCTTCCTCATCTTCTATCTTCCGCCTCTCATCGTACTCATCCATTCCAACTAACTCTTCCACACCTACATCCAATACAATGTTGTCTTTCTCCTTCCAAATCATCACTTACGGTTTTGTGATCTTACTTAAATCCTCCTTCGACATGGCGATCTTACTTAAGAGTCCCTCTTAAGCATGATTTGTCATCCTACACTCCCCCAATACCCCACATTCTCTCCATCTACATTTTCTCGACATTCCCCATCATCACATCCTCTCACCTCCTCTTCCATTCACACAAACACCACTTCTTACTAGTCCCTTTTTCATCTCCATCATTCGTTGCTGGGTAATCTTACTTAACCGTTGCTTCTTTGTTCATTTCGTGTCTTGTTTCTTCATTTCTCTCTCATTCATTCTCATCCATTGCATCCTCTCTTCACCTTAATCTTTATACACATAGTTATCCATCCTTTCTTTACTCTTTCCACTATTTCTTCTAGATTTCTCCCACATATCTACTCCCATACTTACCCATCATTGTCATTGATCTTCCCCTAATAGTATTTCATCATCCTCTTCTTTTTCCACACTAGTAATTATCGGTGGACTTCTCCTAAAACTCACTCATCCCCATTTTGCACAACCCTGAATCCTTTTCTTTGACCTCCTCCATTCTATCTTCATTCCTTCCTTCCTCTATGTCCTCTAATCATTATCAGAGGACTTCTCCTAATGTCCCTTCATTGGCATTCCCCCTCCCATTCTTCGTTTACTTTCTACCTTGTCTCATCTTTTGTCCCATCTTTTCCTACTGATCATTATCAGTGGATTTCTCCTAACATCCATTCACTAGCATTGCCTCTCCTATTCCATCCTTTCTTTTTCCTCGCCACCTCTCCATTTTCCATTCTTCCTTGCCAATTTCTTCACTATCTTCATCATACACCCTCTCTATATTTTCTCGTCATCAGCATATCCTCATCTCATGCATCTCTACTTATTTTCCTATCGATGTCATTCCTCCCCTCAAGCTTCTCTTTACGTTCCTTGTGTTTCTCACTCTTTATCAAATATCTTTGTTCTTGGTTCTCTTTCTTCGGCATAATTTTCTTCGTTGTCTTCTCCTCCTTTTTGATCTTCATCTTATTTCACTTCCTCTACATCATCCTTCTCCCCATTTTACCTCACACTTCCTCCTTACTTCCCCATCGAAAACCCGACTCTCCAACATTATCCCATCTCCTTTATCATCTCATCATCCAAATGCATTTCCATGCGGTCAATTCCATATTCTTTGCGTTGGATTAAGTCACTATGATATGTTTCCTTTAATTTTCTTTGCTCTATCATCTCTTTCATTTTCCATTACCTCTCTACTTTCCTCTGCTCCATCCTTCTTCACATATTTTGTCTTGAATAACTCTTTTTTTTTTTATAATTTAATCCTCTTCTATATTCTTTTCTTGTCTTTTATTTGTTTGTCCTTCTTAATTTCCCCCTTTTTCTATAATTCTTCTTTGTTGTCTTTTTCCTCCCCTTTCATTCCTTATTTTATCCTCCTCCGTCTCCGTCCCTCTATTCCATACCCATGTTGGCTTCATATTCAATCTTTCTTGCTCTTCTCATAATCAACCACTCCTCCTTTCTATTCCCTTTTCTCTTTCTCAACATCCCTCACATTTGGCATTCATAGTCAATGCCGATGTTTCTCCATTTATATATTGCCATCTATCCCTTTCATTACCGTTCTTGTTCTTTCTTTTTAAGAACCCTATCACATATTTTATCTTCATTAGTCCTCTCGTAGGGACATCATCATATTCATTTCTAAGAATCTCTTCCCATATTCCTTTGACATTTTATCTTGGAAGATACCATAATGACCATCACCTATCTGATCGTGTTTCTCTTCCATGAATATTTGCTCTACTTTGTCGTAAAAGTATCTTGACTTCTTATCCTACTTATGGAAGAAATGAGACTTCTTTGTCTTCTTCACCTCCTAATTTTCTAACACTTATGCATCTTTCCTATGAAACATGATTGTCATTATATTTATCACTCTTTTAGGGCATTTTTATCTCACCTTTCTATCCTATCTGATCATCATGTGCACATTTATGATTATTCCCCTTGGGATATCTTATTTCAACATCCATCTATGTCTTATGTTGGGGCACCTTTTCATCCTTGTACTTGTCAACACATATAACTCACTTTATGTCCTTCTCGTGCCCTGTGATGGGGCATCATTATCTTCACCCTTGTCCCTTTTGTAGATGCATGATTTTTCACATGATTCCTCGCAGAAGAAGGATTGCACACATCTTTCACATTTAGTTACACATATTTTGATGTTTTCCCATGACCCATTGGTCATCTTGGTTTACATCCATACTGTAGTGGTCTTCACCCACTCACTAGTCTGTAGAACATTGTCGTCTGTCTCTGTTGAGACCATAATTGTCCTCTACCGATGTGATATTAGAGCCACCGCCATAATTTTTTTTCATTGTTATTGCAATCCTTTTTTTCCTGAGGCATCTTGCCTTTGGTCATGTCTTCATCCATCTTCAGACACATATCTCATCTAACCCTTTTTTTTGTCTCGTGGCTTGCTATCGTAAACCACTCAACAAAAAGGGGAAAATGTAGACACCTATTTTTGGTTATAGTGCCCCTCCGTCATCTCACATTCATGCAATTTCCATTCTTGCGTCTCTTTTTCTTAATTTAAATGAAATCCTATATATTTTCTCACATTATTTGATTAATTATCAAATGGGCTCCATGAAGACCCATTTGATAATTCAACTTCTATACATTATCCCCCCATCTCCCACAAATTATTAATCCATGGGTATTAATACACCCATCCGACACCCTTTTTAAAATGGAATATTTTATCTCACCCACCATGTCAATCATGCTCCCCACTCTATCTAATAATTCAAGCCGTGGTCCCCACATGATCACATCATATCTCTTAACTCGGATTACTCTACCCAACCCCGGTTACTTGTTAACCCCAATCAGACCTCACATTTAAGCTATAAATATGGGTTTTTCCCCATATTTTAGGGAGGGAATATATAATTTTCAAGAAGACCTGGACCGACTAGACTAGGGAAAAGGAAGAAAAAGTTAGGAAGAATGCTGAGAAATTTTAGCCATTTTATCATTATTATTCTATCTTTGTAATAACATGTGGAATTTCCATGATATTCTTCTCGTGATCTGGTTCATGTGGTGAGGATCATGTTGCGCGCATCTGACCAATAATACCATCTGCATACTGGCATCTTTTAGGTTTTTTTTTTTTTTTTAATCAATTTGCATATTATCTGTTTGGACTCTATCTTATTATAATTCTTATCACACGCGGGGTTGACAGGCATTGAGGGAGTTAACGCTTCCTGGACTTGCTTCGTCAGGAAACCCCCGCATAAAATATCTAATCAATCTTTCTCTAGTGTATGTGAGGTATAGGTTTATTGAGATCACACCGAGGAGTTCGATATCAACTTTGTGCCTGTATCATCCATCGTCATCTCCAAGGTACTAAGCCCTTGTATACTCGACATTGTTTAGTGTTTATTGATTACTCGTACACTCATTTGGATAGGAAACTGGAAACTAAGATCAACAAAAAGATGCATAATAAACTTCTCCACATTGATATACAAAACATAACTTTCATGCCATAATCAACTCTATGCTCTCTCCACTCGATAATGCATATTATATTTTTGTGTCCCTTTTTCAATGATCCCCCAAGGGGTATATATATATATATATATATATATGTATATATATACTAGCGGTGTCTTTCCCTTCACTAGTTGAACACAAACTATAATTAGCCCCTATATGCTAATAATAACTCATAACTATTATATAGGGGTGGAATTTACACCACATGTATTCATATCTTGGATCCTTATCGTACATGGAAGTTTTGTCACTTCTAGATGCCCATTCCTTTGTCTTGCAAGTTTTTTTTGGCCCAATATTAGAATATTTATTTTTATACCCAACTAATTTTCCACGTGCCTCCTGTTTTTTTTGTAACATGCATGCATCAAAATATACAATTGATTATATATTTATCGCTTCCCATCCTCTTTTTGTCCTAATATTTTATCACCAATGAAGCTTTCCAATTATCTACACATCTCTTCTTTTTCACTTAATATAAACATATAAATTTGTCCTCATATTCTATTTTCATGTGTGGGTTATTTTTGTAACTTGGTGCAATTTTTCATCCTTCTCCCACAAATGTGTGCACTCCGAAGAATATAAAAAAATGAAAGATTAAATAATGAAAATAGTTTCCCAATGCAGGACTTAGCCAAAGAATGTATAAGAATTTAGGGACCAAACATAAGCGTTATTATACTTTAGGAGATCACATATTTTCTTGATTTCATTATCATTGCATAATTCCAATGAGAAATTGATGAGCCGAGAGTGATCCTCATGATCCTACTCGCAAACTAGAAATACCCTTCATAGATACATGAAATTAGTATTGAATTAACTCAGGGGATTGATAAAGGAGGGAAATTCATAGAGATGATGGAACCCTACTTTATCTAGCATATTATTCATGCTACCATCAAATATGACACCTCCCTCAATGGTATTTTATCTTTTTTCCATAGATAATCTTGTGACAAGGTTCCTTATAGTCTTAGCGCAGAGTGGTTGGAATCAAGGATTTTTCATGAGCTAACCTTAATCTTCCAAATTTTCCCTTCTATAATATTCTAGACGCTACATTTTTAGATTT
Organism: Taxus chinensis; assembly: GCA_019776745.2. Lineage (NCBI taxonomy): Eukaryota > Viridiplantae > Streptophyta > Pinopsida > Cupressales > Taxaceae > Taxus > Taxus chinensis. The sequence continues at coordinate 641,872,826 of CM034153.1, read as the reverse complement.
AGGGGTGGCATCGGGTGTGGGAAAATTTTCCTTGGTCTTTCCTTTTTCGACAGAAAGTCATGGTCTTCACAACCTTATTCTTACCTTACATGAAAGCGTTGGATTTAGCTTCAAATTTCTCTAGCTCTTTGACTATTTTTCACTCCTCTTACTCTTCCTCAAGCTCTATGACAATTATGTTATTGATTCCTTTATCCAACATTAGTTCCTCTAAATCACTGGAAATAGTTTTTCTCTAAGAAGATTATTATGTGGATCCAACCTCATGCGCTTGCTCCTGTCTCGTTCTTCTCATGCTCCTAGTTCAAAATAATCCTTGATTAACTTTGGGGTGGTTCAAACCCCCCAAGTTCCTCCTCTCTAATAGGGGAAATTGACCTCCATGTTAATGGTGGTTAATAGTTTACAAATCCTAAATAGTCGATTTCCTCTATCGAAACTTATCAATTCCACAACTCTTTTGATTATTTTCTTTGCTTTGTCACCTATAGGAGCTTCAAATATTCTCTAATGGTGGAAAGGTTTATGATTTTTCATGCTCTAAATCACTCTCTAAATTATTTTCACTTGGTTTCTATTCAAGATCTCATTCATTTGAATGTAAGGTTTTCATAAAATGAGTTCTAAACTTCCTTTTATACCCCTCCAAATGGGTAATAAAATCCACATTAAATATGTTTGCTTCCCACTCCATGTATTTTCACCTTTTTCTCCATTTCAAACTTGAATTAATGACTCTATCCCATTTGCATGTGTACACTATGAAATTTGTGGACTTGTGTTGATTTTCCCCATGCCTCTTATCTATGATATGTAGCTTATGGTCTTGGGCATGTCACATTCCCCGGTGTATTTCCATTTTTTGCACACTTCCTTGGCCCATAGATTTCTTGTAAACACTTAACCCCTTCCAATTCCATCTTTTCACACACTTCACTCTCTCTTTTCTGGGGTCATCATTCATTCTCAAGTTTTTCAGTTCATATTATGTCTATACTTAGCCATATTCCATTGTGCCTTATCAATTATTGCATGTCAAGCAAACCATATTTCTTGTCAACAATTTTTGAAAGTCCCAACCCAAGTACTTTGTCATTTTCCAGTGCACACTTTTTGGCATTTTCCTTTGTACCCTACACTAATTTGATGCTTCATTTTTCTAGTATGTAATTGTATACCAAATCCTTTATTCCTTATTTCATCACACGTAAATTACCCAAGCCTTAGAATTTTTTTTTCCCTTTAACAATTTGTGACACATGGTGGACATCAGTTTATTTGTGTTCTGGAATCTTTTAGAAGTTGGGATTTTACCTCCATTCTACCTATTATACCGACTCCTTCCATGTGGCGCATATCAGTATACTCTTTTTCCACAGTCTTTTGATGCCTATTGAAAACACACCTTTTTCCTTCCCACTTGAATTTTACACATGGTCCTGTATGCCTCTATTACTGTTAATGACTTATAAGAAATGAATAGAAATATATCATTGAGAATTGAACCAAAATATCGTGCCTTGATTATGAGAACAATAGTCTTCCATATAACATATGGAGTGTATTCTTACGGAAACATGTGCACCTATTACAACATAAGGGAATACTTGAGAAAAAACTAACCTAAGTACATGAAATAAATTGTCTAGGAATTGAAATAACATATATCCTAATGGCATAAACCTTATTCAGTTACAAAAAATACGTTGAATGGAAGTATGATTTAAGCCTACTCCCATTGAAGTGACCTAGTAGAAATTCCTCATTTAAGTCCTTTAATTTACATGCCTCATTAGGAAATATTGTATGTATCTCATATGGCCCTAGCCAATATGTTTGGATTTTTCTAGGGTGTCATGCAAACTTTGAGTCATAAAGCAATACTTTCGCACTTATAGTCAAAGTTTTTTTTTCTTGTGTGTTTATCATGCGATGTTTTCTAGAGTGATTTCTCTACACCTTGGCTCCATCTTGCATGCATTCTCCTTTCATTCAATTGGACAATTTTAGTAAGACACTCCATTATTAATACCTCATCATCCAAGTTTATAACACATTCTATTTTTAGTGTTGGAATCATGAAATCAATAGGTAGTGCTGATTATTTACTGAAAACCAAGTGGAAAGGTGTTGTTTTATTCAACCATTTGTAGGTTGTCCTGTATTTCCATAAAAATTCTTAAACCTTATCATCTTAATCCTTACACCGTACATCACATATTTTAGTCAAGGTGTTATTTAGTATATTTTTGAATGCCTTGACTATTTCATTGTTTTATGGATGGTACAAAGTTATCTTATGGTGTGTGACCATAATTTTTGATAAAAGTATGTTCACCATCCCATTAATGAAATGTCTTTCCTATCACTTGTGAGGATCAAAGGGCACCCATACCTACATACAATACTATCCCAAATAAATCATGTGGTGGTCCTTGTTGTACAATATTTTGTTGGTGCAACCACGACCCATATTTTCAAATAGTTTATTGTTGTGATAATGTAGGGTACATCAGTTATTTATGTGATTGGATTATTGGCCCTAAAAATTCCATGGCCCATTTCTCAAAAGACTCATGTGAAAAAATTGATCACAAAGGCATTACATATTTTTTATTAGGATTTCCATTGTGTTAAAAATATCACATGTTTTCACATAATCCTTGGCATCATGGAATATATTTTCCCACCATAACCCTAGAAATAAAATCTTGTACATAATTGTATCATTAACATAGTGTCCACCTTTTACTCCATGCAATTCTTGCAAGTTTTTCTTGTGTTTATGTTCTAACACAAAACACCTTAGTACTTCATCTCATTCAATTTCATAAAGTGCTCCACTAATTATCTAATATGGTGTAACCTTGAAAATAATTTGCTTCTTTTGTTGTGTACTTTGATTATCCAACATAATTCCATTTTTAAGGAACAACACAATATCATTGAGTTCTTCCAGAGTGCTTATGATTTGTAACAACTACATGTTGTGCATTATGCCTTCAGTTGTTTTGGTCTCTTCCCTAGTATTAATGTACGAAAGATGATCAATCCTACATTGTTCTTGTCAGGATTCACTACTACGAAGAACTAGAATTCCTAAATTAAGATTATCCATCGACATATGACCCATGTAATAATAATTTATTTACCAAATATTTTAACACCATATGATTGGTGTAAAAGATAGAGGGAGTTGCTATAAGATATTGTCTAATTTTTTTAGCGCATATACCATTGAGAGTCCTCTCTGTTGTGGTATAATTTTGTTCTGTGGGTGTGAATTTTTTATTTGCAAAAAATATTGGATGATCTAATTTTTCTTCTACTGTATGTGAAAGTATTGCTTTTACTAATATTCCTGATATATTCACATGCATATGAAATGCCATATTCCAGTCAAGGAACCTCAATATAGGTGTTCTATAAAGTCTCTCCTTCAAAGGGCCCTTGTTTCTTATAAATATTTTTTGAAGGCGTGACTATTTTACAAACCAGTGTATGAAATTTTGATAGTATAAAAAGTGTATGATGAGTGCATGCACATCTATTTTTGTTTATGGGGTATCCATTTGTAATATAATCGCTATCTTTGCTGAATCAACAAATAACCCATCTTTAAAAATTTTATGGCACAAAAATTTCCCAAGACGAGTTGCAAACATGCACTTATTTAAGATTAAAGAGATACAAAACTATCTACAATTATCAAACATGAGGCACAAAAATTCAAAATGGTCCTTTACCCATCCATATACAACTATCATCTAGATACACCTGCAAGAATTTGAGAATGAATTCTTCAAACAAAACCACAATAATGCATGAGGAAACTAATGACACATTATTTAGTCCAAATGGCATTGATGTATTAAAAAATGACCCCCATTCAATTAAAAAGGTTGTATTTTTGCTATCCTTTTAAGTTAACCATTTGTAGAGGTGTAGATTTCTTTTCCTGCCACTCCTCATAGAATCTTATTTGTAAATGGTTTTGGTAATTGTTATCAGCTTATTTTCACTTCACAAAATTAATAAGCATGAAAAGTTTGAAATTTTTCAAAATTATTCTTTTGTGTGTTTTATCACCCTCGTCGCGATAGTCTCATTCTTGTGATTGTTCCGGTCTTCGTTTCGTTCATTTCGGGTGAGAACTCCTCCCGCCAGGTCACAAACTGCATTAATACTTAATTAGTTAGTATTTAATTAATTATTACCCTTTATTTGATAAAATCAATTTTATTAATTTTTAGGGTTTTTAATTAAATAAATATTAATATGATTAAAAAATCAATCAACAAGTTTTATTTTTAATTGTCGGGGGAAAATAAAGCTTCCGCTTCCAATTGCCGGGGATGCCAAATTGGCTTCCCATACCTAGATTTCCCCTTTCCTGGAAAATTATTCTTATTTTCCTGCTTGTGGGATTTATTCTACTAATTTCCAATCCAACCAATTGGAAAATGGCTAAAAAATCCCCCGATCTCCCACATGGGAAATAAGATGGGGATTGTCAGCCTACCTTGTCATTTTTGATGACAAATGACTGTTATTTTCTCCCTTTTTCCCTGGCAATTAATGTCACTACTCAAAGGAAGAGGAGTCAGTTATTTCAACCGGAAGGGGGAAATGGTTATGGGGAAGCTTCTTTAATTCCCATAACCATTTCCTCGTGAAACTAGTTGGAAGAAGTTTTGCCTCTTATTTAATTTGGGGGAATGAGAGTAATTGAGTTTTCAATAAAGGAAGTTTAGCTAGTTGATTGAAGGCAGAAATATCCATTAACAAAGCTCATGCAAAGAAAAAGTGGGAGGAGGTAACACAGATCAAATATTGTCACGCATTGGGAAGAATAAAAAAAGTTCAATGCATTGGTAAAAACACCAAAACACCAACAAAGGAAAGCAAGAAGATAGTTCATAGTAAAAAAAGGAGATATAACATGCATTGGGAAAAGATAGACAAGTTTCTATGTAGGCAAAGAATTTCCCACAAGTTTAGCAAAGGAAGACACCATTTAAACAACTCACACTCAATTCTTTAGCAAATTATCCACGCCAAAGTTGAAGGAAAGGTGAAACGTTTGTCTGGTGAAAAGAAGATTAAAATCCATGCAGAGGTTAAAGAAGAGCAAATCAAATAAGGCAATGTAAAGATATAGAAAATGTAATTTTTTTTTTCAAATCGACCCTGCACGAAGCCATTATAATTGAGAATATTTAAATTTTTTGTTATTTTTGCTCGGTTTGTAATTCGAGCTTACTCTCAATATTTTGCTCATGTTAGTTTTTTTAAAATTTGTAACCTAGGATTGATTATTATTATTATTTTTTAAAAATAATAATAATATTTAAACAAGATATATTCCTCTTGCATTGATGGTGGTTCAAAGACTGAGACCTGACACCGTTTACATTGATTTGCGAGCCTGAGTCATTTTTTTGTAAAATTCATAATGGCTGAAAATCCAATAAATTTGCAAGAAAATCAAGGAATCCAGTGGAGAAATCAAATAAGTCCATGCTCAAGTGTGAATTCCAAGGAATCATCCCTCCCAGTTCAATCAAGTCTACATATAACAATATCACCGATACAAATCTTGGCCACATCAACGTGCAAATTTTTTTTGATCGAGTGAAAGATGAAGGCAAAACCATATTCTCGGATAGGATCTACCATAGAAGTCTACCCCAAGCAGTGGCATTTCTGGTCTTGATGCAATGCTTGGAGCTGGTTATTTCCTACACAAAGCATTATGATCCCAAGAGATGAGGAATTTATAAAGATAATCGCGAGCCTTTCCTCTTAATTACACCAGGGCACATTGAGGAATTGCTCAGCATACCTGACTTCCCTGAGAATGCTGACATCACTCAAAAGTTAGTATAATATTTTTGGGATGAAGAACCCCTCAAGTGGAGCAAGATGGTGAATAAAAGATGGTTAGTGACAAAGAGGCCTCGGGTCGACTGAATTCCTAAGGAACTGTACTGCATTGATTTTGTGGAGGAAATCAGGGACATGATTAGTCTCTTGAGTCGAGTCTTTGGTATGCCCTCTGCCAGGATTTTCCACCCATGGATGTATCAGTTTATTTGTATCATCCTTGCTAAGAGAGAGTTTGTGGATTAGATCACCATCATCAATGATACCCTTCATAAATAATTGATCGAAGTGAAGATGACTGGATGTTTTTGACGCAGTATAACCAGATCTACACAGAGATAACAATAATAATAAACACAATTATAAAATATCTTCTCTATTATTTCTCACTTCACATTTATATGGGACATACAAATATATATGAAATATCACTCCTACAAATGAGGAGTTTTTTCAACCTAATAAACCCCCAAATATCTATTTAGATGTGATTGTTACTCATGTAACAATGCACAACTCAAATTACATAAGTTGTTAAAACAACTCCAAACTAATATATATTATTGTTAATATAAAAATAATATTATTAACTACTAACCATTTACAATATAATAATTACTCACGTAATTATTATTTACTCATCACATGAAAACACTAACATAGATTTCCTAACATTCCCCCCTTAGTGTTTACATGGGAGAAAATATAGTCACACTTATTTTTCAGCTTGCTTGCCTCTGCTCGCTCATGATCTTGGACCTCTGCATGAACCCGTCCATCTAGTATGAACCCCTATTCAAAAATAGGAACCCCTGTTCCAGGTACAAGCCCCTACTCATCCTCTTCAAGTATCATGATGCTGATTGTACTTTAATGCTTTCATTTTCTTCATTATGTTTATACACTACGAGGTTACATAGCTCGATTTCATGTAGAATGGAAATTGAATATTGTGTCATATTCCACCCACAATGTGAAAGTTCCATTATTTAGAAAACATTGGAAAATATGAATGCCACACTAAAAAACAAATACTGAAAAAACACACAAGTCACCAATGCTTTGGTGCGGCCTCGTCGCTAATGACTGACGAGAGGTTGCTGATTTACCTCCAACCTCCTGTGTCCTCCATCCTCTGATGTATTTTATCTAGTATAGATAGTCTTCATAATCATACCCATTATCATTATTTGTCGATTCTTCTATATCATCTCATTCTTCATCATCAACCACCATGGCATTCTCTTGTAGTTTTCCATCAAGTAAATCTTGCGCTCTTTTCCTGTAGGTTATAGAGAAATGACTAGATTGTTTGCAATAGTAACAAGTGATCTATTTGCTAGTATCTTTGGAATGTGATCCTTGGTTAAAATAGGATTTGTATATGCTTTTAGTATGTGATCTATTTTTCTGTACATTGCACTTTCTTCTGGTTCAATTTTCTTAGTCTGATTTTCTTCTTTTATCAGAGAATAAATCAGATCTTCCAAACTCGGATTTACTTTACTCAATGTAAATACCATATTAGAATAGCTTGGAGGCATACTATTTAACAATACTGATTTTGCATCATCATCTCCCACTTCAATTTTTATTCCATCTAGTTGATTTGAAATAGAACGAAATTTACTTATGTGATCAACCATACTCTCACCTTCTTCCATCTTGAGTCCAAATAGTTTTTGCTTGAGTGTCACCGCTGCGCTCCCTTTTTGATATCCAAATAGCTTGTTCAAAGTATTCCATATGAAATTTGAAATTTTTGATAAATCAATATGATGCAAATAAGCATTAGACAATCCAAGACCAATAATTGCTATTGATTTCTTATCCTTGCTTTCCCATTTGGTGGCTTCATCAGCATCAGTTGGTTTTGAAATATTACCTTCAACAATTTCCCACAAGTCTTTATTGATCAAAAGTAATTGAGTTCACATTTTCCATGTGTGAAATTATTTGCCATTGAATTTCTGTAATGGAATTTCCATTATGGGTGTCGAACTTAGTCGAAAATGCACCCTTACAATAAACTTTTTTAAAACTTGAAAGTAAAAATTTCTAATTTTTTTTCTTCAGCAGCATAAAGCATAGGATCAATGCAAAGAGCTTAAAAAATACATTTAAAAAAAAAATGACACCCCATTCCAATTTACCAACTGAAACTTATGCCACTTAAAACTTATAATTCCAACATCTTTCTGGACCCTTTCCAAAAGTGGAAAGTTTCTTTTCTATTCATGTGATTTTTTCAGTATGTCCAAAAATGGAAAGTTTTTTTTCTTGGCTTGTGATTTTTTTTATTATGTCCAAAAATGGCAAAAAAAATGTGCAGAGTTACTAGAATACACAGATAGACCAATCAAAGGCATGTGTAGAGTTACCAAAATTCACAGACAGACCGATCACAGGCACACACAGAGTTCCCACAATATAGAGACAGAACAATCCAATATGCAAGCAGAATGATCCCATATGCAGGATGCTACAATCAACATATCCACCTTACTAGGCTGTGAAAATTGTGATGAGCCCTGTGATGGAAAACATTTATTCAAATCCTCTAATCCTGGACTCCCTGCTATGATACCAAATGACGCAGTATAACCAGATCTGCACAGAGATAACAATAATAATAAACACAATTATATAATATATTTTCTATTATTTATCACTTCATATTCATACGAGACATACAAATATATATGAAATATCACTCCTACATATGAGGAGTTTTCTCAACCTACTAATCCCCCAAATATCTATTTAGATGTGATTATTACTCACATAACAATGCAAACTCAAATTACATAAGTTGTTAAAACAACTCCAAACTAATATATATTATTGTTAATATAACAATAATATTATTAACTACTAACCATTTACAAGATAATAATTAATCACATAATTATTATTTAATCATCACGTGAAAAAACTAACATAGATTTCCTAACAGTTTTTACATGACATCATACCTAACTTATGCAGTGGCTAGAAGAAAGCTATTCTCAGGGCTCAAAACAAAAGGAGTCATGGGTCCATCAAATAATGTCTTCCATTATTATCCGTAGTTAAGTTTCAAAAATAGATCTCATCATTTCATAAGAGTTAACGATGCATTCACCTTCTGCTTGAATCAGAATACAAAGGAAAGATTATCCAAAGAGGCCATGGATGTCATTTCCCAATGGGGAACATGGTTTATTTAATTTTTTTCCTTTTCCTATATTCACGTGAGTGGCTTTGCGGGTACTCCATAGAAGCTTCCTAAGTAAGTCAGTGAAAAGTGGGCATTAATGGAGCTTATGCGACAACTATTCCAAGGTCACTATCTTCTCAGTGACAAACATCGTTCAAGAATTCATTTCCCAATCCAAATTGGGGAATACCAATGTCCAAATCTCTTCAGTGCACAACTCATGGAGAAAGAGTTTTCCCTCATCACTATGCATCCATATGTGAAGAGCTTCTAGTTTTATATCAACGGATATATGCAGAAGATGCTTGGGGTGAAGTATCAACACAACCCTACCATGGAATATTTCTGGGCGGCCTATTCTGACGAACATGAAGTGAGAATGCGAGATTTTTCCCGCCTAACCCTTGCTCAGATCAAGGCCTTTCGCATTAGAATCCCTCCAGATTCATTGGTGGATGATGATGAAGATGTTATTGATCCCTCATATGATGTATTTGCCTTTACTCCACTGCCACGAATTGATTGGACCAAAAGAGATGAATTTTCTCTTGATAACAAGAATCAAATGATTCTTGAAAGAAGCATATCTTGGTATGAAAGAGAACTTGCAAAGTTACAATCAATCCAAGATCATACCTTAGGATTACAAAAATTTCCAACTCGAGGAGGTCTCCAGTCCACCAAAGATTCTTCTCAATCAATGTCTGTACCATCTAGTCATACACATCAAGAAAGAAAGGAGTGGTTTCCAAAATCCAATTCACCAAAGAAGGTGTCGCAAGGTGAAAAATATAAGGGTCCTAGCCCTAGTGAAAGAAGAGAGTGTGTATCAAGATTTTCCACTTCAAGTAGAGATTCTTCTACTCACATTGCTGATAGTTCACAGAAGCTCATAAAAAACAATCCTCAGTCATGCCTTGCATAAGAGTCTACTCAAGTGCAAGTAGTCCAAATATCAAATGCTTCTAAACCTACAGTTCACAAAGAGATTTCTCAAAATCTCCCTAATGTTCAAGAGGTAGATATCAAGGTTATTTCTCCAAAAATTGAGGTCATGGAAAGGATTCTTGTAGAATCTAATGATGTTGAGAATAATGGGAATGTTGCTTTGGACTCCAGGTTTTTGTATGCTGAAGTGGTGAAGGATACTCCTTTTTGGGTTGATTGTGAAATCAAGAAAAGGAAGAGGGTTGTCAAGGCAATTGACATTGACTTTGATGCCCTTTTCAATATTTTGAATGATGTCATTCCAAAGAAACCTAAAGTGCTCTCTCGAATAATGGTGGATGATGATAGAAACAGATGTGTGAATCTTGCTATACCACAAGTTGACAAGGAACATGATGCCATGCCATCTGCTGATTATGAAGTTTCCAGACTTGGACTTGGGAAGTCCGCATTAGAAAGTGACATGACGATGGCTTGAAATTCAATATATATTGTGCTAAAGAGGCTTGAGAAATACAAGTCTCATAACTCTCAGCTCAAGGCTGAAAAGAATCAATTGGTGGATTATGTTCAACATCTGATAAATCCCATATCATCTACTTTCCCAGTACCTGATGTAGTGGCTGCCCCTGATGAAAAAACTCTCAATTTGTCAAAATAAATAAACACATTAGGCCATGTCACTAAATCTTGGCTTTCGAATATTCTCATTTTTGGTGGAGAGATGATCAAAATAGCCATTAAGATCCATGAAGATATTAGTGCATATCTTGATCCAATTCTTTCTTTCAAGGAAAATTTTGTTTCTAATATATCAAATTTGGATGACATATTGCATAGTCTATAGGTGATGACAAGTATAGAATCTTAAAATTTAGCCATTGAAGGAATTCTTAAATTCAAATGTCGAGGGACACACTTTCTTTGGTGTCTGCATCTCAAATCAAGAAAGACACTTATCGAGGATTCTATGATCCATTAAGAGAGCATATGCAATGAAGCCTTCACTTTACTCACCTTGATTCATGAGTTCATAACTTAGATCCCTTGCAATCTTGTAAATGAGCAAAATTAGAGGTATTCATCAGAACATGTGGGGGAGCAGTTTTCACAATTGTTCAAAGACATGTATACTCCCGCCCATCAATTTTTCTTCAGCTTCAATGGAACGTTACATCAAATTAAATAACTTGTTTGAGAATATTCAATCAAAGATGGTCAATCTAAATGATATTCCAGGTAGGATCTTGGAATTGCAGGTGTTTTGTGAGGTTGTGCTTTGACCGAGTGAACCTCATGAGGAAGAAAAGATGTTTGAAATATTGGGAAGGTTTAGATATTTTAAATTGGCGAAGGCGGCGAATCCTAATTTTTCCGGTGGGGACAAGCAGATAGCTTTTCTAGTATCTAATGAAGCGGGAGAGTCCATTTCTCATATGTTTGAGATAGGTGAGACCTCACTTCAATGGATAAGGAATTGGTTTTTGTCATATGTCAAAATGTTACAAAAAGTGGGTTATTGTTAAACTCACTTTTGACAAAGTTTGGATAACTTAAGTGATTTCTATTTTTAGTTTCTTTTAACAAATTTGGTTGAAAAATTCAAAGTCACTTAAGATGCCCTATTTAATGTGTATGTAAACCCTAACTACTTTGTAACCAACTTTTGGGTTATAAAACGAAGTTGAAGGCTCATTTGTAAGGGTGACTTTGAGAGAGGAGAAGAAAATAATTTTGTGTGCAAGATTTATTTCAAAGAAAGAAACTTTGTGTTCTTTTGAGAAGACATTTTGGAGTTAATGAAATATTAACTTTGTGTCCCATTCATTGTCTCTTATAGACATTTGATGTTTTTATGTTCATTAGATGTTAGTGTTTGAATCTTGCATGTAAATATTGTCTTGGATCTTATTGTCAACGCTACTAATATTTTATTCTAGTTCATAATGATCAAGATTTGATTATCTACTTGCTCACATGTGTTCCCTTTTACTCATTCTCGTTTAGCTAATGCAAACTCCATTTTATTTGTGTTAGTTATTTATTGTTCTTCTCCATGTAATATTAGGCTCTATTTTTACCTAACTATTACATGTTCCTTATATCCATTCCTTTCCGTTCCTTTCCTTCATTCCATTCCATCTCCCTCATTCAATTTTTTCCATTGATGTTCCAAAACCCCCCCACATACAATTTTTAATGTATAGGTATAAATATAGTTTTGGTTTTCAATAAAGTCAGCCTCACCTTAATTGAGGAGGGACTTTGTTCCCACACTATTGCATGTCATTTTCATGCATGCAAATCCATATGCTAACAGTAATAATCATTCTATGCATACAACATTTACAACATGGTAGTCAAGATAAATCCTTATGCACCCATATTTGCTAATGGTTATAAATATCATTCTTACCACTTCTAACTCTTCCATAGGTATAATAACTCCCACAACCAACATTCCACATATCTCTTCCTTAATATTGGCATGCAAGTTTGGATTCATCTAATATGGCATTTCATGTACTGGTTTCACACCTTCAACCAAGTTTATGTGAATTTTACCAAAGGATAGGTACAATCCTTTTATATCGTAATAGCTTCTCGGAAATAAGTCTTCATAGTCACGGAGGAGATCTACGTAATCTTCACAATTTCATCTTTAAACCAATAATCTCCAATGGTGGTGACTTGTGGAGCTTCTTCGGTTCCAATGTTGACATTCTTAGAATTTAATGGTTCATTATATGATGTGTTATATATACCCTTCTTGTTTATAATATCCCCAAATTCATATGCTATTTCAAAATCTAAGTGGTTTGCAACCACTTCTTCATCAATATGAAAAATCATCTTTTGTTTCCTCTTCCATTACCAGTTGAAAACCATCCAAACAACTTCATATTCCTTATTGTAATCACTATTGGTGTTTTGTTCCTCAAAAATATTTTTTAGCTCCATCCCTTTGTCACTATGAATCTTTAAAATTATTTCTCCCATTATGACCTCATTTCCAAATATTACATTCTTGATACTTGGCTGCGACAGATTTAACCTAGGAAATTTTGATGTAAAAGAGAATGTGTGAATAAAATTGCTGTCAAGCCCTCCTAGTTAGTGCACTTCACAATCCACATACCATGCACACACCCAAATGCACAGAGTATGTTAGAAAGTGTGAATCTATATATATTTTTGATACTTTTGGTGTTCAAGCTCCTAACCTCTCCACACTACCTTATCTGGGCTTCTAATTATTTAATTTTCTATAACTTGGAAGTCTTCATATCCCTTGTTCAAACCTGACACACATGGATTCACTTAGTTAGTCCCATATTTTTCACTTTGGTTGGTGAGTATCCCACCATCTAGCCATTTTTCCATAACTATATACACCATGTAATTTATGTACACCTATTTTTGAGGGCATATATGTATCCATATATGTAAGATACTCATGGACACTTCCACCACCTTGATAACTTGGCCTAGGAAATTTGATTTCCTTGTAAAATTTTCCTACATGCCTTCATATGGGAATTGATTTTTCAGATGATCCATGGATTCATTCTTGATTTTACTAGCCAAAATCGTGCCCAATCAACTTATACGACCCATGTTCCCAATTTTCACATGTTGCACTGGTCATATCCGAGATTAATTGTGCATCATTATATTGTAAGAATTCATCTTGATTTGGATCAAAATTTTCTAATCCCTCAACCTTAAAATTGTAGATGTGTTCCATATCTTCATGTTCTTCAAAATTATCAATATATAGCATGCCTTATTTAAGATCCATTAAGAGTATCACACGATGCGTACCATTTTCAAAGATTACATAACACTCTTTGAAGAGAAAATTAACATTGTTTACATAACACCATAGTATACCGAGTAACGTTAGAAAATTATTTTCCTCTGCTAATTTAATCACTTCAAAATATCCAAGGAATCTGATACCCAAGATGCTAATGATTGCGTGCTTCAAAACTCTAATAGGTACTTCGTGTATTTTTTGGCCATGAATATTATATGTGGGGAAGGATAAAGTGTGGGTTGTTTCATCTTGTTCCAAACATCTACTTTTAATATATTAATTTCAACACATGTATCTATGATTATGTTGTTTATGTTCCATCCATCTATGTAGGCATTAACTAAGATTTCCCTATCATAATCCTCTTTACAAGACAACTTAAATTCCTTCTTTTGTGCATGTCATAATTACATTCCAAGCACCATATTCCTAATATCGTAGGATAACCATTAGATAAGGAAGGGGATTGCACCTTATAATGCACAATAATACATACTTCCTGAAATGCATTCCTCTCCACATTTTCGAAGTCATGCATTATTTATGATTCAATTTTGGTACATGATTCTTCTCTTAAGAATTCAATCTCTCCCTCTAATTTGTACACCAATTCTTTAGTCTCTTGTAGGATATGTTTTTTTCTTTGCATCCAGGTAGCCTTTCCCTATTTGAGCATTCTCTCCCTGAATATTTTCCAATGGGGATTCAGATGCTTGCACACAATATAAATCCTCTATTAGTTATGTATATATTTGGTCTTTGGTTTACTTTTGATGCACTTGATTGCTCTAGAATATCCATTACATTGCACACAATAATAAATATTTATCATCCTTACACCATTTTCACTTTTTCCAACATAGCAGTATAAAAATTAGAGAATATTCCACCTTATGCTCTTTTCCACAATACCTGCATACAAGAAATAAATGGCAATCTCATTGATTGTGATTAGGAGAGCCGCACTTGTAATAAGTCCTTCGTAGGAATCTTCATTTGCCTCATCTACCTCTTTACTGACCTTTCCCTTATATATTTACTTCTATAATGGCATGTCCTAATCGCAATTCTTGTGCCTCATGTATCTAGTCTATTATGAGGCTATCTTTAGTGTTATGGGTGTGTACATAAAATGTAATATTATTTGTTTGAACCACATAGTGTAACGGTGGGAAATTTTTAACAACATGTCCATTTCTGCAGATCTTGCAAGCCATAAGCATTACCTTGACATCGCGGAAAGGGAAATTTTCCTTGTATGGCCTTCCACTTTGTAATCTATGCACCAAATTCTGTTAGATGTCTCCCTGAAATTGTTCACGATTAAGTTTTTTGACCGAGTTTCCATATATGCAATTTGTGTTTCCATAAACATATTGATCATAGTATCTACATTGCCAAAAAAATTTATATGCAATTTTACTTCCAATTCTTTGCATGGATTTGTAAATGTCTTACGGGATAAGGCATGTTTGAATGGAAAAAGTAATTCTTCAAAAAACCACTATGTGTGTTGGTTCGGATGGATATCACATAACAACTTAGATATCAAGGTTTTGAAATTTGCATCATATGTACACACACTTTCAGTAATCTCTTGCTTGATCTTTTTAAGAACCGATATAATTTACTACTTAACTTGGGTATATCGAATCTCTTCAAAAATGCATCTTTCAATTGGTCATAGTCTAAGATTGTTTGTCGTGGATCATGGTTCAAGAACGTGTTTGATCTAGTAAAGTTATAGTGAACTAACTCACCTTTCACTTTGGAAAAGTAATCAATTTTGTGTGCAAAATGATTTCACACTTGTGTAAATGCTCCATGACATTCTCAACTCCAATATACTCGAGAAGATGTAATGACATTTCATAGAATATATGTGGCATTGGAACTTGTATCATATCTTGTAAACTCCTCCACATGGACATAAATAGCTTGAAGTGTCCCAAAGGAGACACTTCCTTTTCTATTAACAATCTGTGTAGTGATAATTACAACTTTCTATTCTAGCATGTTACTCTATGGTGTGCCTCCCTCTACACCTCCTAGTGCTTGAGTTGTCTAACTACTACTTATCATTCCAAATATTTGCACTTTTGGAGTATTAGGACTGAACTATATCCTTTTTGGCATCGATTTAATCTACTGCAACACAAATGAAAACCTACTATATATCATATCCTTTTTTCTATATGTACTTTCTCAACATTATCAGTTTTAATAAGTATTTGGTCTTCTATAATATGAGATATGGTTGCATTAGTAGGTGTGATATGTCGAAAAAAGGATTCCATATACATTGTACCATGCCTCCTCATCCTCTCAAGTTATTATTGTCTCAGTGCATGTCTCATCATGCTCTTGGTACACCTTTTTAATCATTTCTCCCTCTTTCCTAAACCAATGCTCTAGGTTTTTCATGGTTGTTCCCGAAGTTGAATCTTCCCTCCAAAGTAGTTACCTTTTAGCTATCACCTTTCACCCAGATTCTTCATACCATATCCTTCTCAACGTGCAATCATATGAGGAATCCATTATATAGAAAAGTTTTCCCTTCTTTTCCCTTCCCTTGTGCATTTCTCACACGAGTGGAAAAATTAGTCGTCCACATGGAAGTTATCAATCCCTAAATATACCATAAGATTCTTAATTTCTAATGGGAATTAGATGCAGGAGCATCCTCGTAAATATGAAAGGTTTGATTTTCCTATCTATATAAGGGTGTTTTAGGTACATTTTGATGTTTAGGAGGTGTTTCTAGTCCATTTGGACTTATGGACATGTATTAAGTGACTGTTTGGAGATTTCCCTCCAAAATGGCCCTTTTGAATATTTGAATTAGTCTTTGTAATGAGTTAGAAGTATAGATGTTAGTATAGGTGTAATAAATGATGTAAAAGAGTCATGTTATATGAGATCACCTAAGACATAGCCTAACTTGACTCTAAACCTCACATGGTTACTTTATTATGGTTGAATTCACCATGATGACTTAGTTACTTGAGAAACATAAACACCTTTGGTGAATTTTCTAGTAAGAATTCACATGGAGAAGGTGTGTGTGTAATAGGAAGTTTTTTTTGAGGAAGTAACTCTGTAACAGAGTTCTAATGGCTCTTGAAGCTTTGTAATCCATTGTTTATCAATAAAAGGATTCTTTTAGAACAAACTATGTATGCAGATTTAAATATGATATTGTGCATTGAATGTATAGGGAATGGTTAATGAATTCTATTTAAAAATGTTTTATGAATGATTCTATAAGTGTATGTGGCTTGTACAAACCCACGAAGGCCAAGAAGCCTAAACCATGAAACATAGGTTGATTTTTGCAATGAGAGTGAATGGATGGTGAGAGAGTGCATGAACAAGGTAGAATAAGGTTAATAAAGGTGTGTAAGAGATTGAAAAACAATGAAAGTATCAAAACCATAACAAATTCTCTTAAATCTTAGCAAAGACCTAAAGATACCGAATTGAGATAAGCCTAGAAAGAGGAAGGAGTTGATGGGAGAATTGCACAAGGAGTCAAGGGATAAAAATTGGCATGAAGCAAGAGGAGAATAAAGGGTAATAGGAATACTAACTGTTTTTTTTTTTTGAAAGTTTATAGGTTGGTATATAAAGCAAGCTTATGGAGTTGATAAAGGCTAGAATTAGGGCTAATTGAAAACACTAAAAAGAGCATAAATTTGATGGGCGTGGAGATAGGTCTTGAAACTTTGTAGGAAACTTAATGAGCCAAATGGGTATAAATTTTTTTTACAATCAAGCTTGAGTCATTGTAGTTTGCTATTTTCTTCAAATTTTATCTACAGAATGGGCTATAAGTAGGTTTAAGGCCTACAATGGAGAATGGGTGAAAATGGTGGTTTGAAAATTTGTGAAGTTCCTAATCATGTAAGATAGGTTTATTTGAGCATGTGAAAAGTGTTTATAGCCTTAAATACATTTATTTGATGCATTTTAGTGTTTTGGAGTAATTCAAGCTTTGTGAGCGAGGTATACAGTTGCATAGTTTTAGAGCTTGAATGATGTTGAAAATATTAATACTTTGAGTTTTTGAGTTTGATTAGGGTCCTCTACATCATTTCCTCAAATATGATCTAGGTGACTCACAAAATAATTTAAACTGGGCTTCATCTACATAAGAAAAAGTCAACTTTACGTATTTAAGGATGTAGCTATGAAACATACCTTGCCACTAATAGTTTATAATGCACCTTGAAGTTATGTCATGTTTTGCAAGCATTCTTATGTGCTTTGGAGTCCAAGCATACTTCTTTCATAAATTCAAACTCTTTCCCAAATAGTAGGCTGCTAAACACACACATAGATTCACTAGAAGTTCACTAAATAAGGTTTCATAGATCTCATCATACATATTATTTCCACCTAAGTCCTTGGAGGATAATTGGGAGAAGAATTCTTATGGCTAGGATGTTTTACAAGAAGGATTCTTCAATCTTGTTTTTCTAAGGCTCAATATTATTTTGTGTGAGTCAGAACATATTTTTTAGAACTCACCATCTCATCTCAATTATGATGGGGCCTAACAACATGCTAAGTCATGCACAAGCCTTCACTATTTTGGCGTACCCAAGCTAACGTATCTTCTTGTATTGGTCTGTCACCCTAGGGAAGGAAACCTTAATGCACTCACATAAGGTGCAAGAGAGTCTCAATTATCATCATGTTCAACATATTGATATGAAGTGGTTGCATGGTTTAAAAATAACACAAAGTCATTCACATTATAATCTTAAAAAGACAAAGCATTACACATACTAATATTCATCGGAAGAATGACTCCATAATAACCTTCTCCATATTTATAAAAAATTCATAACTCTCATACTACGATCATCTCTACGTTCTCTCGACTCAACAATGCTATTTTCTGTATTGCATCCTTTTACAATGATCCCCAAGGGGTATATGTAAAAGTGGGGATTTTTCATTCTTTAGTTGAACAAATATTATAATTAGCCCTTGGTTTCTAGTAATAACTCCTAAATATTACGCAAGGGAAATGTTTATACCACATATATTCATCTCTAAGCTCATGATCCTGTATTTTCCACCACTTTTGGATGCTCGCTCCTCAATCTTGCATAATTTTTGGTCTATTCTTATAATAATTATTTTTAGATCCAACTGCTTTTTTGCACACTACTTGATTTTCCATAACATACATGTGTCAGCATCTGCTAATTTTCTTTTCTATCTTTATCCCATATGAATCTCTATTTGTCTTGAGTTTTTCTTACCCACAAAAGTATCCGACTATGTAAATGTATCTTATTTTTCACTAAATTTATACTTCTAAGTTTGTCCCCATATTCTATTTTGGTGAGTGTGTTTATTTCGTAACTTGCACATAACTTTTCATCCTTTTCCCACTAATGTGTAGACTCCAAAGAATATCAAAGAATGAAATAATAAATAATGGAAATAGTTTCCCAATGTGGGACTTTAGCCAAAGAAGGTATAAAAATTTAGGGGCCCAACATTATACACACACACACACACACACACACACACACACACACACACACACACACACACACACACACACACACACACACACACACACACACACACACACACACACACACATTATTTTGCTAAGGAAATACTTTTAGGTTAAAAACCCAGTACAATAATCTTTTTTTACTCCATTAACTTAAACTTAACATATTAACACAATATATAACGTTTGAGGAACTATATTAGTATTTATTTTTCCATGTACTTATAGAGTACAACTATAATTAAATATAGGTAATGCCATCCATGCAACAATATATTTGTCTACTTTCTAACATAACATTTTTCATCGTTGGCTTAGAATTAACCATCTAACCATAATGAGTAATATCATAGATTACATATTAATGATATTCACTCCTTAGATTTTGACAACATTTAAGCTAGTTCATGACTATCCACCATATATTTTACATATTCTTCACTGACCACTGAGTAGAGTCATCATTACATAACAATCCCTCACCATCTATGTTAGATGAAATAATATATATTGATTCATAGATCTACCCAAATGCATTAACCAATAAAAAACTTATGTTGGAGTGTTATTGACACGTGTTTAGGCACCTCTAGCTAACTAGTCTAGTGAGATAAGTGTTCATAACACATTGCAAGTTGCATTTGAATGTTGTAAAATATAAATACACACCATAATGTAAGTCCCATTCAAAATAGTCATGTGCATAACACAATGATTATATCCACATCACAAAATTCCAACATAGTTCCTATATGATCATATACTTGTGCACATGCCCATGTGTAAGCTTTCCTTGTATAATAGTACTACATAAGTATACAAAACACTTAGCATTGCTGATCCAGTCAGCAATTCTAGTGGCGCAACTTCCAGAGACCATAACTTTTGCACCGTAGCTCCGATTGACTCCGTTCAAAAGGCAACGGAAAGCTTGGAATGCGTAGAATGTGATGAGAAGGTGATAACTTTGTTTGGCAATGTTTGACCCCCGAAATCCACGTTTAAGGGGCCCAAATTGTGATTTTTGTACTGCTGTCTAAAAATAGTAAATTCTAAAAATAGTATGTTAGTGCACATGTAAGTCTTGGAAGATGAAACACCTTGTCTCCCTCAAGACTGGTGACCTTCCACATCTTTCAAGGTGTCCTTTCATATTTATAAAATTATTATAAATACATATGTAACCGGAAGAAGAGATAGACATCTCTTGGCAGAGATAATTGATGTATTTTATAGTCTTTGAGTAATTTACATCTCTTTTCAGAGATAGTTGTTTTGCAATTCATTTGGCACATTTGTTAATCTGTTCCTTAAGTCTGAAACCCCTCGGTTTTGGATCAGTGGTATCAGAGCTAAGTTGTCTTGAGAGTGTATGATCCCCAAAACGAGGTCGGGATATAAAAAGCTTGGGTGGTCCACACACAATCCTTCAGAATACTTGCCTGTTCGCTGCAGGCGACCTCCAATGGCGGACAACACCAGGATGGATGATCCTCTCAAAAATATGGTGAATGAATCTCTTAGGGAGCAAAAGGATCAGATGCTACAACAATTCACCCAAATTCTGCAACAACTACAAGTAGGAAATCATGCCTCTTCATCTGTAAATCAGTCCTTTGGTGCCCCGAATCCATTCAAGGTGCAAGTAAATTTCGACATTCCTATTTTTGAAGGTAAGATCAATTCTGATGCAGTAGAGAACTGGTTGGACCAATTGACCTCATATTTTTCTGTCAATCAATTTACTGATAAGGAAAAGATAACATTTTCTCTATTGAAATCATCTCTTGCTGTCAAAAATTGGTGGGGTGTGTATAAGAATGGGCTCGAAAGGGATGAGCTAGGAATCACAGAGGAACCCACATGGAATGATTTCGTGGATGCCATAAAGGAAGAATATTACCCTGTTGGGGCCTATGATGATCTGTACATACAGTGGCAGCAACTTCGTCAAGGTAAGGACCAGTCGGTTCAAGATTATACTGACAAATTTCATTCTTTATCTGCAAGATTGGGCATTCAAGACACAGAACAACATAGGATTCTAAAATATCGCAGTGGCCTACAATGGAGCATCTGAGAGGACTTAGAATTCTTTCAATTTCAAACCCTCGGCGAGGCATACAAGTTTTCAGTCAAGATTGAACAAAAGCACAAAAGGAGGACTACTAGGAACCAACCCGTGAGGGGGAAGAATGATAAAGAAGGCCAGACCCGAGGTCAAGGTTGGAAACAGAAGGAGTCGCAAGGAAATAAGATGCAGAAGGAGAAGACAGGGAAGTGGTGCGACCTCCACAAAACAAATCACCACTCCAAGGAAGAATGTCGAGCCATCAAGTCCTTACTCGCCGAATCATCTTCTTCAACACTCTCTGCACCAGCAGTTACAGACCCTGAGGTCAAGGATGAAGATGATGAAATTATAGATGCTGATCCAGATGTGATCATTGCCACCTCAAAAGTCAAGAATATGGATGAGAAGGAAAGGCTCTTCCACTCCAAGCTCTGGGTAAAAGGTAAGCCTCTGCATTTTATCCTTGATAGTGGAAGTCAGAAGAATTTAATTTCTGTTGATGTTGTAAAAAGCCTAAACCTCCCTGTAAAGCCACATCCCCAGCCATATAGTATCGGGTGGTTAAACCCAGGAAGAGACCTCCAAGTCACAAAACAATGCCTCCTTCCATATGCCATCAAGCCCTTCCATGATGAAGTCATGTGTGATGTTGCTCCATTAGATGTTTGTGATGTGCTCCTAGGCCAGCCATTCATGTGGGATAGACATGGCATCTATGAGTCACGACCTAGAAGGGTCACCATTACCATTGGGAGTCGACGTTATCGGATACCTGAGGTCATTCCCCCAAAATCTGTCTCCCTCATCAGTGCCAAACAATGTAAGAAGTTAGTGGAGAAAACCAAACAGTTTGTCGTCTTGATGATCAGGCCAAAACCTACAAACAAAATTGTTGCAGCCTCCATGAACATGCACTCAATACAACAATAGAAGCAGCTCAACCAAATCATAACTGAGTATGATGATCTATTCCAAACACCTAAAGGAGTGCCATTTCAGTGTCAGGTAAAACATGTTATTGATTTGGTCCCGGGGTCTCCTTTACCCAATAGCCTTGTGTACCGCAGGTCAATCCTTGAAAATGAGGAGATAAAGAGGCAGCTCCAGGAATTGATTCAAAAGGGACATATTAGGCCAAGCTCTTCACCTTGTGGAAGTCCAATTATCTTGGCGCCAAAGAAGGATGGAACATGGAGACTTTGCATAGACTATCGGGCTTTGAACAAAATCACTGTGAAGAATTGCTACCCCCCCTCCCAAGGATTGATGATTTGCTAGACCAGCTCCGCGGTGCAAAATTTTTCACCAAAGTTGATCTCAAATCTAGCTATCACCAGATCCCTGTCGAGCCCACTGATGTTTGGAAAACTGCATTTAAGTCTCGTGAAGGCTTATTCGAATGGTTGGTCCATGCCTTTCGGACTAACTAATGCACCTGCAACATTCATGCAGATGATGGACAACATCTTGCGGCCCTACACCAATTCCTTCATAGTGGTCTACCTAGATGATATACTCATTTATAGCCCGACCTGGGAGAGGCATCTGCAACATGTTCAAGAAGTACTTCAGACCCTCAGGAAGCACACACTGTATGCAAATCTGGATAAGTGCACATTTGGGATGACAAAGGTCCAGTACTTGGGTTACGTCGTGGATGAGGAAGGAGTCCATGTCGACCCGGAGAAAATTCAAGTTATTCAGAGGTGGCCTACCCCAAAGAATCTTACAGAGCTTCGTAGCTTCCTGGGCCTTGCCAATTTCTATCGCCGGTTTGTCTTGGGTTTCTCACATATTTCCTGGGCACTCAATCAGGTGACTAAAGGAGGGAACAAGGCTAAATTTCAATGGGGGGAAGTGCAACAGAAAGCATTTGAAGGGTTGAAAGAAAGGTTATGCTCAGCCCCTGTCCTTTCCCTTCCTGATCTACATCATCCATTCGAGCTGATGACAGACGCATCTGAGTATGCCTTGGGAGCTGTTATCATGCAACATGGCCACCCTGTTGCATACCATAGTGAAACATTCAATGACACGGTCAGGAAGTACCCAATATATGATAAGGAGCTTTATGCCATTGTCCAGGCATGTAAGCAGTGGAAACACTACATTCTGGGGAAGGAGACAGTAATCCACACTGACCATAGGCCTTTGGAGTTCCTTCAGACACAAAGCAAGTTGAGGAATGAGAGACACCAGAAATGGGCCACATACCTACAACAGTTTCACCTGATAATAAAGCATAAGAAGGGAAGTGCCAATTCAGCAGCAGATTGCCTAAGCCGCCCTCCAATTGCAGCCCTCACAACTATTCTTGATCTCTGTGGACATGAGACTTCAAGTTGGTGCAGTTTGTATGAGAAGGATCCTGAGTTTTCAGACACATATCAGGGCCTCCGTGAAGGAAAACATGTCTCTGATTTCTATCTACAGGATAATCTCCTCTGCCATATGGGACACATCTGTGTTCCAGCAAGTGAACAACAGAAAATGATCTGGGAAGCACACTTCAGCAAGACCGCAGGGCACTTTGGCGTGGACAAGACATTGGCAGTACTTCAGAAGCATTTCTACTGGCCTAATCTAAGGATTGATGTGGTGAAGTATATTAAGTCCTGCACTCCTTGTGCAATTGCTAAGCCAACTAACAAGAAACAGGGATTGTACACACCATTGCCAGAACCAACCAAGCCTTGGGAATCTGTCTCGATGGACTTCCTCTCAGGTTTTCCAACTTCGAAACATGGGAATGATGGTGTTTTTGTTGTAGTTGATCGATTTTCTAAAATGGCTGTAATGGTTTCCTGTAAGAAAAATATTTCTGCTGAAGATACTGCTAAAATTTATTTCAGTCATGTATGGATCAACTTTGGGCTCCCCAAGTCTATTGTTTCTGATAGGGATAGCAGGTTCCTGAGCATCTTCTGGTCCACCTTATGGGGAATGCTAGATACAAAGTTGATGAAGTCCACATCCTTTCACCCACAGACTGATGGGCAAACAGAAGTGGTGAATCGCCTAATTGTTCACATGCTTCGTATGTACCACTCCAAGCACTCCCGCACATGGGACGAGGCCCTGCCATACATACAACATGGATACAATCGAGCCCTGCACAGCTCCACTAAACATAGTCCTTTTCAAGCTTGTTATGGATTCCGACCTATGGCTCCCATTGATGTATGCATCCCAATTCCTTCCATGGAATTCACACTTCATGGAAAAAGTGAAGCAGAAAAGGCGACAAGGTTTGTTGAGCAGATCCAGCACATTCAGCACCAAGTCCATGACATTTTACAGAAAATGAATAAAAAATATAAGAATTGCCATGATAAACACAGGATTCCGCATCATTTCCAGGTTGGTGATAAGGTTTGGTTGCGGCTTCAGAAGGAACGGCTTGCAAGTCCACACAGAAAGATTCGACCTCTCTGGTATGGTCCTTACACTCTCACTAAGCAAGTAGGGGAAAATGCTTTCGAGTTGAATATTCCACCCTACCTTGGTCTGCACCCCATCTTCAATGTGGACCTCCTCAAGCCATACCATCCACCTTTGTTGGATACTTCAGTCATAGCAGAACAATTGGACATCTCTGAGCTCAATCCAACAAGTCTTTCCCTAGCTGAAGAAGATCAGATTGTGGACAATTTGACTAAGACCACCAGAGGACAACCTATTCAACTCTATCGTGTGATAAAGAAAGGAAATCTCAGTCACCAAGGTGAATGGCTCACTGCATACCAGGTAAAAAAGCAATTTCCACAGCTGATGGGGCATCTTAATGCAATGGGGACCATTGCTTCTGAAGGAGGGAGGATTGATCCAGGCAGCAATTCTAGTGGCGCAACTTCCAGAGACCATAACTTTTGCACCGTAGCTCCGATTGACTTTGTTCAAAAGGAAACGGAAAGCTTGGAATGCGTAGAATGTGATGAGAAGGTCGAACTTTGTTTGGCAATGTTTGACCCCCGAAATCCATGTTTAAGGGGCCCAAATTGTGATTTTTGTACTGCTGTCTAAAAATAGTAAATTCTAAAAATAGTATGTTTCGCAAAATTAGTGCACATGTAAGTCTTGGAAGATGAAACACCTCGTCTCCCTCGATACTGGTGACCTTCCACATCTTTCTAGGTGTCCTTTCGTATTTATAAAATTATTATAAATACATATGTAACCGGAAGAAGAGATAGACATCTCTTGGCAGAGATAATTGATGTATTTTATAGTCTTTGAGTAATTTACATCTCTTTTCAGAGATAGTTGTTTTGCAATTCATTTGGCACATTTGTTAATCTGTTCCTTAAGTCTGAAACCCCTCGGTTTTGGATCAATTGCACACACACTGTGCACAATATTATGAAAAATTAAGACATTCCCAACAATCTCTCACCTTTTTAACACTTTGCATAAGAGGAACAAAGAATTATTTTATAGTAGTTGTGGGAATCCAATCCCATTCCTTTCCTATACTAAGAAAATCTCTCATTAGTTAAATTCCTTTGCTAATGGATATACAAAATTTAAATCAGCCTCCACTTTATCTTGTAATATCCTCTATTCCTCCACCATTTCCCTTTAAAAACTACATTTCACATCAAAATTCTTTGTATGAGATTAATACTTAGAGTTATTTTCCTAAAAAAACCACATTATGGGAGTTACAATATATCCATACAACCTTTTGAGTGAACTAAACCACAAAACATAATATTTGAATCCAAATCGCTTCTACTTGCATTAGTATTTGTCATGTACTTAACATCTATGATGGAAATCTCAACACTTTCTTGACACTTGCTCATACAAATTACAACTCCATTAAATGTTTGAATACATACATACCGGTGGACATTCATCAATAAAAATATCTACCATAGTTGGAGTCCAAAAATCCATGTAGACTCACATCCATACTTACACTTTCCCCAATAGAAAATAACATGGTCATAAGTTATGCATAAATACCTAAATATAATTTTCTTCGTAGACAATTTCTTCTTGCCAAGATTAGACATGGATCTAATAACTACTCCCAATACACATGTAATTTCTAGTCTTAAGTAGAGCATTAACCACATCAGGCTTCCTACCACACTTGCAAACTGAACTCAAGCCATGTCCTCTAACTCCTCTTGTGTCTTTAGGCTTTAGGTAGCTAAAATTTTCTGCTAAACTAAGAAGGCATGCTCACAAGTTTTCCATTAAGCATATTGAACCTCTCCGGTATCCTCTAAACAAATTTCCTTTATTATAACTGAAGATTCCTATATTTATGATCTATTTTGATTTCCATGCTTAGAATGAACTTTGCAACACTAAGATCTTTCATGTCAAACTATAAAACTAAATGATACTTTACCTGCTTGATCATTTCTTTTCAATTTCCAATCAATAACATGTTATGCACATATATAACCACAGTGACCATTTTTGGCCTTCTTCTTTGAAATACATGAGAAAATTTCCTTTTTATGCGCAAGGCCAAGTTTTAGCACATAGCTATAAATATTTTGATTCCACATCATTGATAACTATTTCAAGATATATAAGGATTTCTTCTTGTAATTAACCAAATCCTCTTTACCCTTTCTTATGAATTTTTTTGGTTATGACATGTATATTTATTCTTAAACATATCCATGCAAAAACATTATTTCATGTTCATCCATTTGATCTATATCTAAATCAAATGCAACAAATAACTGCTATACTAAATTTAATGGAAGTCAATTTTGCAATAATAGAAAATACCTCATTGAATTCAATCCACTCAATCCGAGAGAATATTTTTGCAACTAGGTGAGTGTTATACTTCTCTACATCACCTTGTTCTTCAAACCCCACTTGCATCCCACTAGTTTTCTTCTAGGAGTAACTTTACTATATTCTGAATATCATTCCTTGATCTGGATGAGCTCTCGGAGCAAGATAAACCCATGTCATCATTTAGAGAAGGATTTATAAAAAGTTTATTTTTAGAAATTACTAAGAAATGGGTATTTAGATATTGAACTACCAATATCAACAATCAAATCATTATCTCTAAAAAAGTCTATTTTTAGAAATTCATGAAATCTTTTTTTAGCAGGTTTTGACAACTTTTGGTAATTTACATTTCAAAGGGTCTTCAAAGAATTATGGGATTCAAACAATATGATAAAACCAAAGTCTATTTTCAATTTCACTCTTCTATCTTTCCAACATATTCTTTCGTTCACAAATTGGGTCAACAAGTTAGGAGATATGACCTCGAAAAGGAGCACTTAAAAATATGATATTGTTATTTTCAGATTTTGTCTTCTTTTTTCCATTCAAATTCACTAAAAAGGTGGATATATTTCATCTCCATGAATAATGACCTTTTGGATTCCAATTGTAACTCTTCATTTGATGACCTTTTGACTTCTATTTGGAACCATTCATCTCCTATTCCTTTAACGTTACATCTTCCACAATGTTTCAGTACAAATAAGATGGGTTTTGAATGAAGACACAAGTTTGAAAGTTGAAAGTTTTGTAGACATAAGTTGAATGTTTCAGGTTTGTAAGTTTTGAGGCATACATGTCTCTCATAAAGAACTTTCCCATTTGGATTTGGGTACATCTTTATTTGTAGATAACTGTGAGACATATAAAGTTTATCCATTCCACATCCATTCTCGATTGTAAAGAGATTTAGTATACATCTCTTTTATAGAGTTTTCCCACTTTGTATACATAAATTTAATAAAGTTATTTTAATTTTAAAATTACAATTTTATTTATCCAATACATTTAATCGATTCCATGATTTCAACTATTTTATTATGAATGTATTTCCATAACACATTAAAAATCACCATTAGTTGGTTGTCCACTGAATTCCAAAAATAATTTGGATATGAGGTACTAGAGTACGTAAACAAGTTATTTAAAAATTTGTAGGTTTTGAACATGATGGGAAAATATAGTTAGAAAAAATGAGAAGAGGGCATAATTCAAGACACAGGTCCACTTATAGCACCAAAGAATGAACATGAATTAATTCTTGTAGATTTATTTTTGAGGGAGAAGAACTAGCTGTTATAGACTAATCTGAGTATGGTCATAGAGAAGAAGGTGAATATGCAGAAAATTATTTCCCAATTTGGAAGCCCCATTGTTTTAGTATTTCTCCAAGTAGAGGAGATGTACAAAAATGTTATACATAATTTACAGAATAAGCTTGGAGAAAAAGAAGAAGTTTGTGAGGAAATTTAACAAAACTTTAAAGTCATCCTACAAGAGGAATTCAAAGATATGAAAGGAAATAAAAAAAGAGTTGTAGATGCACATACAAAAATAGAGGAGAACATGATATGTTTTGCTTGTTATACTCATTTTGATAATTCTCCATATGGATTGGTAGTTTTGAAAAACACACAAAAGGTATTGGTTTCAAGATGTCAAATTAAATGGGGTATAATGGAAATGGCCTTGGAAAATATAGAAAAGGAATTCAGGAACCTCTCAAAGTAGAAAATAGACCCAATAATTTTTGTCTTGAGTACAACTAGGGAATCATTTCAACCCACCATGGGTCCCACATTTATTAAAGCAAACAAACATCCATAACACTCTACTCAACATCGGTGTATAGCTCTTATTCATGCATATGGAAGGTAATTGATTCATCACATCATTTGTAGTCATTATGGTAGAATAGGTCAAATTATTCTCATTGTTGGAATCTCCATCCTTGTGATATTTGTGGGAAGTGCAACCATGAAAATTATACATGTTGGTACATTGATATCCCTACATATAGATCTCAAAAAATAGTAAACAATATTTTTAGGTTGGCCATCCCACTCAAGTGGAAGGAAATCACTTCACCACTCAAAACTTCCTATGTACATTAAAGGTCAATCCTACAAGCAATGAGCCCTATTGCTCCTCAAACAAGGGCGAATGATCTAGATGAGATCTCAAAGCAAGAATGACCTTGTGAACATTCAAAGAAGGTTTCATAAAAAAATATTTTTGGAAAGTACTGAGATCTATTTTTAGCTATTAATGTCTAGATGGGTATTCATAACATGAACTATCCATCTCAGCAATCAAAGCATTATTTCTAAAAATTCTATTTCTAGAAATTCCTAAA
Source organism: Taxus chinensis (assembly GCA_019776745.2). Lineage (NCBI taxonomy): Eukaryota > Viridiplantae > Streptophyta > Pinopsida > Cupressales > Taxaceae > Taxus > Taxus chinensis. The sequence continues at coordinate 641,843,238 of CM034153.1, read as the reverse complement.
ATTTATTTTTAGTAGGTTTTGAACACTTTTGGTATTTAAATTTTTTTAAGGGTCTTAAAAGAATTTATAGTATTCAAACAAATAATAACACACTATGTTTTCATATATTCTATTTTCATGTTCACTATGTTATCTTTCCAATAGATCTTGCAGTTTTCTAGTCAAGTCAACGAGCTAGGAGATATGACCTCAACAAGGTGAACTTTAAAAAATAAGATATTATTATTTTTGAATTTTTTCCTCTTTTCCCCAGTCAAATTCACCTCAAAGGTGGTTAAATGTCATTTCCGTGAAGGTTGAAATTTTATATTCTATTTGGAACCCTCTATTTGATTACCTTTTGGCTTCCATTTGGAACCCTTCATTTATTATTCCTAACCTTTCATCTTCCAAATTGTTTCACTATAAATAGGATGGTTTTGAATGAAGACACACCTTTTCAAGTTGTATGTTTTTTTAGAAATAAGTTGAAGGGTACATGTTTGTAAGTTTTGAGGTATACATCTCTCATTTGGAGTTTTCCATTTGGATACATCTTCATTTCCAGAGAATTGTGAGGCATACATCTCCCATGCAAAGTTTTTCCATTCCACATCCATTATCGATTGGAAAGAGATTTGACATACACATATATCTTATAGATTTTCCCACTTTATACACATATTTAATAAAGTTATTTTACTCTTACAATTACATATTTATTTTTGTAATATAGTTCATTGATCCTATAAATTCAACTCTTTTATTATGAATGTATTTTCACAACACATCAAATACCACCATTAGTGTGTTTTCTACCAAATTCCAAAAATAATTATGATTATACACACACACACACACACAATCTCCTCCTTTATGGATTTATTATAAGATTTATTTCTCTTTCAAAACAAGATCTTTTGATAATGTGTTTGTATTATCGCCATTTGATACTAAATGTAAGAAAAGAGGATACAAGTTTAGTGGACTATACCTATAAGATAAATATTCTGCACATCCATTTGGATCTCCTTTTGATAAGAGTTTTAGGTTCTTATTCTTTATCTATCACATATTCATAAAAAATCATACTTAGATATAATATATTAATAATCCAATTCAATCCACACTCTTATTTTTGGTTGCTTGTTTGGTTGTTATTCCTGTTCAGCTTCACTACTATATACAAAATTTTGCATAGGATTATTCTTCATCTCTCTAAAGAAACATTTTGGAAATAAACCAACTTATCTATTTTGAAATTCAATAGCTTGTACCCATTAACACCATTTTTTATCCAATGAAGATGCACTTCTCAACTTATAGTCTAACTTTGCATTATTTTCCTTTGGGATTGATGCACACATACATCATAACTATAAATTCTCATGTATTTTAGGGATGGTTTATTAATAGTCTAATATTCCTACATATTCATTACTTCAAATGTTGATGGTTGTAAATGATTCAAAAAAAAAAAAATTGTGATCACTAATTCAATAAAATTGTGCACCTTTTAGCATAATCAAGGCTAAATCCATTAGTGTCATTTTTATTCACTTCATAAAAACATTTGGATTAGGTGTATATGGTTTTTTATTTAAATTCCCTAATGCTTCAAATTTATCGAATTACTTTAAACAAAATCCACCTTCATTTTCTATGTGTATGACCTTAATATTTTTCTCCTTCTAATTACTTTAAACAATTGAACTGCTAGATAAATTTATAATTTTTCTAGACATATTAGATCTAGTTATTCCTAAAAATATATATATGAAAGACATATAGCTGGTTGAGAGTCTCATTTACCTAGCCTATACTAGGCTAAATATCAACTTTATGGTCATATATCTTTCATGATTCATGCAGGAGCACACAATTTTTCATTGAAAAGTAGCATGGTGGATGTTAAGATATCTCAAGGGCACTATGGATTTTGGCCTAGAGTACAAGGATAATGATCAATTCTTCTTAATAGGATATTCAGACTCAAATCATGTAGGTAGCATTGATGACAAGAAATCCACTTATGAATTTTTATTCTTTTTGGGGTCTGGTTTAATATCATGGGGAAGTAAGAAACATAACTTTGTTTCTCGATCTTCCAAAGAATTTGAATACTATGCCGTAGGTGGAGCTGTCTGTAAAGTGATATGGCTATGCCACGTACTTGGGGTACTTGGAATACCACATGAGAAATCTACCACCTTGTATGTTTACAATGAAGGTGTTTTGAAACTTGTTCGTGATATAGTGTTTCATAAGAGGATGAAGCACACACATTGAGGTAAAGGTAAATTTTATCTGTGAGTACATTTTTGAAACAAAAAATTCAGCTTCAGTTTTTCCCAACATCTGAACAATGAGTAGATATCTTCATGAATTCACTTGCACGCAAATTTTTTTGAGATGCTCAGAGAGTTCCTCTCCTCTTTTCTTGAGAAAATAAAAAATTAAGGGGGGAATGTTAGGTAAAACCTTATTAGTAGAATAATTATGCATTGTTACCATAGGTAATATTTACTTAGGTGATTAGTTAGTTATATTGTTATACAGTTTAATTTTTATAAACAATTTATTTATCTTAATGTATTTACTATGTATTTTTTACATCTCTGGTCAGGTTATTGCACCCGTAAAATAAATTTTGTTGTCTATAAATGCTTGTGCAATATCTATAAGTATTGCATCCAATTATTTCTCTGTAATATGATTTATTTCAATCAATTTAATATTTGTTAGGCTTCCTCCTTGTTCTACATTGATACATTTTTAATGCTTCTCATTTTGTAGTTTTATAGTTCCCTATTTTTGTTGATAACTTATAACTTGTGAAGTGTATTGGGTGGTCAATACCCCTTTCTATTGGTCACACAAGAATTTCTCTGATTGCATTTCTTAAAGCATCTATGTTCACATGAAGTATTTTACTCCAGTCTAGGAAAAATGATGTAGAGACTTTATACAGCTTCTTCATTCATTCAACATGTTAAGATAAATAAACAAACTTCCTTTTTCAAGGTCTGTAGGATGAGGATCATCAAGCTTCTCATTATGCCCAAGTTGGTCTAAAAATGCAAGAATAACAAAATTTCACCTTAAATGGTAGATTTAAATCTAATACTCTGTCTTAACACCTTCATTAAATTCCAAAAATACTCTCACAATGACTCCTCATCAAGAAAACAACTAACTTGCTCATATTCTCAAAACTACCCTTTATTACTCTTCACTAGCTCCCTAGCTCAATCATGTAAATTTGGCCTTTGTTGTCACCTCTAACACCAGACATTGATTTCACCCTATTTAAACCTCTCAACAATGTTAGATCAACCTTAATAAATTGACTTAAAAGGTCAAAAACTTCATATTACTCTTCCTTTGACAAAACTACCCTATAAGCCCCTTAAGTCAAGGTTGATGATACAACCATGCAAATGAAATTACAAGGATACCCAGAAAGTTATGTAATCTTCATTAGTTAAAATTAACCTATCCCAACATGCCCCTAAAATTTCATGTTTCAAATGTATATACAACTCCTGATACTTCACTTTTTGCAATCTTGTCACCAAACCCTTACTAAGTCTTCCTAGGCACATTGTCAAGCTTATCTTGATCTGTAAAAGGTTTCAATACACAAAGAAGAGGTTTTTTAATACCCATTAAGGGATTACAAATGTGTATAAAGTTTCATAATCCAACTCCTAATATTCCACACACTTCCTTTGGAAACTCACTTTGCTAGAGTAGCCTTCGAGTATGTTGCACCCTCTCTCCTAGACTGTCAACAAAATACTAAAACGTAACCCTTATTTTCTCAAATTTATTTCACCATATCATACTTAGAATCTTACCATTATATCTTGAGAGTTTCAGAGCTAATGAAGTTGATTTTGTGCCTTAAAAGTTCAATCCTAGCATAGACCCTCAAAAATCTTCACAGTAAACCCCAAAAGGGTATTTCAACTATATATTTTCCAATTTTTTGATCCAAAGATTGAAATTTTAACTGAATGGATTTCTTAATGTGTCCCAACTGATAAATTTACTAGTAGCTTCTTCCTAGTGCTTCAAATCACCCAATGACACAACTGTCTTGTTACTTCACTGATAAAAGAGGGGTTTAAGGTGCTTCAAGGGCGTGAATAGAGTATGGAGTTTGAAAGCTCAGAAGGAATCTCTTTTGGCTTACCATGAGGTTTCTTGCATCTATTTAACATACCTAAGTTTCCACCAAGGAAGGATATGATTCATAGTCTCATAAATACCATCACTTAGCAACTTAGATGACTATATGGGAGTAGGGCCTTTAAGTTCAATTCATACACATGAGAGTGACTATTCATACTAACTCAAAACTCTGAGACATCACCATTGAAATTATCCCAAACCAATGAATGAGAATACAAGGGTTTATTCATGTGATGTCAGACCAATTATAGTAAAAATTCTAATCACCGAGTCATACTTTTTCACAACCTCAAATTTTTCCTACTCATATAAATCATAAACACAATGCAGGTTATAATGTTAACTCCCTCAAATAACAAACTCATTTACTACATGCATCATTGTTCACTCATAAAAGGCACTACAAAACTATCAATTTCCATCAACATCAAAATTAAGACTGTAATCGTGTACCAAGGAAGGGAATAAAGCTTCAAACCATTTCATTAAAGTATAAGTAAATGGATTCACATAATAAAAACTCCATCAACAAATACACACTAAACCTTCACCATAGATTTGCATACTAGTGGTTATTAGAAGCAAAAAAACAGTTCAATAAAAAATAGAGGTTTATTCCCTTAGTTGTTTCATACAAAAGGCAAGATTTCCACACTTTTTCCTCCTTCCATGAGGATTGGCTTCCATAACCACTCCACCTTCAAATTTACCTCTTATTTATCATAAAAATTAACCCTAACTATTTTTCTTGATGACTCACAATGCCCTAAATCACACATTAGGAAGCATTTTGCAATTTTTCAACATTTATGAATTTTGACACAACTCAAGACCTATGACATCATGTCTAGTATTTAACACATACCCTAACACACCTAGGACAACCTTTTTAAGACCATACACCTATTACATTCATGTAAATATTCAAATTACATTTTTGGAGGGAAAACACAAGAGATGATTATTTAAATTTTCCACCTTCTCCACTGATATGGAGGGAATCATATGAAGTAGTTTGAACCTTTGAATCTATTTTACACTCACATTGACACAAAGGATATTGAATTCTTGCAATTGAATGTTTCTTCATGGATGCTCCTGCATCAAAAACTAATATTGGCACAGTGACTAGCTTTTTCTTGAGTTGTGTGAATGCATTTGACACTCTAGTGTTCCTTCAAACTTAACACCTTTAATATGAATTTTTCAATTGGTTTCATAATATTAATATACCCCCTGATGAATTTCCTATAGTATCCTATTGGTTATAATAATTCCTATAATTTTGTGGGTTTTCAGGATATTTGAATATGATTATTACCACAATATTTTCTTGGTATACTAGTACCCTATCTTTACAAATAACATGTCCAAGTAATACTCCAAAAGGGGTGAAAAATAAATATTTATTTAAATTCAAAGTAATGTGTAATGCTTTACATATTTCTAGCATTATGTGTACTTTAGAGATATGCACCTTGAATAGAGAGAATACTACCTAATCACCAAAGTATACTTCAATAAAATCATGCATGAATCCTTGATTGTAGTCAATACTGTTAAAGAAAATAGAGTGGGTACATTCTTTAATCCAAATGGAATTACTATGTATGCAAAGATTCCCCATTTTTTTAGTAAACTTAGTTTTGGATTGATCTTCTTACACAATTAATATATGATAATAGCCACTAAATCCATATATGAATGAATATACTTCATGACTCGATATTACTTCCAAAATATCATCTGTGAATGGAGTGGGAAATGGATAATTTATAAAGTCATCATTGAGATCCCTATAATTACCACAAATCATTTTTTCCCCTATTTTCTTCATTTATCCCTATAATATTTATGAAGTAGGATTAATATACTTTTTATAATCCTTCTCTCTATAAAAGTATATTAATCCCTATAATTACCTAATGTAACTTTTATATGGGGTATATTAATCCTACTTCTATCACGTGATACAATTCATCTTTAACCTTAGCCTTCAATTTGGGGTTCAACATGTATGGCCTATTTTTTTATGGGATTTGCACTTTCTTTTATTTCAATGTGCATTTCTCCCATACATGGCTCTTATCCTTGTATCTCAATGAACTTGTTCTAGAAAAATATTCATAATCACCTAGAAATTGTAGAATTTTAGAAATTTCTTACTTTGTCCAATAATATCCAATAGTTGCTACCTTATCTATTCTTGAAGGTCCAATTCCTTCCATCCTTTTTTACAATGGTTCATCATATAATTTGTCTTTACCTTTGTTCCTAGTGTCTTAAAATATTCCTTATTGTTATTCTATGTTTAGGCTACACATATGCTCTTGTTCTTCACTTAATAATTATTTGTTTGCAGGAAGTTCCATATCCTCTTTGTTATTTCAATCATCTTCTTCATATTTATTATCCTTGACTTTATGGCATAATTATATCTTCTTATGAGTGTATTTATTGGTTATTTCATTCATACTAGTTTTGGTTGTGCAATTCCCCTACTTTGTTTCTTGTAGGTCTATAAACTCAACTCCTCATTTCGCATAGATATAGTTCTATAGTATAGAATTGTTGTTGTTTGTTTCAAATCTAAATTAACTATATAATTTTTTTTCTTTGAATTTGAATTTTTGGATAAATTAGTCTTACACTTGTCTCCAAGAGCACGTTTCTCTTCTCCATTCTTGGTGAAAATATCATGCCTTAGGAAATGCAGTGAGTGTTCATGGGAAGATATGGACCCACCATTATGGATCATTTTTTTATGTATTCTAAGAATCAATACATCCCTTAATGTGTATCTTTGGGTATTGATTTGTGTGATACCTTGGTCATACTTTAGTCAGTCTAAATGGTAACACAAATCATGCATGGACCATTCCTAATGCTTCACTCCATGCAAGGTTTTTAATTTTATGTACTAACAACTAAGTTTTTGTTATCCCTTCAATGCATAGTCTAATGCACCAACTCTCATGTCTTCTTCAGGAAAATGTTCCTAAGTTTAACCAAGAATGTATCCAAATTAGAAGTACTAAAATTTTATGGAGTTTACTTCTCCTCAATGTTAAACATACTCATGGGTCTTATCTCATGCTCTATTTGCATCTAGTGGTTCAATTCTAAATCTAAATCCCTACTAATTAACAAGGTTGCTTCCCCCATTATATAAATTTCTCCATTCTAATTTTTATAATCCTTCTCCATATGTGAAAATGCTTATAATTTTCCTATCTTATATTTTGTGGGATATATAATTGTATATTATAGTTATTCTTCCAAGAATGTTTTCTTTGAGCATGCATTGATAAGAATCTCCTAATTACTATAATCTCATTTGTCCTTTACTTCTCTTGATTGTGTGGCCTCTACTTTATTTTAATGCTCGAATTAACATCAAAAATTTAGTGTCTTACAAATAGGGAGATAATGGGTCTTTGGGAATGGTGTAGGGATTTTATTCAGTCTTGTTCATGGGTATGACGATAATGGAGTCCTCCATATGTGCCTCCATTTGATTAATGACTATGTTGATTTTCATGTTACCATTATAGGACAATTTATTTCCAATTAGGACAAGGTAGTGTGTTTCATTAGTATTCATATCAATGAACTCAAAATTTCCATTCAAGATTAAGGCTAGTACCTAAATTTCCAAATCTTCTAGTCATCCAATTAGATTCACCCTTCCATAATCATCAAGACTAAAATTGAAAGGGTTGTATGCTAAGGATGGAGCACCCATAGATTCCCATGTAAAACTTGAAATCATGCTCACAATACTTCTAAAATTAAATACTAAATTTCTTATTTTGTATCTTTGACGCACCTTCTTATTCTATAACACAAAATCTAGTAGTGTAGCTTTATCGCTGACCTTTTGTTGACCGCAACTATATTTTGGATGCATTCATATTTTCTTGGTGATCAATATACTCAAGGTACATCTGAGGATCTTCATTTACCAATTATACTTAACCATACATGAAATATTCAAACATGCGAATATGTTTTATCTTATTCAAAGCACAAGTCCAATTTCTACTTACAAAACAATCAATTCTATCATGAGGATAGTCAGGTCACCAATCTTGAGACAAATAACATTAAACATAAAATATATACAAATTATTTAAAACCCACGTGTAAAACATCATCATACTTTTACAGTAAAAATTTCAAACCATTTGGAGGTTCCAATCAAAAGTTATCTTGATTGTCCCGGATTTTTGTTTCAATGTTTCTAAAGATAAAATATAGTTTTGGTTCTTTTTGAGTGTAATTTAAATAATAATTAGTTTCTATGAGGTATAAAAGGATTTATGAGTATCCTTTATTAAGTTATTGAACCTATAAAATTTTCATAACTCCATCCTTTATAAATTTTACCCAGTTCTCTCGTCAACTTCCCTAATAGGTTTCTATAGTGACTATAAATGTCCAGTACTGACTATAAAAAAGATATCCTTTTTGTGCCAACCAAACGTTATAAAACCTTTTTAATATTGTTTAGGACTATATAAAAGTGATATATACCAAGTTTTACCCAAGGATTTAGATCTAAGAGTGAGTTATGAGGATTTTCCTAACCCCTAGTTGAGGGTTTCTCACAGACCCGAGAATGCACAAATTGTTTTAGTTTTCTTTCCTGATTGTTTAAAGGCCTCAAATAAATTTATCATGCTTTGTAATACCAAAATATGGGTTTCAAATTAATTTTTATTGATATGAAGTGTCCTATACAATTATTTGATTATAAGTCTCCACAATCTTCCTAATTGCCTTACTCTTCCTTCCTATACAACATTAACTCGTTGTTACAAGTCAAGCATTAGATTCATCCAAGATCATCTCTACTCTATCATGAAAATACCATCCAAAACTTAGATATAATCACATTCAAAATGCACACAAAGAATAACAATATATATATATATATATATATATATATAATATATATATATATATATATATATATATAGACACACACATACAAGAACTCACACTTTTATTCAAAACAAGTCAATCTTACGATTTCATGACTGCACATAAGTCTATATGGACCTTCCTGGAGCCTTCCATTTGAAGAAAATTAGACTCCATATTCTCCTAAATTCTACGCAGATTTAATATCATGATATGTATTATGTTTAAAAGATAATCCCTCTCCTTACATACTTAGAGAGAAGTTTATCTCTTTAAATAATTTATTCTAAAATTTAATTTTAGTTCCACAATCTTCTCAACTTCCTATCAATCATGCTAATTTGGATTTTCTCATGCAATCACGTACTAATACCTATTATAAGGTTTCATTACAACCATATTACACCCTATAAACCTATCAACATGAATTATATTTCTCAATTACACTCTTACATTGATATAATGATTTTTCAAGTAGCCATATACCTATGAGAGATGATTTCAACTTAGAAACTTCCTAATGACAATCAAGACTCCTTATTACAATTGAAAATCATGAGTTAGGAGAGATAATCCTACTCTTTATTAAACTTTACAAGCATCTTGAAGCCATAATGCACTTCTTATTGTAATTAAAACTTCATATACATCTTGGTGACTTGATGCTCCTGCATCAATCCTCCTAAAATCATATTTATCCTAGTAACTACATCCCAAGGTTTCTCATTTTTTATGTACCATATGAGTTTATTGGATTGAACATGATGCATGAGCCTAAATCCTAAGTTTAATTAGGCGTGTCATGTCAAATTTTGGTTTGTTATATGTTCTATGGGTATTTATATGTCTTAGGTTTCATTTCATGTTTTCTTGTGGTGCTCAAAGGGATCAAAAATTCAAATTTAGATTTTCCCTCCATTTTAGCAATTTGAATTTTTGAAACAAGTTTGAGCCAAATTTTGGCTTGTTTTTGGGGTGAAGGTAATCTAGAAAGATTTCAATAGGTTTCATTAGGGGTTATGATTCATAAATATTATTACTGAAGTCTCTTCATGTTGTTTGTTTTGGTCACATGACTCTTAAAGTTAAATTTAAAGCTTTTTTTCATCTGAGTTGTAACCTCCAAAATGACTCTTGACCTTCCTCATGAGCATAATAGGTAGCTACAAAAAGGAATCGAGAAAGAGGGAGGTATATAAGTTTGAGTGTAACTATTTTTAAGGGAATTCATTCAAATGAAAGAAGATTTTTGGAGCTCCAAGAAACGTGAAAAAGGAAGGAGATTCCTATTTTGCTATAGAAAGATGTTGAATTTTCAGTCTGTGTCTGGTATTTGTTGATCATTTTCATTTGGTATATGCAACCTATAGATATGTTAAGTGGTAAAGTTACATTTTGAGAATCTTTCATAATATTTATTACAAAAGGATATTATTCTCTATGTGAGTTAGGATTTAATAGCTGCATGTATCTGTAGCAAACTGTTATAAGAACTAAGTTGGCTTGAATCTATCACTAGAAAATAAGTCTAGATGAAAAAGGTTGAAGCTTATGAAAAATAATGAAGTTAATTTTGTGCATAGTCCTCTATATGCCTTAAAATGAATTCTATATGGGGATAATAAAAAATTCTTTTGCATGAAGTATCATAACAGTCAAGGTAACCCTATTTTATGAGGCAAAGTAGGAGACTATTGAGAAATTTATGACATTGGTGGGAGTAAAGGAGCTTACTGTCAATATTAGTAGCTTAAGAAGGTGTGAGAAGTCATAGTGAAGGTGGTTGGAAGCCCTGAAGACATGTGTAAATCAAATGGTGAGAAAAAGCCTATCCTCGGGCTCTATGTTAAACCCTTCTAGGGTTTATTGGATATTGGCATTTTGATGGTTTTAAATTCAATTACAAGGCCCAAAAATTTCTAGAAACAACCTTGATAGAGTCCCAAGAAATATTTAAGAAGAATTTTTCCTTGATGAGTCCCCCATTGCTAAGAAACTCTACCAGTCGAGGTATAATCTTATACATGCTTAATTGAGACCTAATTAGAACTAGGTCAATGAATATTGAAGGAAACTTTGTAAACCAAGCTACCCCAAAACTTTACACACAGAGAAAAAATCCAAATGGGTAATTGAAAAGATAATTTTTTTGTGGATTGAGTCTTGGAATCAAAAGGTTACACCAATTTTTGACCTTTGACAGGGCTGGTAGATAAGAATTAGTCTAGAGGAGAGAGATATAGGAGAAAAGACACATTGGGAATTGAGCCAAACTATTTACCCCACATCTGGAGAAAGGAAAAGGGTGATCAAAATAGTTTAGATTTTTTCTTTGGGTTCTTGTGGATTTATCTATCCACCAACCCACCTTAAGCTTTGCTCTTATGAGACAAGAAAGGTAATTTTATAAAATGAGGAAAAATTTGACTATTTCTTGCAATTCCAATCAACTTGATGATTGAGTTGGCATGGTTAGAGGATAGTGAACATGTTTGAAGCATTCAAAAAGTTACTTTGATCATATAGATACATTTTTCATGTTTTGAGTATTTCCTAGTATTGAGAAAAGAGTCATTTTTTTAAGCTAAGACCTAAGTTAAAGTTGTATAATCAATCTAACTTGATTGAGTGAGTGTTTGTGTTGTATGATCTACATCAGAACAAGTATTTTGGTTATTATTTCTAATAAATTATTCAACAAATTGGAAATATTTTGTGAGAAATATTGATTGTGCAATATGTTTTCCATTTTCAAAATATCCTGTAGTGTAGCAACTACTCCTTGCTTCAAAACCCTCATCATTTATCCAGATATGTTTGCTTCATCTTCTCCTATGTTTTGACTACTGGAGTCTCTATTCTGAATGGATTTTAGAAATCCATTGACATCTTCTAATACCTCTCTATTTTAGGTCTAAATACATGTCATTATATGTGTGTCATATATGGGGATCACTAGGAATCTCCATAGGTCCTCATCTGTGTTTCCTTCCACTATAATAAGGTAATATCTTAGAGACTCCCATTTTATTTGATTAGTGCATTGATAATGTTTACATTTTATGGTTTTCTTTCTTTTCATTTCTTTTCCAATGTAGGAAAATATCTGATGTGATGTTGTGCATGTACCCTAAAAATGCACAATATACTTCTCACTCTTCATTTGAAGGACAATTTTGTGTAATATGGTTTAGTTATTTGCAAAGATAACAAATCACTCCTTGTCTCTGGGGTTAAGGTCACATCCTCTTTTACTAATAATTGACATGATATCTTCCTTATTGTGCACTATATAGCCTCTATAAAGCACTTCATTATTGATTATGGTTGTGATATCCCCCATAACAAACTTACGGTATAAGGTCACTCCACATAGGTGATTATTGGGGAAAAGTAGGTACCAAACCCATAATATTTTGTAGAGACAATGGATCCCAGATTGAACTTTGTTGTGGAGATTACAGATTCCATTGTGTATTAGTTTGAGGTGATAAAGGATCCCAATAGGTATAGGAGATGTAGCCATTTCTACCTTTGGGAAAATTGGTTGCAACTTTATAGCTAATTTCATCTAGAATGTAAATAAATTGCTTGTTACTTATTATTTCAAATCCCATCAATGAACTGTAATCCTTATTCCCATGCATGGTGGATCTACAGAAATTGCACACTACGTTTTGCAGTTGGTGCACATAATGTTGTTACAAATGGAATTTACTTAATGGGTGTCCCCATACCTTAAAAAATTTCATTGTAAGCTATTATCCCATACAATGGAAAGAGTGGTTTATTTGGATATGGGTTTTACAATAATTATTATGGTGTCTTTCATCCCCACATTTTTTGCACCATATGCTTAATCTTGGTTTCTTTCCTTTTTGTAAATATTTTAGTCTTTGCATTACTGCATCTAACTTGGATTCTATATTTTGAGTCACTACCACATTATCACTATAGTATTCAATATTTTCTACCATTATAACATCCTCAATTTCTTTTTTCTTTGGTTGTAAATTTGATCTACACAATCGTAAAATGGGATCTTTCTACGCAATCCATCACAAAAACCAAACAACCTTACTAGCCTCATCAAAATAAAAAATGTGTTTTTTTTCATTGAATCAGAAAACCCTCATATTATACTCCATTACATATTATCCCAGGATTTATTTATTTATTTAAATTCATATAATATTCTAGCCTATGCACTTTTCCCTTTTTAATTCTTGAGTAAGAGCGTCATGCACTTATTTAAATGTTTTCCCATTCAAGTTCATAGACTATAATGAATTCCAAATCCCAACCATTTAATTATCTTATGAGATCAAATTTCTTAGTATTCTGATGCAACACAACATGTAACAAAGAATACACTTAATCCACAATAGTCTTCAACACCCAATTTTCAAATTATTCTATCACTAGAGGATCAAAAATAAGATTAGAAAGACTAAAAAATTGTCAGAAGTTCTCAAGATTTACTCCATTGGCATAATATCACCTTAATGTCTTTATTATCCTATCTCTAAAGCTCCTTCAATCATCATTCCATTTAATAAACAACTCATTCTTTGTCAAAATGGTCTTTGCCTTACTTATCTTGACTGTCTCTATTCTTGTTCTTGAGTCCTTTATGCTAACTCTTGTCCCAAAATGCATCATTTAACTTTTTCAGTGTTTCTTAGACATACTCCTTGTTACAACATCTAATAACTGTTAGAACTCATCTTAAAATGCATTTAATAATAGACCAAACATATAAGTTTTTCTCCTTGCTAGGACTTCCCTCCTTGTATCCTTAAGACAAGTTATTTTATCTACTCATGCAAATGAAATTATAAATTTTCCCATAAAGTTATAACACCTCCAATAGTTGTGTCTCTATGCACCTAATATGCCTGCAAAATCTCAAGATTCAATTCTTTATGTAACTCCTTATAGCTCCAATTTTGCATTCTTGTTCTTAAACCCTTACTTAAGTCTTGGATAAGTGACTTTCATGTATATTTTTGCTTTTGGGAGACTTCAAAGAACAATATATGGTTTTATGAGTACCCATTTAGGGTTTCTCGATGTTTGAGAAGTTTCACACATCATCTCCAAAAATATCTCACCCTTTCTTTGTTAAGGTGCTTTTAAACTAGGTTTTCCCAAACCGTGTACAATTTCCTCAGGATTGGTAAGAAGATATTTTAATTAAACCAATGGAAGTTTAAATTTTATTGATGGAATATTTAAAGGTCTTTCTTTTCAATACTTCTTATAAGTTTTAAATCAAAACTCCTTGATCTAGTACCTCTAATCCCAAGCCCTAACACTAATTGGACTGTGCAACATGAAGTAACTCAAGAAGTAAATGTTTGCAATAAATTGTTAGAATAAATGGTTCAAGGATTGATATTTTGTGTATATGGTTACACACAAAAGTATATTTCTAGTGGAGGTTAATGAATGCATTAATTCCTTCTTCTAAATATCTTTTTATTGCCCCTACCTGGGTGAGCACAAAGTTCTCAGTTTTACAATCCCTCTTCCTTAACAAACCAAATATTACACTTGGAAACAATATTTCATTCTATAATCCTAATTTATTCTTCAGTACATGGATAAACCAAGGAATAGCATTCACTACTCTCCTGGAGAAAACATAATATTTACTTAACATGCACAGTTAAATATATATCATGAAAACAATCTCATTCACAACCATTTTCAAAAGAGATTCAAAAATACAATTAACTACCATATTCAATCCTTCCTTGTATTATTGTGGATAAGGATAGTCACCATTTAAATACTTATTCTTTAATTAATCTTTGCACACACATAGTTTACCATACACCCATTCAATGACTTCTTCCAAACTCAAGAGAAAGATTCATACTTTCATCTAAATAAGAGTACCTATCCAAGTATCAATGTTATGAAGGACCTTTATAAGAAAATTATCAGTTTGCAAGACACCAATAGATTAATGCAAGAGTACATTCTCTCTGTCATAGTTTGTAATTTACCTCACAACTCAAGAAATTAAAACATACATTACTCTAAACTCAACATATCTCCTGCATAGTTTCCAAGCACTCTCAAGGTGTTCCTAAAGTGAAGTTTCATACCAATTTGATTGTTAGTAATTCAATGCCATAAGACTTGAATACACTTTCTACATGTAAAAACTAGAGCTTTTTATGATCAAAATTTTATCTTCATACAAAACTCCATAGTCCATCCCTTAATTTGCTTTATTTTCTCATCCCTTCCTCAAGGAATAGTTCTAACTACCTTCTATTTGAGCTATTTACCCCTTTCTCTCCATACCCTAACTACTATATTAGGCTTACATGCCCATAAAGGGTCAATACATGTATATTTAATCAATTTAAAACATTTATTGGTTCATACTCATTCTAGGACTCACTTTACAACCTTAGACACTTATCCATGCTTAAGGACCTTCTATACTCCTTTCCCTTCTTGACAAACCTTGACAAGCCATTTACAAGTTACTTTCCACTTTTACAAAGCATTGTTAATTTCAAATCCCTTTTAGAGGGAAAACACAATATGAAGAAAATTTAAATTTCCTAATCTTGTCATGAACCCTAAATGAATCTTATGACTCTTTAAAACCTTTTAGACACTTTCATGGCTTAAAATCATGACAAGTAGGAAGAAATTACTAGATGATGCTTTGTTTAATGATGCCCCTACATCATATTATCTTTTGTCACTCCCTTTACACCTCATCTCTTTTTACATGTTAAAAAGTAATGTTCTTGATTAGAGGACCCATCATTAGGTTATAGGATTACATAGAGATTAGGAATATTGCGAGCCATATTTCTTCTTGTACTAGGATGGCCTCTTGGATTATTTTGTGTACCATTTTACATTGAACCACTCCTTGAGATAGTATTTGGTATCACGATCGGTTGGTTGTTACTTGCACTCACCCTTCTAAATTAAAGTTTCACCTCTTCATAATTTGAATAATCACCACTAGATTTTGTGGATTTTTGGAAAGATTATGTTGTACTTAGAACTCATAGGAATTTTTTTACCAAACTCCAAACTTATTTCCTTACTCCCACTGAGATAAATTATGCACAAATGATTCCCATTCAAGGAATGGTCTACTTCCATCATAATTTATTCCACACTTAAGTCCACATAAATTGTATTTAATGTATATGGTTAACTTGAATTCTCTCACAATTCTTGAAAAAATCCAATTTACCCCCAGTCTTTCCAAAACTCACAAGGTATCAATTTTATATATGTCTCAAGGGAAATATATCGTAGAAGATGGGTATAGTCATCTTCTACTAGCCTATGTGGGTCATGTATGATTCCTTCATTGTGGAAAATTCTACTATGTCTATATGTAATACAATGGTCTCCAAGGTGGCTTATCCATGTTAAGTTTCAACTTCCTCATAAATATAGTCCTAACTATATGCAATCCCCTACTTTCCTTTTCCTCTTTAATTTCCTCAGTTCCTTATATCCTCTTCCCATTTCTACAATCAGGGTCAATACCTCTCTACACACCCTCTCAGTCACTACTATCAAGTTCAATGTATTCTTGTACATCCTCTCAATCACTTCATTATTATCCTTCTCTCTTCTTCATTATCTCTTCAAGAGGCCCATTTCCTCATTCCTCTGTTACTCTTCCTTATTTATTGCTACTTGTAGTGGGTTTCACCTTCCCCTACAACACATGAACTTCCCCATCTATTATACAATATTTATATTATTATCTTTTATTTTTATATACTTCTCAAACCCTTTAAGAGACCACTTTGATTCTAGACCCTACCTGCTCATCCCCTTCTTATAGGGATATATTCATTTGGATCCTATCTGACACCATGTACTTTTCCACAACTAGAATTTTTACGAAGAAAGGGAGTTGTTTGAAAAAATTCCTTACATTCCCGAAATAAAACATTTTTCTGTAGAATCAAATGAACAAAAAATTTGAATGCTAATTTTAGTTGTTTACCTATCAATGAAAGTTTAATCTAGTGGTCTACAACTTGGGTCCATTTAGTATCGAATTTGCATATTTTTTTATCTTCTCATCCATCCATTTGCATTATTATTTGTCTTTGTACCTAAAACAATAATATTCTATTCGAGATAACTATGTGGCTAGTTGTTCCGATAGCTTGCGACACAAAATATCATTAATGTATCCATATACATGTTCCAATATTATTACTTTTGTAGTAATTCCCATCTATTCATCTTCCACAAAATGGTTCATCTTCTCTTCTATCCATCTTTACTTATCCCATTGTATTAGTAGCCATACTAATATTTTCAAGTCCTGAAAATGGAATCATTATTAGTAGATTCATTAGAATCACTCATTAGGACATACCACAAGTTATAGTCTAGGAGAAACAAAAACTATTCCATTTGCTACTCTTAAAATAGTGTGTAATTTATGTAATAGATCATAACATTCATAAACACAATAGTTATATAACATAAACAACTTAAGGAAAGATTTAAACAATAGATAAGAAAATGCAATAATAGAATGGAATTATATTACTGAAACAAGAACTCTAGCATGAGTTCAGAATGGGAATCAAGATAACTTTCTGCATAGTGTGCTTACATGATTTTATACAATTAGAGACAAATGTTGATTTATCAGTCTCTTCTTCTTCCATTCCTTAACAAAAGAGTCTCTTCATATTATCTACTTATAATTAGAGAGTATTACATATTTTATACTTTGTCTTATATATACAATGCACATACATTATGAAATTTACAATATAAAAAAATATCCAAAATATATTAAACTCATATTTCTAACACCTATATACTTCCAACACCTCACTTTGTTAGAGAGGTTTAATAACTATATAAAATAATTATATGTGTTTTTCATATATTTTTTTGTTTGTTTTCCTATTTTTCCTTATCTTTTTGTCCTTTTATTTTTCTATCGAGTTTTGAGCACTCATTTTTTAACCTGGAACTTAAACTACCCTCCATATGTTTAAGCTCCTATTAAGTCCCTATGATTAAACTGGCCCGATTCCATCTTGAACTTACTAATAGAATGATTTTTTAATTTATTTTATGGTATAATTTTCATCATAAACACCATCCAAATAGATTTCTCCATCATGGGTGAATTCATATTGTGAGGGTGAAAATCAATCTTGTTAATTAGAGAAGGTCATCATATGTTTGAAGATGTGTCTTGTATTCAAAACATGGGGTTTTCACCGGTCAATCATGAATGACAAGTGTGATTTAGTGGCCAAGGAGTGTTATATTGATCAATATGTGCATAATAATTAATCGTTAAAGTGCATAACTATTAATGGACTAAGATAAATGCCAATAATAATTTCCAAATTGCCACTCATTCAAATTTAGGGTACTACAAGATTATGTGGGTAATGAAATATTTGTAACCAATATATTTAAAATAAATCTTGAGGCTTATGCCATAAACTATATTTAAACATTTTCCATGTGTTATATGGGTTTTATCAATCATTTATATGACAAATTCATAACTCTTTTTCATCAATATTATTTAAGAGGTATCATTTTCTCAACATGACTTAAATAAGGACCTAATTAACATTTTGATGATTTTGTACTTAGATTCAAAATTATTCTTTCCCATATGTCATACCATGTTGATGATGGATAATTACAAGAAATTTTCACTCAAAGTTTAATTCAACCTATTACATCATCATATTTCAAACTTACCAATATTTAGATGCCTTTTGTCATATTATTGAGTACTATGAAATACATTTATTTGTTATAAAAAGTAAAACAGGGGAACAAAACTATCACATCCTTTGGAGATAAATTTTAAAGTAAAACACCCTTTAAGGATAAGATTAATGATGTTAATAATGAGGATACTACATATACCAAGAGGATTTCCCTTTTAGCTCCTTAATGGAGATGATTCATATGTTTATCTCATGCCCCTAATAATATTATTGAATAATTACTTGACTTCAATCTCAATTCTTCAACTCCACCTATAGATATTGATACATATTACCACTACCTAAGAAATATAATGCCAAATTATATTATGTCTATAAAATCATGGAATTTAACCAACCAATACTTTATCCTATGACATAACATTCAAGATATCATTAACAACAAAATAATTAAGGTGGACAGTAGTAGTACACCAGTGAATTAATACGTTTCATAGACTAATAAATGTCTTGGTAGATTATGGATCCTCTCCCCAACCATGGTACATAAGATATAAGAAGCTTAATGAGGTAGATGTATCTTATCATGGAACACATGTTCCTATTCCATCTCCTCCTAAAGAAAATGCTACTTATCCCATTAACATAATCGTTGGTACATTATCAAATACGGGAACCTAAAAGCTTATTATCACATTCCATGACCCTAATATCCCTAATGAAAACTCTCTTGATGATCCTTTTCCATATTTGTTTTTATTGATTCACATATAATACAAAATGTTATGATACACAATGGATCAAGAGAAAATATTTTCACTCCTTGAGCACGCTTATAATGATTTTATGGTTATATCAGCTACAACAAAAGGCTTAGATGAACAATGTCAAACCCCCCTCGAGGGCATTGTGTTATCACTTATGGTTGTATCTATTATGATTACTACATGGTTTTTGGTATTAATTCATAATAAGACATTCAACTTGTTACTTAGATGTCCATGGATATATAACATATGAGGTATTCCTTCCATGTTACATTGGTACATGAATTATATTCATAACAATAAGGTAGTTACAACTCAAATAGTTCCTTATGAGTATTTGATTTGACCTAAATTATAATAAATTACACCTCCATGGCCCATTTTACAACCTCAACAACATATGCAAATCGAACCGTAAAAATCTATTGTAATCCAACTCTAATAGCCTATTATAGAACAAACTTGGTAGTCTATCACAATCCAAGATAAAAAATCCACTCAAGCACAAATTAAGTAGCCTATTCAAATAAAATCTATAATCCCTTTCCAGACTACATTACCTAGTAATTCTAGAAGCACCATAGTCTTATAAAAACCTTGTGAGTGGATCCAATAATGAACATCTAATTTATATCAAGTCATATAATGGACACTATGATTCATTACATAGGAGGTTTTATGATATTGGAGCTATGTAATATACACACAATCATACTTCTAGTGCCAATGATTTAAGTCACTAGATAAAAATCCTATTCATTTATCATATTTTAAAACTGATACGTCTACTACTATTTTTTCCCCATGGAATGTCAAATTTTCATCGATTGTACTCAGAACTTTAGGTAATCATCCCATTTATGGAATTATAGTTTAGAATTTGTAGCCTATTTATATGTCATATTTACTACTTAATTTATCATAAAGTTTCTTATTTTTCTTTTTTCCTTTTATTGATTCTTCTCCTTGAGTTTATTTCTATTTCCCCCATTCTTCTATTTGTAATTGAAATTGATATTTGTCTTATCTTGTTTATTTTCTATCCACTTGATTTTTAATTGATTTTTTGTCACACCAACACTTATCCTATTGATTTCTTAGTTTGGTCTTGATATTTACACTAGCTACCCAATTATGGTGTGTACTTACATATGTTTATAGGGCACCCCATTTGTAGTGTACAATTATTTCTAAGTAGATATTTAGGCCATTCTTAACCCTCCACATTCTTCCTTTTCATAACCTTTATCTCTTGGTGTCCTTTGATTGATTGACCCTTTTCTTATGATTGATTTCTCCTTGGCATTTATTTACTTGATTGACTCTTATCTTATAATTTATTTACCCTTGTTTTATAATTTTTCCCCTTTCCCTTTTGTTCCTCAATTAAACCTTGTATTATTGTTAGTGTAGGTTATTTTTTATTCTTTTATTTGTTTATTAGGATAATTATTATGCTTGTGTTAGCCCTACACTTGTTGGGTTATATTGCTTAGGAATAATAGTTATGTGGAGTTAGCTTGCTAGTTTTGTTGAGTTAGCTTTCCAGTTATGTGGAGTTAGCTTGCTGGTCTTGTGGAGTTAACTTAACTACCAATATTAGTTAGTTGCACTTCCCTCCTCCTATATGTACATCCTTCTTATTGAGAAATGTAATATAATTAAATTATAATGTATTGAGAATAATGGATTATGATGGATTTCCATATATGATATTTAGCTCTTTTGTTTTACAAATCTAATGTGGTGTGCTATTATCATCACATATCTTCGCAACATGGAACAATATTCTTATCGTTCCTTTAAATTATAGTGGATTACCCTTTTATTTTACTAAAATATTTAAAAAATACATAGAATATGTAATGAAATTACTTATATAATTCAGATTAAGAGCAACAATAGAACACTAAATAACACAATATTTCAGAATAATGATCTCAATTTGCAATTAGAATAGCTTTGCCACTTTGAGGGGGTAACCTTCAAACCATATAATAAGACTCAAATGCTCAAATTATAATGAAATAATACATATAATCCCCTCTATATACTATTCATATGTTATGGCCATCACCAAGGCCGACCTATTAAGCATGAGAATAAATGATATGGTAAGCCATAAGTCGGCTACTCATATCCTAATACAAGCAATAGGTTAAGGGCGTAGCATGCCCTTCCCCTTCAAACCAATGTTGTCCTCAACATTGAATAATCCTGGATGTTTCTATAGAAAACCTTCATCCTCTAAGGTGGCATCTTCTATGCTCAGATTCTTCCACTTGATCAGATATTCCTTAATGTCTCTAGTTCTTAGCCTCTTAGTACGTGTTTGTAGAATCTTCTTTGGCTCCAAAATGATTCTTCCTTCCTCGTCAAGTTCTAGTAACTCTGTTTGGGCTTCAAATTTTTGTCCAATAACCTTCTTCAGGCATGAAACATGGAATACTGGGTGTATGTGTGAAGATGGAGGCAACTCTAGTTTATAAGCAACACTACCAATTTTCTGTAGAACCTGATAAGGGCCATAATATTTAGGAGCAAGTTTGTTTTCCTTTTTCTGTTGCTTTAGGGACATCTGTTTGTAAGGTTGGAGACATAAAAAAATGCAGTCACCAATTTCAAAATGTCTTTCACTACGGTGTTGATCTGCTTGTTGTTTCATCCTGTTTTGTGCTAATGCTAAATTCTCCCTCAAACTAGCCAAAACCTGTTGTTGATGTTGAATGTGTTCCTCAACATCTCTGACCTTAGTTTACACCCTCAAGGAGGAAGTGATAGAAGGTGGATGGTAACCATATAATGCTAAAAATGGGGTCATTTAAGAAGAGGTATGAAAAGATGTGTTATACCACCATTCTGCCAGTGGTAGCCATTTAATCCACCTTTCTTGCTTATCTGATACAAAACAACGTAAATACTCCTCTAAGCATTTGTTGACCATTTCTGTTTTCCCATCAATTTGAGGATGATAAGATGAACTGTGAGCTAGCTGAGTACCCAAACATGAAAATAATTCTGTCCAAAAATTACTTGTGAAAATAGGATCACGATCACTTATAATTATCTTTGGGGTTCTATGTAGCCTTTGAACTGTCTCCAAAAAAATAGCTGCGACTGCACTAGCTACAGATGGATGTGATAGGGCACAAAAATGGGCATATTTTGTGAGCCTATCCACAATCATGACAATAATAGTCTTACCCTCTAAACAAGGCAATCCGGTGATGAAATCCATGGAGACCTCCTCCCATCTCTGGCTAGGAATTGGTAAGGGTTGCAACAGACTTGGTGTCTTAATTGTTTCCCCTTTGTTCTGTTGGCACACTAAACACTCTGATACAAACTTTTGTACATCCCCCTTGAGTCCTTCCCAAAAGAATTCTCTTTTTATTTTATGATATGTCTTCAAAAACCCAGAGTGTCCTCCAACAGGTGAGGCATGTAGCTCTGCAAGAATCTTATGCTTCAACTCAGAATCTTTACTCAAGTATAACCTATCCTTGTACCATAGGGCATTACCTTTCCACTAATTTTTTTTTAGATGTCATAGATCCTTACTTGATATTCTGTATTAGAGATTGTGTATCCTTATCTTGATTCCATTCCAATCTTGCTTCATCCACCCAATCGGCTGTCAACATGGACATTCCACATAGTAAGGCATATGCGGATGTATCCCTTCTGGACAACGCATCAGCTACTAAATTTTCTTTACCCTTTTTGTATATGATTTCAAAATCATAACCCAACATTTTTGTTACCCACTTTTGTTGTTCCTCAGATGATAACCTTTTCTCCAAAATGTATTTGAGACTATCGTGATCAGTTTTTACCTTGAAGTGCCTACCCATGAGATAGGGCCTCCATTGCTTGACCGCATGAAGAATAGCCATCATTTCTTTCTCATAGATAGGTTTGATCAGATATTTTCCTTTGAATTGGTGACTCTCAAATGAAATTGGTCTTCCTTCCTGCATTAGAACTACTCCCAATCCTGATCCTGAAGCGTCACATTCAACAATGAAGGTTTTTGAGAAGTTGGGAGTAACCAAAACTGGGGTGCTGCACATGGCTTCCTTTAGCTGCTCAAAGGATTTAGTGGCTATGTCTGTCCAATGGAAGGCATCCTTCTTTAGCAATGCAGTGAGTGGGGTGCTATTCTACCATATCCCCACACAAATCCTGTGTAGTACCCTTTTAGTCCTAGGAACCCATGAAGATTTTTGAGATTTTTGGGCCTTGGCCATTCCACCATAGCTTTGATCTTCTGAGGATCAACTTTGACACCTTAATGGGATATAATATGACCCAAGTACTCTACCTCTTGTACACCAAAATAAAATTTGGATGGCTTTACATACAGAGTATGTTTCTCCAAAACTTCCAACACGTTATTTACATGTTGTAAGTGTTCTTACCATGTCTTACTGTAAATCAATATGTCATCAAAGAAAACTAATACAAATTTCCTTAAAAAAGGCCTAAAAATAGTGTTCACCAAGCTTTGAAAGGTTGAGGGCACATTTGTAAGACCAAAAGGCATTACCAAAAACTCATAATGGCCCTCATGTGTCTTGAAAACCGTTTTATGAATATATTCCTCTTTTATCCTAATTTGATGGTACCCCAAACAAAGATCTAATTTTGTGAAATAAACAACACCATGCAATTCATCAAGTAAATCATCAATTACTGGAATAGGAAACTTATCTTTGATGGTGTACTTGTTGAGTTCTTGGTAATCTAGACACATCCTCCATGTTTCATCCTTCTTACGTACCATGACCACTGGTGAAGAATATGCACTCTGATTATGCCTGATGATACCTGCCTTCAACATTTCCTCCACCATTTTCTCGATGTCACTTTTCTGGGAATATGGGTATTTGTATGGTCTGATGTTAGGTTTTTGGCTCCCTGGAATCAACTAAATGGCATGATCATGATCCCTAACTGGTGGTAGTCCATTTGGAATTGCATCAAAAATAGATGAGTGAGCATCCACAATCTTCTGAAGATCGGATGGCATTGAAGACTCTGTATTTTGTACTTCTATGGAAAATAACTTTGATATAAAGCCATCCACTTCTTTTTTGAGAACCTTCTACATTTGATGAGAGCTAATAATCTATGGAGACTTAGCTACCATCCCATTCAATTGTATTGTCCTTCCATCTGAATGAAATCGCATGAACAATTCTTGGAAATTCATCTCTATAGTACCTAAGGTTGTGAGCCATTAGACCCCCAAAACAATATTTGGCCCTCCCATAGAAATAACAAACATAGGTGAGTCTAACATGTAGTCTCCCATGGAAAGCTTGATACTATGGCACTTTCCTGTGCACTTGACTGTCCCACCATCCGCAATCATAACTTACATTTCTAGAGCTGGGTAAATAAAACAATTGAGGTGGGCAAGTAACTTGCTATTTATGAAGTTATGAGTACTCCCCGAGTCAATCAACACCGTCACCTTCTATTTTTTGAGATAGCCAATAACCTTGAGTGTTTGAGGAGTACTAATACTTGACAATTCATGGCAAAAAATTGTAGGTTGGTGATCCTCTACTTCATCTTCTACTAGTTCCTCAACCTCTCCTATAATTTCAGCTTCCTCATCATCCTCATTACCTCCATCAATATAGAACAACTTCTTCTCAGCACATTTATGTCCCAGTCCATATTTGCTATCACAGTTAAAACATAATAATTTTTCTCTCTTTTCTTCCATTTGTTGAGGAGTCAGTCGAATTGGCCTACCAAATGAAGGGGAAGAGATACTACGGTCTCTTGTGTTAATGAAAGGTGGCCTCCTACTAGAAAGAACTTTTTCCTCTGCACGATGTGCCATGACAATCGAATCAAAAATCTTGATTGGATTAAACATCTGTACCTCATGCTCGATGTGGTCCTTAAGACCCCTAAGAAACAAGTCATTCAGATTATCTTCTGGAATATTCTCCACCCTTAAGGATAGGTTTTGGAATTGATGCACATAATCCTTGACTGATCTTGTTTTCTGTAACTTTGCTAATTAACTAAATTAGTTCTCTGAAATACTGGAACTATAGTGCAATTGCAACTCCTCAGTAAAAACTGTCCAAGTGACACCTAGACCATTCTTTTGCCTCTAAGCACATAACCAACGATACCAAACAAATTGGTTGGGTTTAAGATATAGGGATGCCAATGTCACCTTTTTTCCTAATGGTGTTTTATGTAACTCAAAGAAGTTCTCCATTTGATTTATCCAATTAAGGGGATCCTTACCATCAAATTTGCGCATATCCACTTTCGGCATCATGTTTCGTGGTTGGGAATAAGTTTGATTCTGATGGGACTGGAAAAGTGATCTAATATGGTTAGTTTGTCCATGATTTTGAATTGAAGGTCCTCCTTGATTGATATGGGCTAGATTTTGGCCATACTAGTTACCCTTTACATGTTGTATGATATCATCAAACCGATGATTGATTTGGGCTATGTCTCCTTTAGAGGCCATCTCAGATTGTACATTTCGCAACTCATACTCAAGTTGGCTCACCTTATGATCAACTGAGGTAAACCATAGTGCTGAGGAATCTTTATTTACCCCTTCTGACTCCATCTCTTCAATCACTACCCCATCTTTATCAGGGGTTTTACCCGGAGTAACCGGATTCTTTTTTACTCTTGTGGAAGGCCCCGCCATGATGTCAAATATTATGGTTTAGGGTTTCGATACAATTTCGGATGAACAAGAAAAAAAATAGAGAAGATAATAATACTATTTTTTTGAGAGCTTTCCGAAAATGTAAAGAACTTGAAAATTTTCCACAATTTGCACCCTAGGGAGCTATTTTATGAAAAAACCTAAATTTGTAATAAATTTTGCAAAATTAATCAAAAAATTCTAAAATTTTCAGGGAGCCTTACTTGAAATGCTTTGCAACTCTGGTAAAAATATTTCCCACCAATTTGCTCTAGTTTGTAATATGTGGTGGAAACAAAAAATTAGGGTTTTTACCCTAATTTCGGCCCAGATCGCAGCTCTGATACCACTTGTAATGAAATTACTTGTATAATTCAGATTAAGAGCAACAATAGAACACCAAATAACACAATATTTCATAATAATTATCTCAATATGCAATTAGAATAGCTTCGCCACTTCGAGGGGGCAACCTCCAAACCATATAATAAGACTCAAATGCTCAAATGATAATGAAATACTACCTATAATCCCCTGTATATACTATTCATATGCTATGGCCATCACCAAGGCTGACCTATTAAGCATGAGAAAGTATAAATGATATGGTAAGCCACAAGTCAGCTACTCATATCCTAATACAAGCAATAGGTTAAAGGTGTAATAGAATAGGTCCTATACACAACTTATTTTATCGGCACAAGATTACATACAAGGTTGCTTTACATATTCATTCTTTAAATACATAGTTTTCACAATATACTTGAGTTATATGCAACAAATACATGTTATATATGGACACATATGCATAAATAATTTGTAGATTTATTTTTTCACAACCATGAGAAACCATTCCATATTGGGAATATACCTACACTAGGGGTGTCTTACATGTATTTCATATTTTATATTTCTATGTTGGCCAATTAATCATATTGATATAATTATATTTCATATGTATGTCTTCCCCTTTCTTATATCTGTTAGAGTACTTCATTGCATGGATATTGTGCTTCAATATACATGATGATGACATCAGTTATTTTTATGTTCTTACATTTATTTCTTTTTACTTATGTTAATGCAATACTCAGATTTATTATTCCATGTTTATTATTGTATGCCTACATTAATTGATACATGCTTGTTCTTATGATGATTACATTTATTTCTCCATATTGATGATGTTTAAATTGATTATTTTCTTATGAAATATTATGTGTGCTAATTTTATATAATATTGTGTTGTGTCATGCCTCATCCTGTCAAAGGATCTTCCTGACCATGATATATCAATTTCATAGTACGCATATGTGTGTGCTTATTGATATTGATTATTGGTGCTTGTATACATTGTGTTTTCTTAGTTTGTGGCTATGTTTGTGCTTGATTATTAGTGTATTAAAATTTGTTTAAACTTGTGATCCCTATCACACACACTACTTTATGTTTATAATTGTGATTACATTTCCATGATCCAGGCCATGCATTTAATTAGGCACATATTATTGTAGGATATATTTTTATATCTTGCTTGTTCTTATTTATATCACTTTTTTATTTTTTCACGATGATATATTATATGATAAGTACCGATGTTTAATTATTCTCATGCCTTAGATTATATATTAAATTTGTACTTATAATGATCAAAATATTTCATATGTTAACATATGCTACCATATTTGTGTACATGTTTTACATGGTTTTGTAATCCCTTGTCTTATCTTTATGTAAACTTTACACAAGGTGACTTTAAATATTTCCTTTAGGATGATTTGTATGTAAGCAAATACCCTAATCTCAAAAGGGGGAATAAATTTGGAGTATTACACACGCACACACGCAACGCACACATGCACGCACAGACACACACACACACACACACACACACACACACACACACACACACACACACACACACACACACACACACACACACACACACACACACACACACACACACACACACACACACACACACACACACACCGCGCGCGCGCGCGTGCGCACGCACGCACGCACGCACACGCACACACGCACACACGCACACGCGTGCACACACACACGCATGCACGCATGCACACATGCACACACACACGCACACACGTGTACACACACACACACGTGTGCGTGCGTGCGTGCACACACACACACACACCTTTTTTATCTAGATAACACCACTTTTGGATACATTTACAAATATTATACATAGTTCACATTTAATTTTAGATGGTTCATATACACATGGTTGCAGTATCTTAGATATAGTATAAGATGGTTCTATATGCCCTTGAGAGAACAAATTATTATTTTTAGATATTACCTTCAAATTCTATAGGTACTACACTTGTTTTAGATATTGGGATAATATGGATTCCTCTCAAATCCATGTTGAATGAGATGTTCATCAATCTTGATATATCATGTCTGAGGAGCCTGTTTAAGACCATACAATGATTTGATGAGTTGACATAGATTTTATTCTATTCTAGGTATGAAAAAACCATTCGGTTGAGTCATGTAGACTTCTTGTTGTAAGTCTCCACCTAGAAAATAAATTTTCACGTCCATCTGGTAAAATTTTGATTTGAACTATATAACTAGAGAAAAGATAATCCTTATTGTTTTGATCTTAGTCGTGGGAGAAAATGTATCCTTATAGTCTATGCCTTCCTTCTGAGCATACCCCTTTGCTATAAGTCTCACCCTGTGTTTGTCAATGGTCCCATATACTTTCTACTTTCTTTTAAAATCCACCTACATCTAATGAGCTTCTATCTTGGTGGAATATCAAGAAGATGCCAAGTGTTATTCTTAATCACTGAGTGTTGCTCAACTTCCATGGCATCTTTCCAAGATTTATACTATAGGGATTCCTGAACTGTAGATGGCTCAAGAAATTCAAAAAATCTACTCATTAAGGGAAAAATTACCTCTTCACGAGCTTTGTTGTGAGTCCATGCTCTAGGAGTGGATGTGTTCGGAGTACCATCCAATTTTGTATCTTGAATCATGTTTGTATACCACTTAGGAATACAATGATTTTTTCTCATAGGTTTTGGTCATGAAAAATCATCACCATCATCCCCATCATCACTGTCATCATCAGTGGGAGCATCAATTTTTATTTTCACAACATAGGTGCTTTGAACATTTGGTGAGATTTTGGAAGGATCCTAAACTTATTTCTTCTAAAAAAATTATCCATCCTTGCTGGTGTAAATTTTCCTGGTATTTGAATCCATCACTACGCACATAAGATCTTCTTCACTGTATCAAATGAATATGTATTTATATTTTTTCAAATCCAACTTATTTTTCTTTTGATTGGGAATGTACATGATTTAATTTAACCCAAATATAATGAGGTATGCAATGGATGGTTTCCATTTTGACCATGCCTCATGTGGTGTTACTCTATCAAGAGAAACTATGGGTACTATATTTAATAGATAAACTATAGTCTTCACTACTTCTGGCCAGGATATCTTTACCAGTCTTAAATCATCGATCATACAATGCACCATCTCCATGATAGTACAATTCATTAGTTTAACAACACCATTTTTCTATGGTGTATGTGGAGGAAGAATATGTCAAAAAATCCCACAAGCTTCCAGAAAGGATTTAAATTCATTGATGGTGAATTCCCGTTGATTTGAGAGGAGAGATATGATTTTATGACTAGTCTCATTTTCAACAGCCACTTTGAAATTTTTGAAGTTCTTGAAAGCTTATCTTTAGTACAAATATAATATATCCACATTTTTCTAGAATAATCATCAACACAAAGTATGAAATACTAAAAAATTGAATGAATAGGTTACATCAGATCGTAAAGATCAGTGTGCACCAGATAAAGCTTACCTAGGTCTTGATATGTACTCTTCTAGAATAAGGCTCTGTGTTTTTTTCCTATGAGGCAATTAGAAAAGTTATCCGTGTCCTTCTTGAGATATGGAAAACCTCTCACAATATCATACCAATGAAGTGTGTCATGATATCCAAAACTGATGTGACCAAGTATTTGATGTCACAACTATGTGGAAGAGGTGTCTATTACAACAAGTTCCTGATCATCTCTCTGGAAAAAATCAAGCTAAAAAATATGTCTGAAATTTGAAGCTCATGTAATAATTTTAGAGCTTTTGGATTTATCATGAATCAAACAAATTTTCTTACTGGATTTTCAATCAAAATCAATCTTCAGATTGTGATCTAGAAGTTGAATTACTGATAAAAAATTCTTCATCAAACTAGGGACATATAATACATAAGATAACCTTAAATTATGAGTACCAAAAGTAAATAAATGTTCCCAATACCTTACAAAATATAGGATGAGTCATCGCCTAATAAGACATGATATTTAGAGGGTGTGTCTTGTATTGTGGAGAACCAGTCTTTGCATTCGGTCATGTGTCGAGTGCTACCCAAATCAACGTACCAGATAGCACTAGTAGACATAGTTGTTTCACTAGAGTGGGAAACATATAAGAAGTACTCTTCATTCAAGTGGTCATCTTGTTAAACAACATTGCCTTGCTGATGGGGTTTCTTTTTTCAATTCCCTTTCTTCTACCCTTGCTTATAGCTGGACTATTACTATTAAGATTAATAATTGTTAGGTCTTGAATTAATAGATGAACCCTTCTTGTATGTGTTTTACCATAAATATTTCAAATCATGTCCTCTGCTGAAAATATGACACTTTTTATTTTGCTTGTCCCCTTGCTTATTTTTCTTCTGGGACTTATTGGAAGAATGACATTTGTTCTTTCTTTTCTAATGAGAAGAAATTTCCTGCTCTTATTCTTCATATTTTTATACATTAATTATTCTTGTTGCAACAAGTTCACCAGCTTTTCAAAACTAATGGTCTAATCTAGCAAATTGATTATCATCATGAAGATATTGTATGAGGGAGGAAGTGCTCTAAAAAATGGGAAAAATAGCATCATCTGATATATCCTCTTCTAGGGCTATAAGTGAAGCCATCAATGTTGCCAATCTTCTAAAAAAGGCCTAAAATATTTCATTAGGCTTGAAATTCATTATATGTAGTTGAATCTACAAATTTAAATTTGTGTTCTTATTCTTGGCCTTGTACACTGTGGTGAGTTTATCCTGATATTCATTGGCCATTATGGCATCTCAAATGTGTGGTTTCACATCATCAGACACTCCAAACAAGATGATCAATCAACATTATGATTGGCCCTGTCAAACTAACGATGTTATGCTACGTTGTCTAGTGATCTGGTTACATAACCATTTACAATAGGCCATATTTCTTCAAACTCAAGTTGAGTTCAAATTTGGTCATACACATGACATAATTGTCACCATGGAGTAGCTGTGAGTCAAGAAATTTTTTTTGGAACATTGTTGGCCATTTCAAGTGATTACAATTTTACCAACAAAATTGATCATTAGAATAATACAAATCAATACAATACACTGAATAATCAAATTAGCTTCTTGTGTGGAAAAAGTTGAGTGATAAGAATTTTTTTGTTTTTGGGCCTTAGTGGCTTCCAGAGCACTACATGGATCAAACTAACAAATTTCCACAAAAATAAGTAAAAAAATTTTTCAGGAATTTCCCCTTTACTAAAGTGGTGCAATATCACTTTTTAAAGCAATTAAGATATTTTAAAACCCTAAAATAGGGTTATCTCTGCTATTTATAGTTAGTTGTTAATTTTTTTGGTTGGATTTAAATGAAGTGGTTTGCTTAATTTTAGTGGTAGTATCTATAAATTACACCAAAAGTAAAAAATAAATTAACTCACTAGCTAATCCGCCTAACGCGTTGAGTTAAGGTGTGGTTTATGCTTTGAATCATTGTTTTCAATAAAAATATTTTCTTTGTAGATGTTACCTCTTCTTGTTGCAAGGTATGGAAGCTTAGAGAATTTATCAAGCCTGGTTGAAGAGTCTAATGCGTGGTAGTTTCGCACGGTGCTGGTATGGATCAATTTGGTTAAGATTGGATATGATTTCCCTGTCAACTCACTCTTGGGCTTGGCTTGATCATTTGGGGGCTCGAATGCACCAATCACGGATGAAATATTGACTCACTCAGGTGGGATCTCAGTTGGTTCAATGTTTGTTTATCTTTCCATGATTGAGATAACTCAACTGATGTGAACTCATTAGAGGTTGACTTTGGCTAGGTATGGGGAGTAAGAACTACTCATATCTAATGTTGGCTCGGTGTTGAATGAATCATCCAGGGGTTTTTATCGACTAAATCAAAAGTAGAATCAGTGAATGGATTTCCTAGCTTAGGGCTCTACACCAACTCATCCATGCATAATGTTTAAATTTCCGAAGCTGGTCCTATGGAGGTGTGACCACAACTCACAAGGAGCTCAATCCTCTAACATTGATGTAACACGGTCTCCTCAACTTGGTGTGAGATTGGTCTATAATCTTAGCTTGGCCAGGGTGGATAACCCGACTTTCCTATACAACTTGGTGGACTTTGCAATGAATACAACTCAACCTTGGTGACTTGATGTGGTGATCCTAACTCACCCTCCGGCCAACTCACCCTGCAACTCGCCTAGAAGACCAATAGGAAAAATATGGATATGCATACCTCTAAATTTATATATTCTTCCCAATCTAATTATTACTAAAATTTCCTCCAAATTTAAAGGTAAAAACCCCTAATGGAGAAAAAATATCTATTTTTTTTTGTTTTTCATGATTTTTTTGATACTACTGAGAGATTCATGGTGTAGGAGGTAGTTCTTGGGTGACTCCTCCTTTCCTAGTGCACAATAAAACTATTTTTCTCCTAACATGAACTTTTGTGTGTGCTAAAAGGGATTTCTACAACTTTGTGAAACAAGGAAATTGAGGTAGGGGTTGTCAATAGGTTGGGGTCATCTATGGCTCTCTATTCTTAGACTTGTAACAGTGATCCCTAAACTCTTCTGTAACCTTCAATCACCTCTCAATCAAGCTCAAGACATCTCCAACTATGATACCAAATGTCAATGTAGAATAGGAAGGAACCCTAACAAATATTATTGATGGGAATAAATTAGATTATAGAGCAACAACTAGCTGCAATACTTATAGATATTACATAACCATATACACATAACATAAGCGGTTTTATGGGTGTAATAACCCAACTAGAAATGAAACAAATATATATGTAAATATAATAAGACAATTAAATGGTTTATGACAATTAAACCATAAAATAATATAACTAACTAATCACCCAAGTAAATATTACCTATGTTTACAATGCATAAATATGCTACTAATAAGGTTTTATCTAACAATATGGTCTTCACACTTTTGAAGTTCAGACAATATCTCTTAGGAAGCCCTTTTGAGTTCTTCAAAAACCATCAAGTATTGTGATACTTGACGAGGAAGGATATCCAGATGGATGGTGTTATTTCAAGAATACAAGTTTAAAATCAATGTGAAATAGGAAGGGAATATGCGGGGCCAAAAAAATTAAGAAAAATTGATACATGGGAATAACCAAATTAATTATATGAATATTCTATGGATACACATTTGTTTAGGTTCACCTATATTCCATAATAGTTAGAAGAGATTGTGTGATTCCTACAATATGGAGTTCTATAAGATCATTATACCGAAGAACAAAAAAAATAACATGTCACTAAGGTGATAACATACACAATTATTAATACATTCTTATATAAATTGGGAAACGATTAAGTATTGTGTAGATTAGGTTTGGAACATGCAAGGGGTACCATGCAAAGGGAATCCCATACATGGATAACAGGTGGTCAATTTTTTTTGTGAATTAAATATGAAAATATACCACAAAGTTAAAATTGGTGGATGACATTATTTCAAGATACACATCATATTGTGCCTCATTGAAATGTCTGTGAAAGGATCACAAAAAAAAATCAAAGAGATGAGATGCCTCTTAAACCAGTACTAGCTAACCATTTAAGAATTGGGGGAGAGAATTCATAGGACAAATCCATCCACCTTCTAGGAGGTTTAAATTTAGAAACATAATTATTGCAATAGACTACTTTAATAAATGGGTAGAATTCATTATGACACCTAATTGGAAAACAAGAGAGACAACCAAATTCTTATACGAAAACATCATAACAAGATATGGTTACCTACAAAAAATTGTAAGCCATCAAGTAACCCAGTTCCTCAACAATAAAATCAAGGTTATCATAGAGAATTTTATGATTGAACATCATTAGAACACAATATTCCACCCATAGGAATATAACCAACATGATATTAAAAATGATACTAACAAAGATTTGTAATGCGAAAATAGATGACTAGGAAAATACAATTCCATTGGTATTATGGACCTATATGATGAACTATAAATGCAACATAGGACAGACCCCATTTAAACTAGTGTATGGAATAGAAGTGGTTACACCCAATGCATACATTGTGCTAAGTTTTTGCATTACTATAATAATAAATATATGAGATAAGGAATCCATAGAGAATAGGCTACTCGAATGGAAAAAAATGGAGGAAAATAAGATGAATTTGTAGTGGATTTAGGAAGCACTTAAGCACATTTATAAATATTGGCATAATAGAAACCTCTGTGATAAGGAATTTCAAATCAATCGATTAGTGTTAGTATATGAAAGTATATTTAGACCACATTTAGGAAAAGTATACATATGCTGGAAAGGACCCTATGTCACACATCACATAAAAAATTAGGGCACAATATTATTAAGGGATTTGTAGGGTAATATGCTAAGATGAATAATCAATGGATTTAGTATTAAGGAATACAATGCATAATTGTGCAATAGTAGGAACATAAATAAGTGCCACCGATACAAATGTTAGTGTAGGATTTTCAAATTTAAGTAATTAGGGTAGTTAGGATTTTTGTACATTTGATAAGTTCATGGCTAAGTGTACATAGGAGTAGAAAGATAAAAAAATCAACCATCAAACAACTAAGCTCGTAAATACATGAAAGAAAAAATAAAGAAGCCAAACAAATTAAATAAGTCTAGGAAAATTGCACAAAAGGCAATAAAAATGACTAGGAAAAAAGAATCAAAAAATAAAAAGGGTGAAAGGTTACCAATTCAAAGATTTAATATGTAACATCAAATAAAACATATTTCATGAAAAGTGGAATGAAGAGGTAACTTAGTAGATGCAAAAAGTAAATTTCTACTGACTAAGTATAATTAAGAGGGTATATCAGGCCACAAACAGATGAATAATAAACAAATCACAACTATAAAAGATATAAAGAGGAGACGTATGGTAAAAATAAAAAAATGTACTAAGTGAGAGATTGAGCATAAGGAAATTTTGAATTAAAAACTATAAGTTCACCAAAAATTGAGTACCAGATCTAGTTTAAGAGAGAAGTAAATAGATCAAACAAAAACTACAAACCCCTTTACTCACCGAATGAGTCCAAAAGTTCAGGGCACGATGGAGGAGAAAACAATCACATTTTTGACATTAAATGATATAGAGAAGGAATATATGGGTATTAGCGTAATGCTATGGTAGATTAAATGTAGAGATATACCACACCACGAGCTCTTAGAGAGGGAAAAACAATATTGGGGCATAAATAGATCCATGATAAATGATGAAGTAATATGAGGGTAGCTTGCTATCAAAGACCCATTATAAGGAACTGACATTGAGAGAAATGAAAATCTTGTATGCTTGGGAGACCACCCAGAGATGGTTTAAACCATCATGAAATGCTACAATAATGGTGTGATATAGTTTAACACATAAGATGCAGTTCGAATCATTGTTTCTACAATAACACAAGCCACTAGGTTACCTAAAAGAGGCATATTCATGCTCGCATACAAAAACATCAGACCTCCCATCAAGAAAACAACCATAACTACATATGGGCATATACAAAAAGGAAATTGGGTACTTTTAGGATTGGTTATGAAACATTTATTTTAAGTTCTAGCCAAAATAATATCATAAAGATATTGGTAAGATACTCAAGGAAGAAAACAAACATCACTTGGTGCAGTGGATATAATTACAAGAATGTGGGAGTAAGATGCAAAATTTAATTAGCCTGAATTATTGGCCCAAGGAATAAACCTCAATGTGCAAAAGGTGACTGAAGCTGCTAGAAAATACCAATGGTTAGATATATTTCTATGTTTTACACATTGGAGAGCCCCTGAAGGAATCATCAAAGTGGATGATGCATACTACCCACATAAGTGGTATGCACAATAAATTTCATAAATACATACACAACATATGAAGATAACAAAAGATGAGACTAAGGGTGGAAAAATAAGAGAAACACTCAACACAAATCCTTGGATACCAAAGGAAGTGCACACATACACAACATCATATTATAAGTTGACATTGTTTTATGATGACATCATACTTCACTCAAAAGGTGACAAGACTAAACATCCCAAGAAACTACCAATTTTATTATTAATATGGACATATCTAAGGTATAATTAAATAGAAAAAATGGGATGCTTCCCACACATGTTTAACCATCACGCATTGAAAGGCAAGTACACCAGATAGTAGGAGGCCTAAATCTTGTAGCAACTTCACAAGCAACGTTTGAGGCACAACCTAAAACATAGGTAGAAGGAAATACTAGAAACCATTAAAGGAAAATAAAATAAAATTTACAACTTGAGAAAGTTGAACCATAAGTAGAAATAGATCCTAGACTACTCACTTGGTTTTGGAATTAAAAAAGTTAAAGGTTAGCCGAAGAAAAGTGTGTACCATTACATTAGAATTGTACCATTGCGCTAGAATTAATGGACACCAAAATGTAAGTACTATAAGAGAGGGATTGGTATACTTGGAAAGCCATAAGGAGATCACACACGTTAACTCACAAGATCAAGGATGAAGATGTGATTCAAGTTCTATTTATGTTGCACTCCCTCATGATCAAAAAATAAAGTAACAATGTAATGTGGGACCAATGGGTTATTAATAATACGAAGTGATTAAATGAAGTAGGAGCAGACATTAAGGACAACATGTACCTCTAAATTGTTGATTTGATAAGAGTAGCTGAATAAATCCTAGTGAATCCACACATAAGGAAAGAATAGAGATGAGCCCCTTATGGTTAGTGCACATAAAATTCCTTGAATAATATTTGAAACTTTTAGGTTGGGGATTCAGTACATGAAGAAGGAAATCCTTAATAGGAGAAGAAATAACTCAAGAAATAGAACAAAAACAAGCAAAAAATAAAAAATCCACGCAAGAAAGAGAAATTTGTGCGTAGAAGAGGGAAAAAATCAAGACTCACAATAAAGTCAAAATAAAATTTCCTAAAGCTATGACACAAAAAATAAAAACCATACCTTCTGCACCCCATCTCCTGAAGTGAAATCGATTCGTCTAAAAGCTACTATATGTGAGGACATAAGTTCACAATTGAAGCAACTAGAAATAGAGGCTATAATTCCCAATGTACATAAACCTCCAACATAAGATATTACAAGTTACATAATCCATAGAAACAAAGTATTAGTGGAAGAAAGAATAAAAATATCAACATAATAAGGAGGAAGAACATAAAAAGGGGGAAACCGCTAACGAATCTCTCAAAAATATAACATGATAGGATTACATTGCGAAGGAGTAGGAAGCTGTATAATTGTACAAGGCATAACATGTACAAGATGAAAAAAAAAGTTGAGGAAGAAAGAAACTCAAAGTAAGAAGAAGAGGAACAAAAGTGAAAGGAATAAGAGGCAGATAAGAAACATAAAACAAATGCACAAGTTGAAGCATAAATAATCCTTAAATAAAATTAGAGTAAAGAGCAATAAAGAAAGGAGAATAAGAAATGAGAAAGAGAGAAGAAGACAAGAATAAATAAGTAGAAGAAAAGATAAAGGTAGAGGAAGATGATGCAGAGACAAAAAAATAAAATATTACAAGAATGAATTGAAATCATCATTAAAAACCATACCATTTTTCACTTTTCCTCAATAAGAAAAAACTTGCATTTCAACACCAAAAGGTATATACAACTTGTTCAAAGTCTAAAAATGCTTCATACCTACTTTATTTCACCTATCAACAATATACAATTTCTTGAAAAAGTTTCAAACCTTAAAATTCACTCAATCTCTCTAGACCCTCATTTTTACTACTAACCCTCCAAAAGTGCATTTTTGAGCAAAAAAGACATAAATCCATGAATCAAGATTCATTGGTAAATTTTTATAATACTCATTAAGCCCATTAGAGATCCTAAAGAGTTTCACTATCCAATTCAGAGAAAACCACCAAATTTTATGCAAAAGTGAAATAAATTCTGGATACCCATTAGGGAATTCTTACTTTTAGGTGAATTTCATGAGCTATCTCTAACCACAACTGCCTCATCTCAAATTTTCTTCTTTATAAAAGAAACGATAACCAGATCGTACCAAGTCAAGAACTCATATGCTAATAAAACACCATGATCAATAAGATGAAATAATTTCACTAGAATAACTTTACATAAACCTTTGAAAAAAATGAGCAACAATATCATATATTATCATGGAACTCAATGAAATACAATGAGAATGTGCCTTGCTTATATATGCAAGGAATAACAATCTAAGAATTAGTCAAGGTTGTAGATCAAGCCATAAATCAAGGAAACAACTAGTCATCAAAGAACTAGTCAAGTACATAGATTTAGGAAAGAACTAGACATCAAGGATCTAGTCAATACCATAGATCAAGGAAAGAACTATTCAATACCATAGATCAAGTAATGAACTATACCTAACAACTAGATAAGATCCCCCAAATATCTAAATAAATAAAAAGAAATATCCACACACATAAGTGGGTGAGGATAAATACAATAAAGGTAAATAAAGTACCTAGGTGAACATGAGCTAAGGTAAATACGTACTCTAACACCCACCCTCAAGTGAAGCTAGGGGCCAAAATAGAAGTGGCATGTCCACAGTATGAGTCTCGACAACTATGCCTAATGAGGTACTCATGTACAATATATCCATGAATAAATCTCGACCCAAATGAAGGAAAGAATACTGATAGAAGGAAATAGAAAGAATAAGAATAAGGAAGATGTTCTCATGAATACCCCCCAAGAACAACTTCCAAAACCCCAAGCATGCCACACAACTTAAGGTAGTGAGGTGATGCAAAAGGATTTGTAAAGATGTCCGCAACTTGCTGCTGAGTCGAAATTCACTCCAAACAAAAAACTCCATCTTTAATGTGCTGACGAATGAAGTGGATGTGTATCTCAATATGCTTGGTCCATTGGTGATCAACTGGGTTGAAAGAAATGTGAATTGCACTTTGGTTGTCACACCAAAGTATAGTCGGTGAATCCTGTGGGAATCTAAACTCTATCAATAAATTTTGAAGCCAAAGAATATGCCGAACTCACTGTAACTGCTGCCCTCTACTCTACCTCTGAAGATGAAAGTGCAATATCCTGTTGCTTTTTGCATGCCCAAGAATCTAGAGAAGAAATAAGACAAAAAATATAGCCAAAAGTGAAACATCAGTCATTAATAGAACTTACCCAATCTGAATTTGTATATCCAACCAACTAACTAGAACCCCTAGTGTATTATAGGCCAAAGTGGGAAGTGCCATGCAAATATCACAAAATCCTTTTAGTAGCCCGCTAGTGACTACTATGAGGAGAATGTGCAAACCGAGATACAAGCCCTACTACAAATGAAATATCAGGGTGAGTATGGGTCAAGTACATGAGACTCCCCAACTAACTACCTATACAATGTATGATCACAAAGTGGTGTAGTGCATGTGGATGTAATAGTAACCCTAGACTAAAAAGGAGATGGACTTGGCTTGCAATCAGCCATATCAAAGCTCTAAAGAAGATCATGGGTGTACTTTTGTTGACTCAAATGAATCCTTGAATCTATCTGAGAAATCTGCAAACCGAGGAAATAATGCAATAACCCAAGATCTATCATGTCAAACTGTGTAGAAAGATCCCTCTGAATACTTTGAATGTGGGAAGAAGAGCTATCAGTAAGTAACAAATCATTAACATACAAGACAAGTATCATAATATCCTCACCAACATGCTGGAGATACACTGTATGATCAGAGTGGCAATGAACAAAACTAGTAGATAAAATAAAAGAATTCATCTTCTCATACCAAGCCTGAGGGGCTTGTTTTATGACCATAGAGAGAAATTTGGAGCCTACAAACAAGAGAAGAATCCTGAAAAAATCCATTAGGTTTCTCCATGTATATTTCCTCTTGTAAATCTCCATGTAAGAAGGCACTCTTCATGTCCATTTGGTTTATGGGCCA
Organism: Taxus chinensis; assembly: GCA_019776745.2. Taxonomy (NCBI): domain Eukaryota; kingdom Viridiplantae; phylum Streptophyta; class Pinopsida; order Cupressales; family Taxaceae; genus Taxus; species Taxus chinensis. The sequence goes on along the minus strand of CM034153.1, from coordinate 641,802,601 downwards.
CCCCTGTGATTTAGCAATAGCAAGTACAAGGCGTACATAATCCATCTTGGAAATGGGCACAAAAGTCTCAGAATAATCAATACCTTAAACTTGTGAAAAACCCTTTGCAACAAGATGAGCCTTATACTTGTCAATGGACCCATCAACTACATATTTGGTTCAGTATACCCACTTACACCTAACCATATTTCTTCCTTTAGGAAGAGATACCAAATATCAAGTATGATTCTTCATCAAAGAAGAATAATCAACTACCATCACATCATCCCACTCCTGTATCCCATGAGCCTTTAAAAAGGACTGTGGATCCTTAGAAACTTCTTGACACAAAAGTCCAGAACCTGTAGAATGTGCGTGATGATGCCTAGTGGGTGGAAGATCTTGTATGAAAGATACTTCCTTAGAAACTGTAGTACGAGCCCACTTAGGCATAGTGACAACATCAGTGGGAATACGATCCTCAACAACATCTATAACCTCCTCATCAATCTCCTCAAAGAAATAATCCTCACGATGATATTAAGAAGGAGGCATAGAAGAAGATGAAGAATCACGAGGAGGGAAGTGCTCATCAAACTAAACATGTGTTTGAAAAAGAACATCATGAGTATCAGGATCTAAAAGTTAATAAGCTCTCATGTCCTCACAATACCCTACAAAGATCAAGGGTTTTCTCTTCTTATCCAAATCTTTCCTTTTCTTATTTGGCACAAAGGCTCAAGCATTTCTCCCAAAGACTTGAAAAAATGAGACATCTGGCTTAGTGTTGGACCAAGATTCCTTTGGAGTCAAATGATCAAGTGCTTTGTGTGGTGTGCAATTTGGAATGTAGTTAGCAAAACTAATTTCTTTTTCCCAGTAGATAAGAGGTAAATCTCTCGAATGCATGATACCGTTATCCATTTCCTTCAAAGTTCTATTTTTCTTTTCTGCTAAGCCATTTTTTTTTCGAGTGTTAGGAACAAAACCTTGGTGAATAATTCCTTGAGTTGCCAAAAAATTAGAAAACTCATTGCTGAAGTACTCCCCCCATTATCATTATGAAGGTTCTTTATGCAACTAGAATATTGTTTCTCAACAAAAGCCTTGAAGACTTTGAAGTGTGAAAAAACATCACTTTTGTACTTGAGAAAATAAACCCAAGTATGCCTTGAGAAATTATCAATAAAGGTAAGTACAAACTTAGCTCCATTAAAAGAGGGGGTAGGAAAAACCATCAAGTCACTATACACAAGCTCAAGTGGTGAAGAAACTCTCTTAGAAAAATTCTTAGGAAATGGATCTTGGTGTTGTTTCCCTAATGCACAACTAGAGAAAACTACCTCAAGATAAAAAACTATAGGAAGACCATCTACCATAGCATGAGTGCTCAACTCCTTCAAATATTTGTAATTGAGATGCCCAAATCTTTCATGCCAAAGCTTACTCTTTGAATCTGCATGCGAAACCAATCCTATCCCTATAGAGGAAGTGTCATCAAAACCCTCAAAATGATATAGTCTAGATTTATGATCAACAATACCTTGAGCAACAAGTGAATGAGGCTCCAAAAAAGTTCGTACTTCTGCCCGATGTGGTGTAAAAGTCACTATTTTTCCTTGACCGAAATGAAAAAATTTATGTATAGAAAGAAAATTTGTGGTAATGTTAGGAACATATAGTGCATCTTGGATACTACCACCATCAAGGTGTATATCACTTTTTAACTCAATAAAAAGAAAGGAATGATCTCCAAACTCAATTTTGGAAGTAGAACTCAAACCTAGAGAAACAAAATACTCCTTGAAAGAAGTTATGTGATGAGAAGCACTAGAATCTATAACCCAAATGTCTGCAAGTGGTGACTGAGATCTCCCAACAACATTAAGTTCTTTTCCATGTTGATTAAAAGGAGATGGAGTGAATATATAAATTTTGTGTTTCTTGATTGCATCCTCTAAGGTTTGCATTCACTTATAACACCTATGTTCTTCATGACCACTACCCCCAAAAAATAGCATGAAAGGCTAGACTTATTCTTGGATTTAGAAGACTCCTTGGGTTTATAGTTTTTTTCTTTGGGTTTAAGAGCACTTTGAGATAGAGAAGGGGTGGATTTGGTTTTGCTTTTTATTTTTCCCTTTCCCTTAGGATTAGATGTAACTAATTCCTTTTGAGAGGTGGAAGACTCAAAGTGAGACAATTTGGATTCTTCCCTAGTAAGTCTTTCACAAAATGTTTCTCAGTCAGAAATTTTGAATGTGTCACCTATGACATCCATGCCAGAGAAAAAGGTAGAAGAGAATATTTGAAATGGTCCTCTCAACTTGGATAGAATCAAGCAAACACACTCTTCATCTTTCTTATCTCTTCCACTGCCCTTCAAACGTGTCAACAAATGCTTGAACTTGGTAAGATAGTCTATATTTGATATAAAATCTTCAGGATTAAGAGAGGTGATCTCTATTTCAAGTTTTATGGCTATCATATGATCCACCTTCCCAAATAAATCCTCCAATTTCTCCCATATTTTGAAAGGAGAGTCGCATTTATCTAAATGAAACAAAGTATTGTCACTTACATAAGTTCCTATCAAACCCATACACTCATCAAATTTGCACTGGTACTGAAATTTTTCATATTCTCTAGTGAACACTAGTTATTTTGAAGAAGTTAAAGCCCATAATCCTTTCCGCTTAATTATTGTTTCCATTCTTGTTTTCCATGTGTGGTAATTATGTGTTGTCTAATGCAGAAGTAGATGCCATTCTAAAAAATACCAAAAGAAATGTAAGAACCAAGCAATGCAACAAGAGCCCCCCAGATTTTGACACTTTATAATGAGCGCGTGTTATAATATGGAACTTAATAGTTATAATGCGATTCTCAAAATAAATATTTCCAATGCAATTAGCACCAAAAAACAAGCACTTTTGCCAAAAAGAACACTCAAAACTGAGTTACCAATCAAAACATACAAGCTTTTCACTATTATGCTTTGCTATTTATTTTAGTAGCCACTAAAATAGAATAAAATGCTCTTTCCTTCACCACACAAAGAAAATGAAAGGGGGTTGGAGTTAAGCACCTACTAGTAGGAATCACAAACTTTAAGACCTCATATGACCAGCGGCTAAGGATTTCATACAAAGAAATTATTTGTAAAATAAAACTTACAGACAGATGTCAATAGCAATCTCCTACTCTGATACCATAAAAGGAATGTTAACCAGATCGTACCAAGCCAAGAACCCAGATGCTAATCAAATACCTATCAATAAGATGAAATTAATTCATTAGAATAACTTTACATAAACCTTTGCAAACAAATGACAAACAATATCATATATTATTATGGAACTCACTAAAATACAATTAGAATGGGCCTTGCTTATATAGGCAAGGAATACCAATATAAGAACCATTCAAGGTTATAGATCAAGCCATAAATCAAGGAAAGAACAAGTCATCAAAAAACAAGTCAAGTTCATAGATTTAGGAAAAAATAGACATCAAGGATCTAGTCAATACCATAGATCAAGGAAGTATACCTAACAACTAGATAATATCCCCCTAATATATAAATAAATAAAAATAAATATCTACACACATAAGTGGGTGAGGATAAATACAATTAAGGTAAATAAAGTACTTAGGTGAACATGAGCTAAGGTAAATACCTACTCTAACACTTTCTAGGTATCCATAATTAACCATGTTTATGTACAAATTCACATTTTTAAGACAACATGCAAGGAATATGAAGAGGGTAGAAGTAATTACATATACCTTTTAGCTAGTTTTAGCTTCCTACTAATTTTTTTGATCCAACTTACCCAACTCCTTCAACTCTTACTTCACTTCGTGAACTACTCCACCCTTTAGGCCTAGGCTAGGCTTTTAATGGATTTCCTTAGGGTTTGTAGTTTTTCAACTATTCCAAATTATCCAACTCCTTTAAACACCTATGTTAGACTTGTAAAATGTTCTTTCAATAGTTTCACACATTCATATCTCCTTCTTTTATATTTTTCCCACTTTGACTACTTAGGTTCTCTTCTTCTTAACTATTTTCCCCATACTTTGTTTTGCATTTCTTGACTTTACTTCATTTGAGAGACATTTTACTTAATTCAACCCTCTTATGACTACTCTCACATCCTTCTCAAATCACTCACATACCATCATTAATACTCTATTTTCTCAATGTCTCACTTTAACTCTTCTTAGCTCTTTTTTAGCTTGTAGCAAGACAGTCACATCAACTATACCATATAAAGAATTTAGCCGACCTTCTAAAATTGTGATCAAACTTCATGAAATAAAAGATTAATCCAATATAATATTGATAAAAATATCCACCATCCTTACTTATTATAAGATCTCTGCAACTCTTCCTTTAGGCTTGACCGTCATATCTTCATAAGCTTGTAAGTTTTATTTCATCACTTCAAGGTCTTAAGTTCTAACAACACCTCATCAACCTTTATGACCTCTTATCTACCTCATAAACCTATCTCAATTTCTTCAATATAATAACTTAGGTATTGATGGATTCTCACACAAAAATATGCTTCCCAGCCCTCTTATCTAAGTACACACAGTTAGAATAGAGTTTGCAACTTTTCTTAGGCTATGTTACCTTTTTAGTCCTTGAACCTCCTATGAGAATTTTCAAACTTATAAGACCTTACTAGCACCAAATTAACTTCTCAAGGTTCTCAATACCTAGATTAAGTCCTTCACTTTAATCAAATGTCTCTAAAATTCTTAAAATAACTGTATGACAAAGTCATTTTATGAGTTCTTAAAATAATCAATCTATTTCTTAGTCTACAAGATGTTGAAACTTTGTGATCATGCTTGACACATAAAATTTTACTTGTCATTATAATATATTAGCATTCTATAGTTATTTTTAGCATTTCACTAAAATATTCTAGCCTGAAACAATGTACATTGAGAAACTATGTTTAACTCTAGTTTTACTTTAGTTTACCTAAGAAAGATTCATATATTTCCTTCCCCTTCTACCTAGAACCTTGTTACTCCTCTCTCAACCTCTAGTCTTGAAAAAAATACTCATGAACCAAATCTTATGTTCTCAACCCCATTCTTTCTGGACTGACAACTAGGTTTCAAAGTCAAGGTTCTCATACCATTCACATGCAAGAGTATAATTCAGAATACCAACCCTTATTATTCCATAGCCAACTTTTAAACTTGTTGAACAAACTCCCATAATCTATAAAACTTTGTGAATGTCTTAGAAATTCTTGACACTACATAAAAAATCATTTAATAGTTATTTAACCTAAGGAATAAAGTTTCCTTACCTCCATAAACACTATCCACATTTTTCCTTTAATGAGTACAATTGAATATTTTATAATCCCGCACATTTCCTCATACTTGTCACAACTCACATCAACCATTATTTAACAACATTTTATCATTATCAATCACAATTAACATCTATAAACAAATATATACAATCATATACTCAATAAGCCCTTGTGTTATTAGTTTTATGTGAAATTCATGGTTTCTTGAGCCCTTAGGGATTATTATAGAGATTACAGCTCCCTCACAATCCTTCTCCTTACTCTCTTGAATTTCCCCATTCGAATGCATTTCAAAATAATGGAAGATTAGGAAGGTAGTTAAAGATTTTAACCACTAACTCACCTAGGCATAGTCTAACCAAGTGAGTTAAAGCCCTAGTTGAGTTGATGAGAGCATGTATTAGGTGGTGAACAAGTCTCATGACCCCATCTAATTCATTTATTACACTTTCACTAAAACCTAGGATTATGAACTACTAACTAGACATTTAAAAATTCAAATTTGAGGTTTTGGAGGGAAACCTCTTATGACAAGAAAAATGAGTTCAAATGGACTAATTACATTATATGATCCTCCATATGAACTCCACACACACCTAGAAATCTAAAACATAACCAAAATTTCTTATTTACAATTATGCTCCTGCATCGTACTCCACAAGAGGAGAGAATTGAGCTCAAGTTTGTGTTTCATTCTTCCTCTTTTTCCAATTCTTTTGCTTCTTTTAATTTATTCCTCTTCTACTACATTTGAGATCATCTTCATGTTCCTTGACTCTCTTTTTTCTTCTCCTTGCTTGGTTCGTTTATTTCTTGCCTTATCATCTTCTTGCTTCATTATTCCTCTTTGTCTTCTTTGTTCTTCATGTTTCACTTGCATTTCCCCATTAATGACATGCTTCTCTTCATCTTTCTCATTCATATCTCGGTCCATACATGTACATACATAGCTAAAAACCACCTTAGATTACAAAAATAAAGGGAAACTAGTCTCTTTATTGTCTTCTATTTTCACCAACTTTATGTCTTCATCCATTTGCTAATCATCCTCCATAGTTATATCTATATTTTGTTTTAGCTCATCGTATTCCTGTTTGGTTTCTTCTTCTTGGATCTTCATCTCACCTTCATCTCCATTGCATGCTTCACTTGCCAATGTTTCTCTAGTATTTTTTTTTCACCTCACCATCTCCACTTAACCAAATCTGCATGATTTTAAGATATTTCCAATATCCTTTCATCACACTAACAACTGTACTTTCACCCTTGATTGATCCAATTTGTACTTGAACTTGTTCACAAATATCCTTTTCTTTTTTTTCTTCTTTTTTGAATTCTAGATCTTCATCTAAGGAATTATTTCTTTCCTTTTCTTCATCTTCTTGAGTACTTGCATTCACACATACAAAGACACTATCAAATTGAAAATTTGGAGGCCATTCAGCCTCTTGAATATCTCCTTGCAAGAGCTCTTTTCCTTCTTATTTTAGCTTCTCTTCTTCTTCACTAGTTCCTTCTTTATCTTCATCAAACATCTCTCCCATCTCTAGATAACACATGCTGAATTCCATGCCTCTTTTCTTCCTTCTTTCATCTCTTTTCAATGCCTTCATTTTCCTCATTCTTCTTTGCATAAGCCATTTTATAGGCCATTTCACTCTCTTCTTCATACTCCATCCCAAAACCTTGTTTTCTTCCTTTATTCTCTCTATTAGCCACTATAAATCTGATTTTAACAATCTAATCTATGTCATAATCTCTTAATAAGTCACTATAATATTCTTCTCACTCTCTTTCACCCTTTTGTAGTAGTCATCTATCAAGAAATCCCTCATTTTTTCTCTCTTGTTCTCACCCTTTTCTTCTTTCCTCAAGCAAGTCTTTTGCACCTTGCTTCTTCTCAACACCTCACCTAGGATTATTACCTAGTATTTTGGTTCTTAATCACTCTTATTCTCTCTATCCAATATTTTTTCACCTTGGATTTCCTCTATCTTTCTTTTTCTCTCTTCTTTAAGCCTTCTAGGCTAGGTTTATTTCTCACTACACCTTCACTTTTCACTTCTCCTTCTTTCAACTTCTTTCTTCTCTCAATCTCAAGATAATATTCCTTCTATGATACCAAATGATGCAAATAAAAAAACAACAAATCAAATGTTAGAACAATTACTTGAAATCATCATTCCAAACCATACCATTTTTAACTTTTCCTTAATAAGCAAAAACTTGCATTTCAACACTAAAAGCTATATAAAACTGGTTCAAAGTCTAAAAATGCTTCAAACTTTCTTGATTTTAACTATCAATAATATATAAATGCTTGACAAATTTTCAAACCTTCAAATTCACTCAATCTCTCTCTATACCTTCATTTTTGCAACTAGCCCTCCAAAAGTGCATTTTTGAGAAAAAAGACACAAATCCCTGTATCAAGCTTCATTGGTAAACTTTTATAATACCCATTAATCATATTAGAGAGCCTACAAATTTTCACTATCCAATTACACACCCAAACAATGTTATTCTTCTCTTATCATTCTTTCCTAGGTCTCTCAATTAGCCATAATTTCACACAAGTCTCTGCGTTCATAGATATCCAAAAATTTTCATGGAAAAGTGAAACAGGTTTTAGATATCCATTAGGAATTTTTTTCTTTCAGGTGAGTTTCATGAGCTATTTCTAACCACAACTGCCTCATCTTAACTTTTCTTTTTTCTAGGTCTCCATTCCCTAATTAGCCATGTCTATGTACATATTCACATTTCAAGACAACATGCAAGGACTTTGAAAATGGTAGAAGTATTAAAAAAATACCTTTTAACTAGTTTTATCTTCCTACCAATTTGTTTGGTCCAACTTACCCCACAACTCCTTCAACTCTTACTTCACTTCTTGAACTACTTCACCCTTTAGGCCTAGGCTAGGGTTTCGATGGATTTCCTTAGGGTTTGTAGTTTTTCAACTATTACAACTTCTCCAACTCCTTAAAAAATATATGTTAGACTTGTACAAGGTTTTTTTAATTCTTTCACACATTCCCATCTCCTTTTTTTGCTATTTTTCCCTCTTTGATTACTTAGGTTCTTTTCTTCTTAACTCTTTTCCCACACTCTGTTTTTATTTTATTTACTTGCCTTCATTTGAGATAGATTTTAATTCATTCACACTTGTCATGACTAATCTCAAATCCTTCTCAAATCACTCAGATAACCTCATTAGGACTCTCTTTGCTCAATGTCTTTCCTTAACTCTTCTTAGTTCTTTTCTAGCTTATAACAGGATAATCACATCAACTATACCATGCAAAGCCTTTAGCTGACCTTATAAAATTGTGATCAAACTTCATGACATAAAATATTACTCCCATATAATCTTGAAAAAAATATCCACCATCCTTACTTCTTATAAGATCTTTGTAACTCTTCCTTTAGGCTTGACTGTCATATCTTTATAAGCCTATAATTATTTTTCTTTCATCACTTCATGGTCTTAAATTCTAACAACACCTCGTCAAAATTTATGACCTATTATCTACTTCAAAAACCTATCTCAATTTCCTCAACCTTATAATTAGGTATTGATGTCTACTCACACAAAAATACTCTACCCAGACACTCTAACATGAGTACAAATAGTTAGACCAAAGTTTACAATTTTTCTTAGGCTACGTTACCTTTTTAGTTTTGAACCTGTTATGAGAATTTTAAAACTTATAAGACCTTACTAGCACCAACTTAACTTCTCAGGGTTCTCAAAACCTAGCTTAAGTCCTCCACTTCAATCAAATGTCCCCAAAATTCTTAAAATAACTGTATGACAGAGTCAGTTTTTGAGTTCTTTAAATAATTAATCTATTTCTTAGTCTACAAGATGTTGAAACTTCATAATCATGCTTGAAACATAAAATTTAACTTGGTCATTATAATATTTTCTCCTTCTATAGTTATTTTTAGCATTTCATTCAAATCTTCTAGCCTGAAACAATGTACACTGAGAAAGTGTGTTTAACTTGGATTTTACTTTAGTTTACCTAAGGAAGATTCATTCATTTCCTTCATCGTACTACCCAGAACCTTGTTACTACTCTATAAACCTATATTCTTGCAACAAATACTCATGAACCAAATCTTATGTTCTCAACCCCATTCTTTGTTTACTGACAACTAGTTTTCAAAGTTAAAGTTCTCATACCATTTACATGCAAGAGTATAATTCAGAATACCAACACTTATTATTCTAAAGCCAATTTTTAAACTTTTTGAACAAACTTCCATAATCTCTAAAACTTTTTGAATGTCTTAGAAATTCTTGACACTACATAAACAATCATTCAATAGTTATTTAACCTAAGGAATAAAGTTTCCTTACCTCCATACTCATTGTTAGTATTTTTCCTTCAATGAGTACTATTGAATATTTTATAATCCTGAACATTTCCTCATACTTGTCACAACTCACATCAACCATTATTCAATAACATTTCATCATTATCAATCACACTTAACATCTATAAACAAATATATACAACCATATACTCAAGAATCCCTTATATTATCAGTTTTATGAGAAACTCATGGTTCCTTGATCCCTTAGGGATTATTACAGAGATTAAACCTCCCTCCAAATGATTTTCATCACTCTCTTGAATTTACCAATTCAAATACATTTCAAAATCATGGAAGATTAGGAACGTAGTTAGGGTTTTAACCACTAACTCACCTAGGCATAGTCTAACCAAACAATTTAAATCCCTAGTTGAGTTGATGAGAGCATGTCTTAGGTGGTGAAAAAGTCTCATGACCCCATATAACTCATTTATTACACTTTCAATAACACCTATGCTTATGAACTACTAACTATACATTTGGAAATTCAAATTTGAGGTTTTGGAGGGAAACCTCTTATTACAAGCAAAATGAGTTCAAATGGACTACTTACATGACATGATCCTCCATATGAACTCCACACAAACCTAGAAAGATAAAACACACCCAAAATTGTTTATTTACAATGATACTCCTACATAAGAAGAACACACTAATAAGGAGAGACAAGAAAGAGAGGAACATAACAATAACGTTGAAGAAGTAAATGCAATACTGAAGATATTTCACAAGTAGAAGAAAATGATTATATTATTAAATAATAAGAAATCACAAAAAAAAAAGATAAGATGCAATAAAATAACAAGCAATAAAAAATTGATTAATCAAAATATTTTATACAATCTAAAATCACCCCTCAGGTGCAACTAGTTAGTGTGTTTAGTGAGAAAAAGACAAAATATAACATTGTCAAGATAAGAAGCTCCATCTTATATCTGACCACTATAGAAGAAACTGTAGAAGGAGATATGTAAACATTATAGTGGGTAACACAACTAATGGTATAAATAAGAAATCATAATCTCATCCTTCCCTCCTCTTATGTGCGTACAATAGATCCAAATATTTCTCAAATAAGTGCACAAATGAAAACATCAAAAGTTATGTTCAACATGGTGGAGGTATATATTGAGAAAATTCCACTACAAAAAAATTAAGGGAGTTCACATGATTGAAAAAAATATTAGTGAAACCACAATCCAATTGGCCCAAAAAAATAAAAAATGAATCAATAATTTTACATTTTGAAATCATAAATAGAAGATAATTTTTCTCAACTTGTCATGAAAATTATAGGTGGTCAAGTTATGAGTAAACAAATGCAATTGATTAATTTGTGGACGACTGGTAGGAGAAGGAAAATGTAACAAAGGTGAAGGATCAAGTCATGCAATCTAAGAAGGAATTAAAATATGTAATTATTATATTGTGTGAGTATGTTAATATGCTCTAACATGCTGAAGTGCAGGCCAAATAGATCACATTTGAGATATTATATTGGAACAAACAATTGCATACTATAATGAGTGAGAAAAAGGTAAACTCAAAATTGGAAAATAAATGTAATAAAAAATGATATTGGAGATAAATCAATAGGATGTAGATAAGGGACTAAAAGAATCCTTGCAAGCTCAAGACAATGTTAGTGAAAGACAATGAGAGGAGCACGATATTCCATGTAATAATGTTTCTGGTGTGCAAGCACAACACATGAGGGATCATTTAGAAGGGTTGATTCAAGATATATAGAATGCAATAAAATTTCATGATCCATGTGTAAAAATGAAAAAGTATATGCTCTATTAGAAGTCATGCAAACATATTCATACTTACAAATATACTTTGGTAGAGTAAATGAAGCCCTCACAAATTGGAATGCATATAAAGTAAACCTAGAAATATTCCCACAAAATCTTTAGATTATGACTAATAACATGAAGTACAACAACCCTCACATTATTCTCCAAAATATCAAGGCAATGCAAACACTACCACCTCCATCCACCACTCCAACACTACAGGTCCAACCAACTTCAACTGAGCAATCAAAGTAACAAAAATAGGCTGATGTATAATAAAATTTTGTGGTAGGTAATTTTTTTAAAGTATCAGTTACACAAATTTTTATTATATATCTATAAACATGATCATATGGATTGAAAACATAAAATGGTGATCTACAAAGGATTTTCTATAGATTGAAAACCTAAAAGATAAGTATTTTGGAAAGATTACGTAATTAAAAAATCGTGAGGGCATTTAAGTAGTACACATAAGATGAAAACTAATAAATGACGTCCTCTGTGGTGACTGTGAGTAGATTATTTCAGGGCATAACACAATCAACATCAGGGAAGTGATAGAAAAATATACATAGTGCCTCCTAGATTCTCAAAGCATCTTTTGTCTCAAGATGAGACATTTATTTAAATCACGAAAAGTGTTGGGAGTGTATAGGGGTTACAAATATGACTTGAGTATATATGGGATATTGTTATATATTACACAATTCTAATATATGTGACTAGTATAGATGAGACAAAGTGTACAATTTTTAATACTATTTATGTATGAGAGAGAATGCAAAGAGCTTTTTTTATTAAGGAATGTAAGAAGACGGGAATGGTAAACCAACAATCACCTCGAAATTGTAAAAAATCATGTAAGTACACTGTACAAAAGGTTGATCTTGATTCCCATTATGAACTCATGTGTAAGTTCATGATTCAATTATATAATTCTAGTCTCTTATTTCATCTTCTCATATCTTGTTTATATATTTCTTTAAGTTTTTTTATGTTATGTAGCTATTGCAATTATGAAAGTTATGTTTTGTTTTATTATTTCCCACTTTTTAAAGAGTAATAAATATAATAGTCTATGTTTCTCCTAGACTAAAAATTGTGGCATGTCCTAAAGAATGATTCCAGGACATCTGTTATCTTGAATCTTATTGAAGAGGTGATATTGCGAGGGGAATAAATAAATAAAATATATAAACTATGGTGTGATTGATCAAGGGTACTGAGAACACATGTATACATGTCATCGAAACAATCTCAAATAAAATTAGAGATCTATATTCTTTATATAAAACAAATTTAGTGACTGATCCTTTTAAAATAAAATATGATTATATTAATTTTAAATGTTGTAAATAACTATGAATTAGTTTAGATTAAATTTTATAAAATAAGGATAATTTACATTCAATTAATCAAAATTATAATTCATTATGTTAAATAAAAATATGCATTTTATTAAAGTATCATAAATTACAACAACATTGTACAAACTAACTCAAAAAAGAATGAAAATAGTACAAATGGTCATTATGATCAAGCTTATCAAATTTTCAGCCAAATTAAAAGAAATAATATTAATGAAAACAAATATTCACAAATAAAAATTTACAATCGAAGAAATAAAGAATATGCATGCAATTACAATGATAAACGAACACTAGATGATCATGTAAGTTCTCAAATATAACTCCACCTAGCAATGCATACAGTAACAAGGATCCTAGAAATGCATATAAATTTCATTTAATTAATGTTAGAAAAAAATATTTTTTAGATAATTAGAAATATTAAATAAAATAAATTGGATAACAAGTTTTATCGTAGAAACATGCTTTCAGTCACCTAAAGCGTCATTACAGAGATTTGTATATAAAACTAGTCTTAAAAAATGTAACAAGGAGTTAAATCATATAACAATTGATATAAATTTCTAGGTATTTGTGTTGTTCTCTCTTAATTTCATGTCATCTAAGTCCTTTTATATTATTTATATCTAAAAGTTAGTTTGTAACTAGTTCACTTTGAAAATAAATCTTTTATAGTAAAGTCTTTAAATTTGGGTTACAAGTAATTTAATGCAAGCAATAATAATAATAAATAAGTGTTTGTTGTTTTTCCATTTGGGATTCGTCACTTTTGAGGCCCTGTTCTTTGATGATTGCCCCCTTACTATGTAACACTTTGTATTATTTTGTTTATAATATAAAGGTAGTTCTAATAGTAAATAATTTAGGAAATAAAAATAATCTTGAATGAAACTTTGATTAAAATGAATTAAAAAAGGAAAGTGGGGGACCATAATCAAACATGACTAAGAAGGCATATGTTTAAAATAATAATATAAAATCCATGATAAAACATCCATACTATCCTTAATAAAGTATATGTGATGGCCCAAACAAAGTATATGTAATATCCATAATAAAACATCTGTATAATCTACCAAATAAATATTTTAGCACCAATACCATTTCAAAATTCTCAATTAATAAAATTCATAAATAAAAAATGTATAATGTCATCCATCAAATTAATTAAATAACAAAATACCACATTTCATCCATATATGCAAAACAACAAATATTTCAGAAATTATAGCTCACTATGATGCATATAAGAATGTTTGTTTCATTGAAATAAACATCACATATTCTAAAAAAATCACCATAAAGTGCATAGTTTAGTTTAAAGCCAATATCTATATAAAAATAATATGCATCATATTGAAGTACTTGAGGAATTCAACCAATGATGAAGATCAACATCCTACAAAATTACAACACTCAATCAATGGAAGCATCCAAAAATATTCATTATATCAAAAACCACTTTGCAATCATCATCTTGTGTAAGATATAATAATGAAACATTTCTATTAGTTTCACATTTAATACACTCATATGATACACTTTGGAAACCAATTTGAGAAATATTTCCAACATCTCGAATTTTAAAGTTTCACCCTCTTCAAATCTTTTGTGACCAATGACATGGAAAAAGAGGACCGATCACACCTAGCTGGGTAATCAAAGGGAATATTTGGATCTATGAATGAGTGAGATCATATAAAATAAAAATGTGTATCAACAATATTGAAGCTAGGGGTAGACAATTTTTGAATAGTTTCAAATAGGTAAGATCCATAGGCCACATCCTGTGTAACCCAAAGATCTTGAGGTTACAAATGAATGGAAGGAGATAAGTGAGAATGCTAATGAATAGGCGGGTTAACAAATTAGTAATAATGATGCCAATGTGAGATGCATTGAATTCCACACTATAAGGATGAGGCTACAAATGTGGTTGATCAAATCATATTTAGGATTTTCCACAATTGGGGTTCATGTGCATAAGAGTGGATTAATATACATGTTATTCGGCTACAAGTGCATCCACACATTAGTTTGAAGGGTTTACCTCCATAAACTATGTTATATATCTTTCAACCTCAAGAGGTCAAACCTATGATATCATAGAAATTCTTAAGATTCTAACCTTGAACCCATCCTCTATGATGGTTTGAACCCAAGAAGAATTGACCCTATGCCAACCTAACATGCTGAAAAGGAATGAATAAGTTAAAAAAGAATTTTTAATTAACCCAACATCATAGTTTACATGTCAAAATCCATCTTTTGTAAGAAAATTTCAATTTTATTTAGAAAAACATAAGTCAACATATTTTAGAATAGTTATTTTTAATCCTGTAGACATTAAAATTTGGTAACTTATCCTTGTGCAATGTCAAGTTTTACCTTGTATCCTTACTTAGACAAATGCTCATAATTAGAATCCAATCTCACTGTATCTCTATCTATTCTATAACATTATTATCTTTACACCATGATCCATCGACAATTATGGAAACATATCTCAACTAAAGTAGCATAAAATACCTGATGTTCAAGAGAACTTTAAGTTTAGGTGGTTCTCTCTCCTATCCAAAACCCTATGGAAGGGTTAGCAAATGGGGTTTGATCTTGTTTGACCTATATGGTCCTACCCCTTCTCAATCACCAAATCTAATTTTGATGCTAAATCATTCCTTTGGTCATTTCACCTTCATAGGGTCAACCTTATTATAATATATTGCTTATGGAAGACTATATAAGAAAATGATTATGACATTAGAACTCAACTGACACTCTTACAATATCCTATTGCAAACATCATTTTAAAAGCACTTAAATGGTTCCCAAATCTACTCAAATCAGTTGCAAATCATATAGGTAATTCCCTAATTCAACTCGGAAGCACTCAACTAGGTCAAATAGTCTAGATTCATCTATCTACAAGTATGTAATGATCATAAATCCATGTCCTAAACAATAACTAAGTCAATCCTAACATTGCATAAGGGTTTCAATCAACACAAGGATTAGGTCACATAGCTAAGTCACATCACATTTCTCTAATACTACACTAGGTACATCCTATACTACAAAATCAACCAACTATTGATCCAAAAAATGATTTTTAAAAATCTATTTTTGGAAAGTCCTAAAAATCTATTTTTAGAAATTTTTGGTTAACTTTTAGTATTTTACATTTTAGAGAATTTTTTGGAATTTAGACTATATGATGATATACAAATTTATATGGTTGTAGTAATTTTTTTCAATTTCATTTTGTTATCTTTCCAATGGATCTTGTTGTTTATCAAATAGGTCAATAGGCTAGGAGATATGACCCCAATAAGTAGTAGTAAATAGAATAATAGGATATATTTTTAATTTTTCAACTTCTATCTTTTCAGATCCATCCCTAAGGTGGATACAAATGGTCTCCATGTAGGATGACATTTTGGTTCCCATTTGGAACCCTTCATATTTAATTTCTATTCATTTTTCATATTCTCCATTGTATCACTATAAAGTATCTTTTCTTAAATAAAGAGATATATCTCTAAGCATACATCTCTCTTATAAAGTTTTCTAGTTTGTATACATTTGGAATTGTAATAGAACTAGTTTGTGTTTACAACTCTTTCATTGTGAATTTATTGTTATAACACATTAAACACCATCATTAGTGTGTTGTCCACTAGGTTTCACCTTAATCTGATCAGTGGTATCATAGCTAGGTTCTTTCCACTTTTTCATGTTAGAATACATGAGGTAAGAATACCAAAAAATGCTATCCAAACCTGCAATCCTTTGGATTACCTTCCTTGTCACTTCAAATGATCTCAAGCTTATATATTCCTTCAAAGAAATGCTTGATGAAGCCCTTAAGAAGAAGATGAGGGATATGATGGCACAATTCAATGATGTCCTCTCTCAGGCCATCCTTATAATTGGCCCCTTCCCTAAAACTATACCCATATCAAGCAAGACATTTGGGGGCCCAACACCTTTCAAGGTATAAGTAAATTTTGACATTATGTAGTTTGAAGGAAAAAGTGATGTTGATGAATTGGATAAATGGATTGACCAACTAGAATTTTTTATTTTTTTTTTCAATAATTTTTTTATGGTGAAAAAATAACGTTTGCAATTTTGAAAGCATCTCTTCATGTCAAATATGGTCAAAATCATACTCTCTACAAGAGGATGATAATGATTATGTAAAAATCGATACACAAAAATTAGAAACATATGGAATTTTTGTAGATGTCATTATAAAATACTATAATTGATGAAGATCTGTGATGATTGATTCAAGAAAATGCATCAGTTGTGTCAAGGTCAAGATCAAACAGTGTGGGACTACACCAATGAGTTTCATACCCGATCGGAAAAAGTGTGTACATGGGACATGCAGAAACACCAAATTTTCAAATATCGTAGTGGGTTACAATATTACATCTAGAAAGAGATGGATTTTACATACATAAATTCTCTTAGGGAAGCCTATTGATATGTAGTCTAGATTGAAGAAATTTATAAACATATGAGAAAGAAATATACTTCATATTCTAAGAAAAAGAAATATGACACAAAGCAACAAGGAAGCGATGCATCACCATAGAGACATGACAAGAAGAATGGATGGAAAGAAAATCCACAAAAATACAGGGATGTGGTGTGAGAAGAACAATAATAGGTTCCATGAAAAAAGGTCTATAGAGATATAAAAAAAACTCCTCTAACCGAGTCATGGGAGCCAGATGTAGGAGAAGCCTCTATAGAGAACTAAGGTAGAAAATAAGAAGAGAAGTTGATTTTGGATGCAGATCTAAATACCATTGTTTCCACCACATGAATAGTATCTCCACTAAACGAAAATGCATAACATATATTCCACTCGAATATATTGATAAATGGTACAAATCTTAAAATTATTCTAGATAGTGGTAGTCAAAAGAATATGATATCTTTAGAAATAGTAAAGAGGCTAAATATGATAACAACGCCTCATCCGCAACCATATTTTATTGGTTAGATTAGTCAAGGAAGAGACATTCTAGTGAATCAATAATGTTGTCTTCCCAATTCAATTAAACCATTCAAAGATGTGGTGGTATGTGATGTCACCCATTGGATGTCTATGATGTACTTGTTGGAAAACAATACAACTGGGATTCCCATGGTGTCTACAAGGTGAGGCCTAGGTTTGCCATCATTACTCTAGGCCATAAGCACTAATGTATCCCAAAGGTAACCCCTACCAAATAAGTGGACTTGATCAGTGCAAAGAAATGTCAGAGGTTTATTGCTAAAATTAGGACCTTTTTCTTACTCATGATATGGCTTGAGGACAAGAAAAAGGTTACATCGATCAAAAGAACTATCCCACCAGGAATAATTATGTAGTTGAAGTAGGTAAATCAGATGATATCAAAATACATAGATGCATTCCTATTTCCGACCAGAGTAAATCTTAATACTCCTACCAAAATCAAACTTGTATTTTTTGGAAAATCTACAAAAGTGGATTTTGTGTTGATGGCGAATGAGTGGTGGTGTAAATCAACTTGCAACAATTAATATGTTGTACATTGGGTTACATTCATTTAGTTGTCATACCAGGGAGCATAGACTTGAAATATTGTATGTGTTGTATGCACAATTATAGTTGATCTAAGAGGTTAGAAAGGAAATAACTGTCACATAATAATGCTAAAAGTAAAATAAAACTCATACTTGAAAATGGACTATTGCTAAATGTTATTACTGAAACAAAGTTGCAGATTCAGAGAGAATATTGTTCCTAAGGAAATATGCATGAAATGAAACAATGGAGGGGATTTAGTAGACCTCAAGTGGGCCCTAACTTGGGTGTTAATCCCTTCCTAACTCTATAACTAAAAACTAAATGACAAAACTCAAATTTATTTATTGATTTGCATAAAACATTACATCTAGGAACAAAAGAGATTACTATAATTCTCTTCTAACTATGTTTACTCTTTTCTCTAATTCCAAATTTGACTAACTTGTTACAAGGCACCATCCCTTTCCTTTATATCTTATCATTTACAACATGTGAGAATAAAAGAATAAACAAGGAAAATTCAACAGAACAAGTGAGAGATTCAACACATGTTTGAAACACACAACAAGTGTTCAACTAACAATCATTTCTTCACTAGTTATTAATCAATGACCAAATCAAAGATTGATTTGTTTCTTAATTTTCCATGTTTCTGTTGTAACTACTTCTCTAATGGCCTGTAAGGACTTAAGTGTCATCACTTCATGTTTCAAAATATCTTCATAAATACGGGTTCTTTGTTGTGAATGATTTCCTTATGCTGCAGATGAGTTTTTGCGGACAGGTTCCTTTGCTGCATATGACAAATTACTTACAACCAAGAGTGGAATCAACACATATAATCATCCAAACAATTTATTGGAATAACAAGAATAAATGCACACATAATATCAAAAAATAAAGACAATTAGATATAACTATATCAATTAGTCATTATGTCAAAATTTCATGGTTGTAATAGTGATGTTCATCAATGTACTTAGGAAATACATAGACATGGGTACAATGGTCTTATCAAAATACAAAAGATGAGTTGTTATGAAAGTAATTAATACAACTCATCACACCCCTAGGCTTAAATGCTTGAATGTCCTCATTCAAGAGCTTCATATATTTTCTACTGGAAACTGCATTCCCGCCTGAAATCTATGGGTGTTCTCTATTCCTTCCTCTTCTGATAAGAAATATCCACAACTCCTCCTCAATCTGTCCCAGACTCTTTCTTACACCCTCTGATTGATTGGTAAATTTCCTTGTCCAAGGTGCAATTGGGAAAAGGAAATATTGGAGGATGATAAGCTATAGGAAACCAATCATCCCACATTCATTTGCTATTTCAATATACTTCTTCACCCTATATAATGTTGGAAGTATATTTGGATTTGAGTGCATTTCTTTCCTTTGGAGTGTAGGTGATAACTATGTCCATCTGGCTCTGCATGTTGTCATAACCTTGAACTGCATGTTCTTTGATCATGTTCTTGATTTATGTGTGGGCTTCTATCCTCATTCTCAATACTATGTTTTTGATTGCATCCATTTCCATATACCTATCATATTCTTCTACAATTTCATATGTTGTTGTTGCCTTAAATCTGATATATAGTGGTGTAACCTTCTCCAAATGTCTATATGCCTCCATTTTCTTAGCTCTTTCCATTTCATTTGAAAGATAAGAACATAATGCCTTAACTTGTACATCCCCAATATACAGAATTAAGATCCAATCTCTGTCATATGGAAGGGCATAATTATGCGAATATAGCTCACATAATAAATTCTGCAGTTCATGTGTACTATGTTGATACAGAGTAAAGAAATTCCTAGCTGATCTAATGTCATATATCATATCATAATTTATGCAAGTAAAATTGTGGTACAACATATTTTATTTTAGGTATATGGCATAGACATTTGATGGGGGTCTGCAACTCAACATGTCAAATGCTACATGCACTGTTTCCTCTTGTTTTTGTTTCAACCTTTTAATCTCATTGTCTTTGTCTTCCATTTCTTCTTATGTTTAGAGATAAGGTATTCCTTATCCTTTTCCCATTTCTTCTTGAGCCTGTTAATGTAAGCATCCCTTTGCAACAACAAATTTTCAATATTGGGCCCCATAGTTTGTGTTCCCATCTCACTGCAAGATGGTTTTTTAGGTTCCTTTATGATTTCATGAATAATATTTGGGGCTGCATTGGTTCTACATTTGCTTCTTGTAGACTATCATTTTGTGATTGTTCAACAAACTTTCTCAATGACTTGTTCATTGACATCATATGTAGTCATTTGCTCTTGTTCATTTCCTCCTTCCACTTCCTCTTCTACTTGTCTCACTTCATGAATCTCTACTTCATGAACTGTTCCCTCATTCTGATTTAGTTCATTCTTGTCCTTCCATTGGTTGTTCATGGTATTCTATCTCTTGAGTTACTGTGGGAGCAATATCTCTATACTCTTTTTCCAATGGTTCAAGCTCAAAATTTTATTCTATGGCTTCTAAATCACTATCCAATGAGATGGGTTGAGATTGTCTTGAACTGGAGGTTTTTATCCTCTTTTTCCTAAGCCTATAAGAGTGTCTAGTTTGTTTTGGAGAAGAATGAGTATATTTCCTTTTGGTTTTGGAAGTGGAGGTTTCAGGGGAGGAAAATTCTAATAAAGTTTCAGCAATAAAGATTCTCTCTGGTGAAATAGGTGTAGGGTTTCTTCTGTGGAAGGAAGAATTTCATAATTTATTGGTTCTTGAGGTGGGGAAGAGGGTGGTGCAGCTTTTGACATATGTGAAGTAGAAATTTCAGTGTTGTTTCTCCTTTTTCTCCTCTTTCCCAAAAAGGTTTCAATATTGGTCACTCTCACAAAGTCATCCCATGATATCTGAGGGTGCTCCCTCTGCAAAGTGTGCTTGACCACTAGGGTTATTAGAAAGTGATGTGATAGTGATTCCCTACCCCTCTGAACCTCTTTTCTCATTTTATTAAGCATCTCATGAAAGAAATTTGGAACATTCACTTGATGATTGTTTTTCAAATGATTTAACAATTTGAAATGCACTATATTTAACCTTGAATATCTCCCTTCATAAGTAAAATATTGAATGAAAAAATTGGTAGCTTGTGCCCATAAAGGTTTGAGAGATGTTCTAAAAGTACCTTGGTGGTCTGAGATGAACTCCTCATCATTATCTGCAAATTCTCTTCTTGTTGCTTCTGGGTCAATTTTTCTGGAAATGGCTCTCCCCGAGCTGGTAAACCAGTGACCTCTACTAAAATCTCATCACTTACCCTGATTGTTAACCCTTTTACCTTTTCCTCTCCATTGTTCAGGGTATTTACAAACTCTACCACATCTGCCTCATCAAAGCCTTGAAATTTGTTAATGTATTGCATCCACCATGATTCTCAAAGTACTGCACAACCTCAAGATGATTCAAAAGTTGTAAATGTGTAGAAGGTTCATATATAATCAGGTCACCTCCCATGGCAGATACACAACTTCTCCCAGGTGTAATACGCAACCATATACAATTTTTCCTTGAAAGTACTTTTGCAAAAATGAATTTTGTTGATGGATTTTCATTACTTTGAACTTTATTACTAAGGGGACAAGAAATATGTTTAGGGGTGATTAATCATTAAGTGGATGTGAAAACATTGAGTACATGAAGCAAAATGATGTGACATGTTTTCTTATGTGGAGGGCTTAAGTGGACACATCATAACTAAAAGGTGATGGTATTTTAATGTGTCACATGTTTATGACTTGGCATAACTCATAATTAAATACAATTAATCTAATCATGTTTTATTAAAGTAATAAATGTATGCACTTATCTCATTGTGGCTTGTAATGATTGATGTGTATGCTTTATTGAACTGGAGTCTTGGTTATGCAAGTTCCCTATGATGCTGCAGACATGTTTAACTTGTGTTGACTTGATTCCTTACTACAAACAGATGATTCCTAGAGAGGGAACTCCAATTGGTTGGGGTGTCCAATCATTCTTTGTATATCATCCACTTGTGCATGCTTCCTTGATGTCCCTTATGTAACCATGAGTTCTATCAGAAAATTCAAACAAACAAGATCTTATTTCTTATGGCTGCAAGTTGAACTCTTGGTCATTGCACTCTCTCCTTGTGATGGAGATCATGCTCTCTTGTAATCACTTGTCAATAAAACCTGAAAAAAAAATTATATAAAAATGGGTTAGCAAAATGTTGATGATCACCCAGAAAGGTAGATCTCAACACTTTTATTTAGCCTTGAAGTATTCAACAAGATGAATGCTCCAAGGCTACTAAAATATCATCAATTCTTTGCAATCCCAAAGGTGAGCCAATAGGCTCAACCTCTGAGGTTAATTATGATGTTTCTTTCTCCATTATTCTTTGATCTCCTATGAAAAATTCCATAAATGAGCCTTTATCAACTGAATTTTTATATAATCTTAACCTGTGGCCATTCACCAACAACTTGAATCTCACAGGATCAATAGTAGTAAGCTTCATAACTCCATTAGGGAAGATATTTTCAATTTCATAGGGGCCTAGCCACCTTGTTCTTGAGCTTCCCTATGTGATCCTTGTATTTTGAGTCAAACAAAAGTGCCTAGTCACCTTCCTAGAACTGTCTTGTTTTAATATACTGGTCATGCCATTTGATTCTTTGTTTTTACACTACCTTTGTGTTATGAATTGATTTCTTTCTCAATTCATCCAACTCATTGAGTTGGAGAATTCTCTGTCTCTGAGACTCTGATAAGTTTATTCCCAGCTCAAGTGTAGTTCTCAACATTTTATGCTCAAATTATATTGGAAAAACAACAATCTTGCCATATAATAGTTCAAATGGTGTGAAGCCAGTTGTGGTCTTCCATGTTGTATTGAATTCCCAACTAATACTTCTGGAATCTTGTATTCCCAGTCTCTTCTGTGGAGTGCTATATTATTTATCAATATGGAATCTATCTCTTTGTTTGTAACCTCCACTTGTCCATTAGACTGGGGATGGTATGGTGTAGAATTTCTATGCCTGATTTCATATTCACTGACCAAATCAACAATCACATCAGTAGTAAAATGTGTACCCTAGTCTGTCACAATCTCCCTTGGGACTCCATATCTAGTAAATATGTTCTCATACAGGAATTTATCCACCTTCTCACTGGTCTGGTTTGGCAATTATTTTACCTCTGTCCACTTGGTTAGGTAATCTATACAGACCAAGATATACTCTTTTTACTAAGATGGAGGGTCTATAGGGCCAACAAAATCTAAACCCCACTTATCAAAAGGTTACAAAACCAATTGAGGTTGTAATGACATCTCATCAAACTTAGTGGGATTTCCCATTCTCTAGTATTTGTCACATCTCTTAGTGTATAGTGTTGCATCCTTATGTAAATTTGGCCAATAGTAGCCAATAGTCAACACCTTCTGTGTTGTTCTCTTTGCAGAAAAATTCCCTCCACAAGGTTCATTGTGGTAGGCTCTAAGGACATCAAATATATCCTCATCATCTATACACCTTCTCATTACTTGATCTTGACCTGTATAAAAGAGAAGTCCAGTTATCCAAGAAAAGGGTAAACTCTTTTCAACTAAATACCTTTTCTCAGAGGATGAAAAATGTGGAGGTGTTTTACCTGAGACCAAGTAGTTGGTATGTCTACATACCAGGGTGTTCTTGTAGAAATAGAAAACAGGTGCTCATATGGAAATGAATCATCAACTACTTTCTCTTCATTGTTGGTCTCCATCCTTGAGAGGAAATCTACCACCACATTATCTTTTCAGGCTTGTCCACTATGGTGACATCAAATTCTTGCAAGAGGAGCAGCCACCTTATGATTCTGCTGCTTACTATTGGTTTGTTTACCAGATACTTGATTGTAATGATCAATGTGAATAAACACTGGGTATCCTGTGATATAATGTTTGAATTTGTTTATGGAATATACTACTGCTAGGAACTCTTTTTCTATGTTACTGTATAGTTCAATTCTACATGTTACAAATTCTTGCTGACATAGTATATTGCATAATTCAGACTACCATATTTTTGACCTAGGACAATCCAATAGCATGATCTGATGCATCTATGTGGATGTGAAAAGGAAGTTCCAGTTAGGTCCTCTCAACACAGGAGCAATAGTTAGCATCTCTTTTAAAGTTTGAAAATCACTTTCACAACATTCAGTCCATACAAAATCAACATCCTTTCCTAACAATGCAAAAAGTGGCACTGTAAATTTTGTTGAAGTCTTGTATAAACCTTTTGTAATATCCAACATGGCCTAAAAATATTCTAACATCTTTTTGTTTTCTTGGTGTGGGTAGGTTGACTATGACAGACACTTTTGTTGGATCTACTTGAATTCATGCTGAGGAAAGGTAGTGCCCCAACACTATACCCTCTGACATCATCATATAGCAATTCTAATTTCTCAGGGAAAATTTTTGATCCTTGCATCTTCTTAAGACCTTATCTAGATTTTGCATAGCCTCCTCAAAAGTATTGCCATGAACAGTGAAGTCATCCATATAGACTTCCATGTAGTCATTTGTCAAATCAGAGAAGATACTCAGGACTACTCTCTAGAATGTGGCAGGTGCATTACACAGGCCAAATGGGAGAACTGAATAGGAAAATGTCCCCCATGGACATGTGAATGTAGTCTTATCTTAGTCCTCTGGTGCAATCTGGATCTGATTGTAACCATTGTATCCATCAAAAAAGGATAAGTACTTTTTACTAGCTAGGGTATCAAACACTTGATAAATGAAGGGCAATGGGAAGTGGTATTTATTTGTGGCTGAATTTAGTTCTCTGTAATCCACACATATTCT
The DNA here is from genome assembly GCA_019776745.2 of Taxus chinensis. Classification (NCBI taxonomy): domain Eukaryota; kingdom Viridiplantae; phylum Streptophyta; class Pinopsida; order Cupressales; family Taxaceae; genus Taxus; species Taxus chinensis. The sequence continues at coordinate 641,777,299 of CM034153.1, read as the reverse complement.
CCATTTCCCATTATTATTTGGTACAATTACCAGAGGTGATACCCATTGACTGTTCTGATATAGGGTATATGAATACAATATCTAGCAACTTCTGTAGTTCACCCTTTACAATTTTCTCTTACTAATGGGTTCATGCACCTCTGTGGCTATCTAATTGATTTACAATTCTTCTTTAATATAAATTCTGTGAGTACAAATCCTAGGATGAATCCCACACATATCACTATAATTCCAAGAAAATGTTGTATTATGTTCTTGAAGAAGAGCAAACAACAATTTCTCCTGTTGTATATTCAACATCTTGCTTACATTTAGTGGCCTCCCTGCTATTATTTCTACTTGCTTGGAGATGTCCAACATTGAACACATGTTGTTATTAACAACATTTAATATGTATTCACGAGGAAGAAGTTGGTGAAAAATACAATTTTTACCTTTAAATACTCATGGTGTTATACTGTGGTAAGACTTGGTTCAAAGGACAGCTCAAGCACCTCAATTTTCCATCCAATTCTTCATTTCTTCCATATTTGTTCTACAAAATATTAGAGAGAACAACATCTTCCTCCTAATCTTAAATAGTGCAAGAATTTTCCAACATCATCAACTATTGGACAAAGCATTGATCAATTTCTGGTTCTTCAACCCAAACTGTTTGGTCCTCATTATTCAATTGTTGGGCATGAGTGATAGAGTATAAGTTTCTTGGTACCATTTCCATTTAAGATGATCATATTGCTAGACATTCACCCTATAAATGCATCAACAGTGGCCAGTCATGGCCTTCCTAGTCTAAGAGGGTAACCTCTTAGACTTGCATTTGGTTGTAGGACAATGAAATCAACAGGGTATTCCCAAGAGTCTACCACCACAAAAATGTCCTCAAGGACTCCTTCAGAGGACTTACTGTTGATCTATCTTCTAGTTGGAATACTGTAGTTGTTGGCCTCAATCCTTCCAACTTCAGGTCATCCATGATTTTCTTGGTCATGACATTGATTAGTTCCCCTAAGTCAATCAAGGTATTTTTATTATAGTTCCATTGATAGTAACATTCACCAAAGGACTGCTTGGATCTATGTACTTAGTTAACATAGATTTTCCAAGCATGATGTCAACCAACTATCCAATGAATTATACAGTGGATGGATATTTTTTATTTTTCTTCCTGGATTCTTTATACATAGATCCTTGATCAACTAGTTGTAAATAGGCACATCCTTGATGGCTTGAATGAGTGTAGTTTTTACACAAATGTCCTTCAACTAATTGACAAAATCATAATCAAAATCTAATTTAGGGTCAAATTTTCTCTCTTGAATTCTTTATGGAAATGGGGGTCCATTGACTTGCATCTTACTTTTTTTGGAATTCTATTTATGTTGCTATGGATCATCTTGCTGTGTCTTCTGGATTTTTTGTGGATTATATTGTAACAATTGTGGTTCATTTGGTATCTCTGTGATTGTAGGTTTACTTGGTGGCACAAGTGCTCTTCCTGAACAGAGATGGATATTATTGACATAATCTAAATAAGCATAGTATTGGGTTGATTCAATGTTATAGGATGGTTGAACATATTTATTATTGGGGTTAGATATTAGTTGAGCTAGCAATTGGGTATTTTTAGTTGAGAGCTAGATTGGGGGTTTGACATCAAAACTTGTTGTTATGGGTAGGGAAGTTGCTAGTAGATTTTTTGTTGTTAGGAGGTTTATTTCTACATTTTTCCCCTCCTCTACAAGATTTCTATCATGAATAAGTGGGGTGCTACCACTATTGGCCTGAGAACTAAGGTTACCATGACTGTTGGTATTGGCTAGAGTAAGGAGCCCATCCTATTGCTAAGTATTAACCCATGATGGAGGTTGCATATTGTTATATGAACTACTAGCCCAATTTTTAAAATATGGCATGGGATCTTGTGACATACCTCCTTGTCTTGGTGGCCATGGCTTCCTTTGAGCAACATAGAAAAATTTCCCATCCTCCATTTATATCATTTTGAACTACGGTGCAACCTCCTTTCCTTCTCTAATGTTGGCCAATCCCCTACATGTGTAATCAAATTTCTTTCTTCTACAAGAATGGAAGAAATTTGCAAGTACTACCTCTAGATCCTCTTTCTTCTTCTTTATGGTAGAGCATCAAGCTAGGTGGCCATGTCATTAACTATTTCTTGTTTCATGTTCTTAAACATGTTTACAATTTTTGATTTAGATATTTCCCCAATTACTTTGGAAGTTTCTCCACCCTTTGATCTACTACTTCTTATTATTTTCATGGTTACTCTAGAATAGTCCCTATAAGATTGAAAAATATCCTCAAAAGTGGCTTTGGAGATGTATCCATCTCCCATTAAGTCTAAAGCATCCATATCTTCCTCACTAAGTCCTTTTAAGAAAAGTAACTTGAGAAACTCAGGAGGTAACCTTATATGTCTTGAATTTTGAACACAAAATAGGAATCTCTCTAGGTAATATTATAGTGGCTCATCTTCCTTCTGTGCCATCTTGAAGAGTTCATATCCTCCTCTGATATTTTTCATGTAGTAGTTTTGGTGCTCGGTCAGAAACTTGTCTTTCATCCCCTTCCAGGTAGTAACAATATCTATTCCTAGGCCTATAAACCATCTCAAGGCTGCATCCTTAAGTGTAGTAGGGAACAAATTTAGCTTGTGTGCATCAGTTGTGACATAAAAATAAAACAAGAAAGTGTCTGGGTCTTCAGTCATAGATCCATTAAAATTAGGAAGAGCTGATGGAGATTTGTTCTTCATTTGAGCATGCTGATTGTTATTAGAGATAAGAAAATCAAATGTTCTTGGTTCACTTTCCTCTTCTTCCATGTTTTTATTCACCTCCTTTTCTTCCATGTTAGACTATTTAGGAAAAACCTTAGAAATATAACTTGGGAGGGAGTGTTCTATCAGCAAACCATGTATAGAAGAGGATGTTTCTTCTTTAGAATTAGAAGTAATTTCTTCTATTTTAGGATTCAGTAGGAATCTAAAAAAGGCATCTCTATGATAGTGCATACATCAGCCAACTCAAATCAATCAAAATTCATTAGTGGGGGGTTTTGAAGGTGGAATTTCTACAACTTAATATGTTCTAAGAAATTCAGAAATACAATACCTTAGAAAATCCTATAACTTTGGCAATATCCCCGCTAACAGCTCCAAAAATGGTGGTGTAAATCAACTTGCAGTAATTAATATGTTGTACATTGGGTTACATTCATTTAGTTAGCATACTAGGGAGCATAGAATTACAAGCATTGCATGTGTTGTATGCACAATTATTGTTGATCTAAGAGGTTAGAAAGGAAATAAATGTCACATAACAATGCTAAAAGTAAAATAAAACTCAGACTTGAAAATAGACTATTGCTAAATGCTATTACTAAAACAAAGTTGCAGATTTAGAGAGAAGATTATTCCTAAGGAAATATGCATGAAATGAAAGAATGGAGGGGATTTAGCAGACCTCAAGTGGGCCCTAGCTAAGGTGTTAATCCCTTCCTAACTCTGTAACTAAAAAAATAAATGACAAAACTTATATTCCTTTATTGATTTGCATAAAACATTACATCTAGGAACAAAAGAGATTACTTTGATTCTCTTCTAATTTTGTTCACCTCTCTTTTCTCTAATTCAAAATATGATTAACTTGTTACAAGGCACCAACCTTTCCCTTTATATGTTATCATTTACAACACGTGAGAATAAGAATAATACAACAAGGATTATTCAACAAAACAAGTGAAAGATTCAACACATGTTTGAAACACACAACAGTTGTTCAACTAACAATCAATTCTTCACTAGTTCTTAATCATTGACCAAATCAAAGATTGATTTGTTTCTCAATTTTCCACATTTATGTTGTAACTAATTCTCCAATGCTACGTAAGGAATTAAGTTCCATCACTTCATGTTTGAAAAGATCTTCATAAATGTGGGTTCTTTGCTGCAAATGATTTACTTATGCTACAGACGAGTTGTTGCAGACAAGTTCTTTGGCTGCGGATGAGTTGTTGTGGACATGTTACTTTGTTTAATATTATAAATTTATTACAACCAAGAGTGGCATCAACACATATTATCATCCAAAAAATTTATTGGAATAACAAGAATAAATGCACACATAATATCACAAAAGAAAGACAATTAGATACAACTATATCAATTAGTCATTATGCCAAAAGTTCATGGTTCTAATTTAGCGATGTTTAAAAATGTACTTAGGAAATACATAGACATGGCTACAATGGTCTTATCAAAATAAAAAATATGATTTGTTAGGAAATCATTTAATACAACACATTAATGAGAAAAATGTATATAGTGATGCAAACGAATAATTTATTCAGGAAAATCCGTTTCGGGAGTAACAACTGACATACGCCCATCTGTGCATGTAGTGAGGTGTCTGTACATACACCCACCTAGTTGTATATGCAGCCACCCGACTGTAAAAAATAAACACTTGCCTACATATACATTTGAGTGGTTGTATGCACAAACATTCGAATGCATATACAACCAGGTGTCTGTGCATGCAGCTTCTTGGTTACATATGTAGGCAGGCATTTGTGTATGCAGTCAGGCATCTGTATATGCAACAGAGAGGTTGCATATACAGACATGCAGTTACATAAGCAGGTGGGCTGAACCCCACCCATCATGTTTTTGTACATATAGCCACTCGGTTGCATATGTAGGTGGGCGTATAAATGAGACCATGCGTATGAAATTTGTGGTTATGAGTCTAGACTATGTTATTGGGTCGTGTGTATGGACTATGCACATAAACATTCGGACTATTTTCGAAAGATACTTACAACATTTTAATTTCCTAGATGCTTAGAGTTTTAAGTAGTATATTTTGGTGAATGTACCTAATTTTTGTTCTAAAGCATCGACGATATACATGCATATATATGAAATTTATTTTAAGCACTAGGTGAGTTGACTTGTAAAAATAAATTTCAATTAGAAATTTTAAGAGAAATGTTGCTCCGTATGACTCCTCAGAATCACCAAATGTAAATTGTAAAAATGCAAATATTCATAAATCAACAAAGAATCACCACTAAAATTTTCCCTGCCACCAACAGGTGTACCTCAAAATTGTGAAGTGAAACATATAATTGAATTGGTCCCTAGAACACCACTCACAAATGGGCCCCTATATAGACACTTAATACTTAAGAGTAAAGATATCAAGCATCAATTTTGAGAGATGATTCAGAAGGGGTACATTCAACTAAGCACATCACCTTATGGAATCCTTTTTTTCCTTTCCAATAAGAAATATGGGATATTATGACTTTACATTAACTATCAAGCCTTGAAAAAAATACAGTGAAGAAGTGATACCTGCTTCTAAAAATTAATGACCTCATAGACCAACTTAGGGGAGCTAATTTCTTCATAAAGATCGATACAAAGTTAGGGTACTACAAGGTTCCTATCAATCCCACATATTTTTAAAAAACTACATTCAAATCCAAGGAAGGATTATTTGAATGGTTGGTCATGTATTTTCACCCAACAAATGCACTTACAACATTCACGAGGATGATGAACAATATCATGTGTCTATCATTGATTCATTAATGGTTGTGTGACTGGATGACATTATTTTCTTTAGTAAGACATGAGAGGAGCATGTTTAGCATGTCCATTATGTTTTTCAGATCTTGCATAATCATAATATTTATGCCAAAATATATAATTATTGCTTTGATACATAGAGTATCCAATACTTGGGATACATCATTAACAAAGATGATGTGCATGCTGATCCAAAAAATATCTTGGTCATACGAGACTAGTTGGCACTAAATACTATCACTAATTCCTTGAGACTAGCCAACTTAAATTACAGGTTTGTAATTTTTTTCTCACATTGCATGGCCTTTGAATTGGGTGACACATGGAGGAGTGAAATCTAAGTTAATATGGAGAAAGGTAGAACATAATAAATTTACATGAATGAAGGAGAGTCTTTTCTCTGCACCAATTTTGGTCTTGTCATATCTAAATCAATCATTTGTGATAGAAATAAATACTTCAGAATATTTACTTACAACAATCCTCACACAAGATGGGCATCCAATGGAATAACATAGTGATAAATTTTATAACATCGTGCATAGGTAACCGACATATGAAAATGAGTTGTACTCCATTGTGCAAGCCTATAAACAATGGAAGCACTACATTCCAAGAAAATTAACTATCATACACAAAAATCACAATCATTTACAATTTATGCAGATACAAGGCAAGTTGCTAAATGATTGTCATTAGAGGTGGTCCACCTATCTAAAAAATTTCCATCTCAACATCCTACATAAAAAGGGGAGTGTGAACTAAGAACATTGTTTGAGTCAACCCTTGATCACCTCTTTGATAATAATCCTTAACTCATGTGAACATGAGACATTAGAATGGCCTCAAATGTATGCACATGACACTAAGTTTTATAACATATATCAAATTATAAATGATGGTAAAATGATTCTAGACTATCATTTAAAACAAATATTTTTATGCCACATGGGTCACCTTTTCCTTCTTGTAGGGAAAATTGATCTAAGAGGTTCACTACAATTAGGTTGTAGGTCACTTTGGAGTAGAGAAAATAATGGCCATCTTGCTAAAGTATTTCTGTTGGCCAAAGCTCCATCATGATGTTACTATATACATCAAGTCCTACACAACTTATGTGATTTCCAAGATAACCAATTGAAATTAACGCCTCTATTCCCCTCTACTAATTCAAGGAACACTATGGGAATGTGTGTCAATGGATTTCATTTCAGGTATCCCTTCCACCAGGCATGGCTATGATGGTATTTTTTCGGTGATTGAAAAGTTCTTAAAAATGGACATTATTGGCACCTTGAAAGAAGATAGTATCAACAAAGGAGACTACAAATCTATTCTTTGAGCATGTTTGGGTTCATTTTGGCCTTCCAACAATTATTTTTTTAGATCAATATTCTAGGTTTTTCGGGGTATTTTGGTCTACACTATGCTCCATAATGGACAAAAAACGGATAAGTCTACCATGTTCCACCTTCATACTAATGGGAAAATAGAGGTAATGAACCATATGATTGTGCATATTCTTTATATGTATCACTCAAAACATTCAAACGCGTGGGATGAAATTCTTGTGTACATACAACATGGCTATAAATGAGGTATTCATAGCTCCATGAGACATAAACCATTTTAGGTATGTCTTGGATTCCAATGATTGGATCCCATTGATGTAGCATTGGAATTTATGTTGGAATAATAATATTCCCACATGAATAAAATAAGTGGATAATGCAATCAAATTTGACACATTCAACAACACATTCATGAGATCCTATAGTAAACTAGATAAAATTATAAACAACGTCATGATGCCCATTGGGTTCCTCATCAATTCCAAGTGGAGGATAAAGTCTAGCTACATATCTCGAAAGAGTGACTCCATGGTTTATATAAGAAACTCATACCTATGAGCTATTGGCCATACACAATAACCAAAAAATGGTGAGAATACATTTGAGCTCTATCTTCCATCCTACCTCGGTTTACATCCAGTTTTCAATGTTGAGCTACTCCATCAAAACTTTCCCTCCACTCTTAGATTTACCAAAAATTGGTGAATAATTGTAGAGTATAGAACTAAACCCAGACTGTGTGATACCAGTAAACACTAATTATATCATTGATGGGGTAGTAGGGGACATGAAGCATAAACAACTCACACTCTATTATGTAGTGAAAGTAGGGAAGATGACACGCCAAGGGAAATGGTTTACTCAGATTCATATTTAGAAATAATTCCCACACCTTGTCAAAAAATATAGGAGGAAAAAGGTCCATTACTTCTTAAGGAGAGACAAATGATCCAAAACAAGATTTCTAAAAATTTATTTTTGGAAAGTCCTAAAATCCTATTTTTAGAAAGTCATGATAATCTATTTTCAGTCATTTTCAGTAGATTTTAGTATTTTATATTTTTGGGGGTTTTCAAAGAATTTATAGGCTTTATAATATATAATGATAACCAAAGTTCTATGGTTGTAGTATTTTTTTTCAAGTTCTTTCTATCATCTTTCCAACAAATCCCATGGTTCGTGAAATGGGTCAACGAGATAAAGGAGATATGACTTCAACAAGTAACAATAAATAAAATAATAGTAATAATAGGATAGATTTTAATTTTTATTTATTTATATATTTTTGAATCCATCCATAAGGTGGATACAAATTGTATCCATGTAGGAAGACCTTTTTGTTCCCCTCGAGAACCCTTCTATTTTGTTTTTAGTAGTTTTTCATATTATGCATTATATTGTTATAAAACAACTTGTTTTGAATAAAGACATAGATCTACAGGAATACATATCTCTTATAGAGTTTTATAGTTTGTATATATTTGGAATTGTAATAAGAGGTTCGTGTTTACATATATTTCATTGTGAATTGATTTTTATAACACAACAAGAACCACCGTTAGTGTGTTGTCCATCGCGTTGCATCTCATTTTGGATCAACTCTTTTGGTGCTAAGAGACACAAGGGTGCCCCTATGGGTTGGTTAACATTACAAAATTACACAAAAACCTAGGAGAACTACATGAGGCCTTTTTTTAGTAGATGGGATTATGACCACCCAGGGTATTCCAGCCTCAAACACATACGCATACACAATTTTCTCCTTTGATTTACTAATGCTCTAATGAAGGATTTTACAAGTTATTAGGGTGTCTAATTTATTTTAAGTCATCACAGGTCATCCCATGGTTGTGTAGAGAAAATTGAAACACAACAAGCACCATTTATAGACAATTAAATTACCCATAAATTTTTAGATCCCAACTATATCTAGTATAAAATTATACCCTGCTTGTCTTGGACAATACAGATCTTGCCTAGGTAATACAAATTATGTATGGTCATGTACCTATATGTTCTTTAGTCCCAAAATCTTTTAAGTAGAATCCAAAGCCTCATATTTCCTTATTCCACATTTGTGAACACCCATATCACTCCAGAATCATCCTAAATAGCTAAGTCTCTCTCTCTCTCTCTCTCTCTCTCTCTCTCTCTCCTCTCTCCTATTTTAAACTAGTTTATCATTATTTATCAATCATTTAGTTCATTTCAAGTTGGAATGCATTATTCAAGATATGTATAATTAATATTGAAAGTTAATTAGATTAGAGTAATATACTTTTTGCTAATGCTTCTACCCTTCTTAGTTGTTATACATTTATAAAAATCATATAAATTAATTAAAGCGTAAACAAAAATAAATACATCTTTCCAGCAGAGTAGGATTAAAAATTTATTTTCATGAAAAATAAGAGATCATCATTACTTCACTGTAGAATTGTAAAAAATATTATTCCATATTTATCTCTAAACCACAAGTTTCTAATTAATGAAAGATATTTTACTTCGTTATAGCTTTAAAATATCATAATTGAAAACAAGGATGTAAATGAAAATACAATCTCCAAACATACAAAAATAGAATTATGTAATGACATGAGGGGCTTAAACAATAAAATATTGAATTTCCAGAATAAACACCGACACCATAATTATATGGCATTAATCATAATTTTTTAGTAGAGAGAGGAAATATAATACATTACATCTTCTGGCCTCGAACAACATCAAATAATATCTTGAGAAGGTAAATGAAATGATAATTTCCCAAAAAAATATATAATAGAAGCTTCAAATGAAAACCATGTTAACTATATGGTGAAAAAAACTACTATGTTTTCAAATAAACCCTCTGTATGTATATTTGGGTACTACCCTAATAGATTACAAAAATAACCCAATTTCTAAATCACTCTCTCAAGAAAATCAACCAAAATTAATTACACATGTATCCTATACAACTATAGTAGGCCATCACCACAAGCTATATTTCATGTAAAATATGATTAGCAAATGCCATAGGTCCATTTTTGGATCTTGAAAATACATTACTTATTTCACCTTCACACACATTCATATGGAGGGAGAACTATGTGATGTTTGATCCCTCTTCGGAGTATTGGTATGCAATTTAATGCTCATCATACCATGGGGAAGGGGTGAGGTCATTCCAACCCAATTGGACTAATCCCTTTTTAGGTATTTAAGAAAAAATATAGGGTTTGAATAAAGATAATCCCTAATTTTTTGTACAATCATGCTCACATAAATTTGAACATAAGAAATAAATACAAAGACACAAAAGATCATATTTCCAAAATCAATATTTAGTAAAAATATGCATAGGAAAAATTCATTCACAAAAGGAAAATCTACTTGAGTTAATTCTCCCTACACAATAAAATTCTCCCTCCCTTCAATTTTAACTCCTCATAATTTCAAGAAAGGTCAATGAGACTCTGCATAGCTTGCTTACACAATTTCAAATCACCGCCACACTATTTTAGCCTGTATTGGGGTGAATATGTTTCAAAACCTAATCCTAAATTTTAAATCTATCTTTCAAGAGTTTATATAATATCATATAATTATAATACATGTTGTTAGGATTTGTGATTTGCTATATTTATAATTCTAATGCATATTTACGCACCATTTAATATCTTAATTAGGAAAACTATAATTTTGATATTACATTTTTGTGAACCTACTTATTTTGAATTACAAACATCCTACAACTTCATACCTTACCTATAGGGTTTGATATTTTTTAATATGATCAATATTTTCATAAATATTTTAGGATTGATTAAAACCCTAGTTAAATTTTTCATGATTTACATCACTACGATGCCCAATATTTATGCAATGACATTTTCATAACTCTTTTAGGATTGATTAAAACCCTAGTTAAATTTTACATGATTTACTTAATTGCAATGCCCAATATTTATGCAATGATAATAGAATAAATTTTTGTTATGAAGCATAAGCTCAATGTATAACTTAAAAGACATATCCTCTTTGATCTTAAAAATATTTTGTGTGAGTATAGTCTACATTTAGTTGACCAAATTATCACTATATACCTCACTCTAAAGTAGGAAACTGTTCCTATGCCTGCACTGCACCCTACCCCTCAACTTGAGGCACCTATTAAGAGAGAATTATATTTCCAATTAATAAATCATTGATATATTTAATAAAATATGATTTATTTATCAATACCTTCCCAAATCGATATGAAAAAGTAACACAATCCTCAGTTTAATTTTGAGTAATCTTGATCTCATCACCAATGTTATGAACATGTTACAAACTCATGTTTTTCATTATAGGGAAAGATTCAAGATCTCATTGATGACCACATTATTTCCTTCATTAGTGATTTAATCGAGTCAAGTGTTATATACATGGAATTTAACTTACCAGATTCCAACCCCAATTATACACCATTAACACATGGCAGGTGTATCAAAAATCCTACACCTATCACCACTAAACCTATTACAATACCTGATCACACTATTGATGTATCTCATACTCATACGGTAGAGAGTTTCATCTTGGATCTTATCAATCCCATTACATAAGAACTTGCATTATCTATCATGAATATTCAATCCGTGGTGTTTGATATTATACTAGGTGATATCATCCCTAAATCCCTTGATATCTATAAGTCCTTATGAATCATTCAAAATGATATAAACATACGTATATGCATTACACCCCTGATGTATAAAACCTCCAATCCATTAATTCATATCAAACATTCAATAGGGGGTTCCCATGGTTACCTAATCCATGAATAGATAGGTCCTTATAAGTTTATCCAATTGGATATTTTTCAAGTACACTATTGACATGGGATGTGAAGCATGCACAAATCATTCTCTTAGTGTTTGCAATACATTAGTAATCAAAACATGACCATATTTTCTATTAGATCATATCAATAATATCCTCAATCAAACTTGATACTTCATAATTCACCTACATTATTCAAACCTCATATTATTTAGGGATACATTACTCCCATATCTTACAACATTTATCATGTAAGGTATTGTAGCTATAAAATACCTTCATTTAGTGTGACTCTATTACCCATTAGTATAGATCTTGTTTTATGTCATGATTGTTGGAATCCATTATTACATAGTTGTGCATGACACATTATAGTTTAAAAATAACAATACCATTGTGAACCTTTATGATTACCATTGTAATCTCATTCACACCAAGAGCTTATAGTTACTATGACTCCTTGTGACCTGTGGGTTTATAACATTACTATTGACAAATCTAATTACCATAAAACACTTGAATACTTTTCAAATTCTAATGATGATCCTATGTAATATTTTATTTTGCATGACATAGTACCTACACCTATATGCATTGATCTTCCTCCTGATTTGTGTATTTAATATTACACACACTATCCTTATATAACACCTTACACACATGTTTATAATTACTATTGATTGATTCACATTTACTTTCCTAGTTCTTAGCTACATTATTATTAAATGATGCAACAAATTTTATAGATCCAATGTGCTTTTTAGAGAATAATATTCACCCAAGATCCCACCTTGCCTTTTCCATCATTTCTAGTCACTTCTTTAGGGATATTAGTATCACTTTTACCTTGTATTTTACCTTAAAGTATATTATATTAAAATAAAAAAAACATTATAACATCACTAAATACAAAATGAGGACATACATGTGATATATTGTGTCACTTCATAGTTTTGAGCCTTATGATAATTTAGACTCAATATTATACATTACCTTAGCACTTGTAATTCATAAAATAAATTAAGCAATCCAAACCCATGTACATTGTATAATGTTGAACCAAAAAGTGGCCAAGTATGTATATTTTTGGTGAAGTATAAAGAATTTTTCATTAAACATGGGTAAGACAAGAGAGTTGGTAACCTTTTGACCCTTAGAACACACACAAGTAATGATAGAAGGTTTAATAGCTAGATCACACACAGAATGGGAGAAGCACCAATAGATGGTCCATGCACAAGATGAAGGAAAGAAACAATGATATTTGACATGCAAAGAAGATGAGTAATATTCCACACATGGAACACACAAGACCTATAAAAAGAAAGGAAACTTGGTACACGAGACTCATGCTTGGTGGAAAAATAGAATCTGTGATATCTAAATATTAGTTTGGAATAGTTGAGTGTAAGACCCAAGGTCCTTGAGAGTGCGTAGGAAACCAAATATCATATTGTTATAGAAGCGAGGTATGCAAGGGAGAGAGAATTAAAATGGATCACGTGATTCTAATCAAGGATCATTAATAGAAAAAAGATAAGGGGCCAACATCTATGAATTGATGACTTGTACAAGTTTAATAAAAGAATGGTAGATGTAAGCTTAGAGACAAGTGCATAGGATCCCAAAAATAAAGGAAAACAAATTTAAGCCATTTTAAGGTGAATTGTGTAATTAATGTTGTAAGTTGGTAAACCAAAATTTGCCACATGTATAAATACCCCCCTTTTCTTCCTTATATGTGGGTTGGTAAAGTGGATATTGTTGGAAAATTTAGGTTGGTTGAAAGATTATTCCCATTGTGGTAGTATTCGTTATTGTAAGAAATGTTGTTATTAATATTCATTAGTTGAGTATTACATGTGTTTATGAGAATTGGTTAGCTATATGTGTTTATTTCATCTCTAAATATATTGGGATGCAACCATAACTGATAAGAACTCATCTCCTTTCATGCCTTGGGTGAGAAGACATGGTGAACATCCTTATGTGATATGTCACATGAGATCCTTGTTTGTATTGAGGTGTACTACATATCATATAAAATCCACACTCACACTTTTCTAATATTAAAATTAGACAAAAAAATCAACATTTTGGTTCTATTTATAGGACATGTTGTTTTGCGTTTCCATGATGGTGTTGAAAGATGATGTTTCACCTTAGTCTAGATAATATTAAACGGTGGCTAGAAAGGTTCGAATAAGATTTCACATAGAGATACCCAAGTTGTGAGGATTGTACACCAAGGAAATGGGTGGAAAGGAATATATATGATGCCTTGTATGACACATTTTGTGAGTTTCTACCACACTTTCACATGTGGTTGGAAACTTATACCACATGATAAGGCCTAAACTTGGGTTGGAAGTATACATGGACCGAATAATTCCTCTTAAGAATTGTAAAACTATATGTCAATGCACCAATGCAATTGACATTCAGTGGAGTAGAGAAATTTACAAGATAATCTTAGTGTATACTATCTTTACTTACTCCTTCCCTAAATAAACATAATTTTGGTTTCTCTATGAGCCATAAGGAACCTACATAAATCATATACCAATTAAAATTAATAATATTATGTTAGATATTTTTATTGAAAATATCCCCATAGATGGTTAAGTCCATATGTGCATGAGTAGCTTGAAAGGTTAGAGAAGGGAAGGATGTAATTGATCAAAAGTTTAACATGGATGCTTCAAGTGAGTAGGAGATTAGGTGGATATTGTTGCACCTCACCCAACGTGAGTTCCCAAACATGTTAAACCAAATAGCCCAATTGAAGATGGGAAAATTAATAAAGTGGTAAATTTTTTTTAAAAAGTAAATAGTTATGCGACGGTTAAAAATTACTCATTACGAAGGTAGCGTGACTAAGTCACAAAATATGATGAAGCGGAACCAATCCAAAATCACGAACGACTTGGAGGATTATAAAAATATTTGTTCCATTAAAACAACATCGCAATAATGACACAAGGGGAAATAAGTCGACTTAACGCCACGTCCACAAGTTAAATTAATTACAAACATTATTACTATTATTATTTTTATAAAGGGTTGACGATAATAATTGTGACAAAAGAAAGCTTAATAATCTTCCTTCTGCACCAGTACTTCCATGATGTTGTGGCCAACAACCCTCCCCACCCTTTAGCTCCCCCCTCCTTAGCAGCCTAAGGTCAGAACCAAAAATCCTAGCGTTCGGGCCTCCACCTCTTACCCCCAACTAAAAGGGTATTGCGTAGTGGCACTAAAGGAAAAGATATTGTTGTGGCTAAAAGTTTTCTTGATATTAACTAGTCTTCCCTTGACCCTCATGCAAGTTTTGACTTAAGAGCCCAATTGAAGCAACAGACTGACACTATCAAGGGAATAGAAGACAATGCTAAATTTCTTCTTAATGAATGCAATAAGGAGCAATTGGACCTTTCTGTTCTTTCAAGGCTTAAGGAGAAGATGAAAAATATCACTAATTAGCATAGTGCCTTGTAGGAGATAGAGCAACAAGTACTGAATAAGCAGATCAACCAACTCTCCATGCACAAAACACTACTTGATTTTATTCAAATTCAAGTAAAAAAAATGTGACATAAGAAGAAATTTTGAAGGATGTATGGAAGGGTGGGAAACTCAAGAAGAAGTTCGTAGCAATGAGCATCTAGGACCCTTCCCAGAAAACCACCATTAATTTTTATAAGGCCTTGAAGGATGCTAAGAAATTCTTTAACAAGTTTCTCAAATAGGTCTTTGTTGTTACTTTGTTTTTTTCTCGATGTTGTTATGATGTGGTTTTGTAGTTACTGTTTTAATTTTTTTTATCTGTAGTTGGGCTTCTTGTAGGCAGTCTACCCCTGCCTTGATCTTTATTGTTTTATCTAGCTTTTTAGGATTTTTTTTCTTTGGATGTGGCCCCCACTTATAAAAAATAAAATAATTTCATTATATATCATGACTTTTGAGCTTGTTTGTAATACGAGGTATGGTCCCCTTCAAAACCCATTTACCAATAAAAAAAATTCGTTCTGAGAACAATTAATAAAATACTTATTAATATTTTGATTTCGAGTTACAGAAATCCACAATTTAATTAAGATGGTCATGGGTCCCATTCATCTTCGAAGTGGGCCCATGCCTTTGAGAAGGATATGTGGATTAATAGCCATTTTAAATTATTTATAAATTATCCCGCTAAGGGGATTCCACAATTATAAGATAAGTTAAAAAATATATAAATTTAATATCTTTCAATTTAGTTAGACCATTATGGTTAAATTTAGCTAAAAATAACCAAATTTGTGTAATTAATAACCCTTATGAACACATCTTAATAAATAAAAAGGGACCCCAATCAATTGAGTTGTGCACACTCAGGCACAACCCTTACATCAGATTAATCTCCATTGTTAGATCATAAGAAACCCTAAAATCTAAAGATGAGGGTATATTTTCAAAACTTAGGTTTATTTTATTTTCATTTCTCCTCATCTAAGTTCATTCGGGTCTCTCTAAAAATTTTCATTTATCATTTTTTTTTGCAAGGATGGATTCAACTTAAGGAAAGAAGGATACAAATCTTCTTCCATTCTTCTATGGCAGATCTCTAAGATCTATGATGGTTTCTTTATAGGGTTATGGATGTTATTATCTTTTTTGTGGAGATCCCACAATCAGGGGAAAATACCAGAGAGCTCTTAGTTTTTTTTTTTGTATATTATCCAGAGAACTAGATATTCATTATATTTAAAAAAAAATTAAATCTACCAAGAATACATACATACATACATACATACATACATACATACATACATACATATATATATATTATATATATATATATATATATATATATATAGAATAGATGGCCGCATATTTGAATCCCCTGGGGCGATTTGCAGGTGTAATGTCCTAACGGCCTGTGCAGGGAAAAACATCCTTAGGTTGTGGCAAAGGAGGCGAGGGTTTTAATCTATATAAGTGTGGGGGGATGGGTGAGACAGTTGTCCCACCCCATGCCTACATTATATAAATCCTTACTAAGTTTAATAAAAACAAAAACTCCCCCTTTCAAAAGCTACAAATTTACCAAATTTAATTCTTTTCATCAAGCCATTCAATTCTTACTTTATGTAAAAAAAATTATGATATATTTAAACACACACACGCGCACACACACACACATGCATATATATGTATATATACACATATATGTGTGTGTGTATATTAATTCTATTAAATCTGAATTTTAGTAAGAATATAAGAGTACAAGAATGTAATAAATGAAATATGCTTAAATGTAACTACTAAGTAATTTATTTGATAATTTAAATGAAATAAAATCAAAGGGGAAGGTACTTACCTGAATTAGAATTTCCTCGTAGTGATATGGGAATGAACATAGTGATGAAATGGTGGAACAAGGTGTCACAATGATCTTCACAAAATAGCAGCAGAGGAAGATCTGGCCAGACTGGGGTGCTTGGAGAGGGATAGGGGCACCCGTGGGTGCCTTGGTATATGAAAAAACTCATAATATAATCTTGATATGGTCACTAGGTATTTGCACAACTTCGCCTTTGGTCAGGTGAAAGTTGCACTTGCTTCATTGATGTCACCACAAACATATAATGAAGAAGTACTTTCAAAACCCCACACAAAGCATCAAACCCTAAAAAAATAAATATTGAGATGAAGGGGTTGGACTGTCGTCAACTACTAAATGGATGGACTTATGATTGAGCATTGCACTACATCTCGGACCCAATATAGTTCTATTTGCTTATGTGTGTAATAATGTGCCTAGGTTTCCCTAGCACCAATGATGTAGAGATATCAGGAAGTAGCTAGATAAAATTTAAAATGGTGAACAGAATATAATGAATACTACCCTTCCTATGCATTGTGTGTGATGTGGAATAGTGCCCAAATGTAGTCCCTTGCTCTATGTAGATAGTTAGCGCTTGATGGTAATAGTCTACCCCTAAGGTAGTGTGTATGTTGTTTTTATATAGGGATCTCTTGTTCAAATGTCGACACCAATGATCCAACATGCTGACTAGTACCTAGGGAGATGAGAGGTAAAACTGTAAAGACTGACCTCAAATGTCTAAGAAAAAACTAAATGTGGTGGGGACCAAGGCGCCTAGAAATTAGGACCCGGGGCACCCAAGGCGCCCTAATCCCTATCTAGGTACCCTAGTCAAAGACTAGTGATGACACCAAGTGAGTACTCACATATAAGACTCCTTGAGACATGACCAGAAATGTTCGAGTGAATGAAAAATGTGTGATACAAACAACAAAAAAGACCAATAAGACAGATGACTAGACAATGGAATGGGTCATCAGTGAATACTTTTCTTACGTAAGATCCATATATAAAACAACATACTTAGCGGTATAATAATAGTAGTATGTGCATGATTTTGTGACTACGCATGCACACAAGCACACACACACACACACACACACACACACACACACACAAACAAGTTAGATTTACACATCCTAAAGTAACCAAATTTATATAAATTATATACTTGATTTATTACAGACACAATTACATTTCTATATTGTAAAGTCTAGATTTATAATAAGTTTACTTTATTTATTAAGTAAAGGGCCTTTATTTTATATCAGATAAATGTGTAATTGCAGGTACACACACACACACACACACACACACACACACACACACACACACACACACACACAACCATATATACTTGCTTAATATACACAGTCAAATTTTTTTAACAACAAGAAAACATCTAAATAAAAGAAGGTGATTTTTTGGAAATAAAATTATAGCAAAGGAGATGATTTATTAAAGCATAATTTCCAGAAATTCTACTCATTCAAGAAGAAATTATTTCAAGTTTCCTAAGCAAGACTATAAAGCATATTTTAAACCAGATTTAGAGAAAAATTTCTAGAATTTAAAATTGAACAGGAAAGAATATTTCAGCATGAAATAATTTAAATAGATAACAAAAATTGAATATTTAAATTTTCCTTTTTCTTAATTCAACCTTTCATTCCAAAACAAAGATACAACAATTGTTTCAAAAGGTAAATTTACAACCTGAAATTTTAGTGATAACATAGCTACAACAACAATGTTTAAATCATATTTTCAACCATCCAATTCACATAATTTAATTTAATCTCTCATAACAAATTAAAAAATTCATTTTTAAAGCGAAACATAAGATAAAAAACAAGCATATGTGTCCTCCTCTCAAGAGGAGACAACATAGCAAAAATACACTTCAAATATGTAACTCTGAAACTTTAAATCCACTCCACCAAGCTCCCAAAACAACATGCAAATCATCTCTAAAATAACAAGAAGGTGCTTTCTTGACCACCAAACCAAATGACATTATTAGTACACATTGTTGATGTAGAATCACAACACCCCTGAATGCTTGCAACTCGATGGGTTGAGAATTTCAGTGTGATTGCATAACATGGAGCATCTCTCAACGTGTGGGAATTTGTGAATCGAGAGAGATATCCTGATGAAGGATGGTTCCTATTCCTCTATTTAGGTGCACACGTTCATATTGTAGATGATCTAATCTAAAACATAATCTAACTTGCCCAAGGAGACAAGGTTGAGGAGATGTAAGAAATAAAATCTAAAATAACAAGGGTGATGCACCAAAGGAATGTTGAAACACCTACTTTGCAATAAACACAAACCATTAAAAATACAATACAATCACCACGAACCAAGACTGCAATGAGAGATTAGAAAAGAGACAATGAACGCAAGAGAGGGTTGAAAATTATCCACAGACATGCATTATCACTCCAAAAGTTGATACAATACATTACAATGGCCAAGAGGCACAAACTTGCATTAGAATTTGAATGGGAGGCTTGGAATCAACAAATCCACTTGCGGGAAAGAGAAGAAGGGAGGGTGCAGAGCAGAAATGTCCCAACTTAGAAAAATGCACCTCCTTATAATATATAGGAAGAATGAGAGAAGGAGGTAGAAGAAATATGGACTCTTGTTCAACTACCCAAGAGATGCATTTAATCCACCTGCAAAATTAATGGGTCTCATGACACAACCCATGCCTCCATTACCATTTCTTGTTGGGAAAGAAATAACTCATTATGGTGGTGGGTGAGAAATGTGACACAGCCTCAAGAATGGTGGCCTATATTTACTCCAGTCGTAGTCAAGGTCATCTGAAGGTCAGGGTCGGGTGCCCAACATGGGCTCTCACAATCTTTTAATATCCAAGCATTTAAAAATCTTGGCGGGATTTATGATTACGCCAAATATTTTTCCAAACATACTTTGGATTTGGAGTCTACCCCTTCAGATCTACATGGAGCCCCACATATTCTTAAGATTTTACTGCCTCCTTTCACTCCTGAAGTTACACCAAATTGACACATGGCATCTTCTGCGGGCCAGCTCTATTTCCTTTGTATTCTACCTAAGCCACTCTTATTTATGAAGACACTATGCATGACCCAAGACATGTCAAGTCTCAACACACATTTGGGACCTACTTTTGGATTTCCCCCCTGAAAGAGCGCCGAAGGAACACGTGGGTCTTTCTGCTGGTTCTCCTTTCCTTAGTCGATTCAATGGCCGATTCTGCCCCCCCTTTCAACTTTTGGCCACATGGCGAGCCTACACTTGTTTGGGGACCACCTCCAGATTTTAAATCTAAAGTTATGCTGAACTAACGCATGGAGGCTTCCTTCAACTTGTCCCAAGCTTGGAATTTTCAACGGCCAGTGTCCCCTTTTCAGACTTGGGACACGTGGAGGGATGACACTCATTTGGGAACCTTCTCTAGATTTTGCTTTTAAAGTTGTGTAGATGGGGCACGTGGAGGCTTCCGCTGACCCTATTGTGCTTAGTTGATTCAGGCCTGCTACCTTTCTTGGTCCCTAACTACATGGTAGGCTAGTGCTCGTTTGGGGATTACCTTTAGATTTGACCCCTTGAAGGTGCACCGATGAGACATGTAGCACCGTCTGTTGGTTTGTTTTGAGTTTGGAATTTTTAATGACCGGTGAAACCGTATCGGACTCTGATCATGTGGCGAGCTTGCACTCGTTTGGGGACTTGCTTTAGATTTTAACTCTGAAGTTGTGCTGAAGAGACACGTGGAGGCCTCCACTGGTCTTTAGACTTTTAAATGTCCAGTTCAAATTTTTTGGGATTCAGACCACGTGGAGGGCCTGTGCTTGTTTGGGGGACTCATCCTCTGTCGCACCTTTGACATTGCGCTATTGAGACACGTGGAGGCTTCCGCTAGCCTTTTTATACTTAGCTGATTTATGCCTCGAGTGAACAAATTATATGCACTTCTTTAGTGGGTCCCTCATTGTTGACTCCACATGGAATTCCCGCAGGGTTTTGAGTTTCACTGTTCCCTCTCACTCTTGGAATTGTGTCAAGCTAACACGTAGTGCCTTCCATGAGTCCACTGCTTTGCTTAGGGTTGAATCATTACGGATTGCCATTTCTGAGCCTATTTATAACCTAATTGCTAGTTTTGAAATGTGGGCTCACATGACTGAACCAACTCTTCAATTTTCTTTTGTGCAGGGTTGTGTTTGATTAATTTTGCTTAAGGGAAAAAATTGGTCAACACATACCAACAAGGAGTCCAAGGTGTGCATGCTAGCCCCCCCAAGCCCATGGAAAAGAGACAACTCACATACTTAGCACATAAGGATAGTTTGAATGCACATACCAATTTAGGACCACATTTTAAAGCCATTCAAAATAGAATACAACCAAGTAAACATGATAAGAAGCTCCAAGATTCTAGCTTTGGGAAAAGGGGATGGGAATCCAAAATTTCTTGTTTCATAAACCATACAAAATAGCAATAAAAAATCCCCTTTATCTCTCCATATTTTCACCATCTCCTTATCCATCCAAACTCTCCCAAGAAGGCTTTTTCAAATATGAATGTTTCATTCTTGAGGGTATGGATGAATTTATAACCTAGATGGAAATCCATCCCTACCTACAAACCAAATGTAAGAGGGTTCCCAAAAGAGTGGATAAAAATTCCTCCCTCTTCACATATAAGCTCCCAAAACCCACACCCCTCAAGGGTGGGGGGAGCAAAAAGAGCAACACATAATATTCATTTCCATGATTTGATCACACACCTACATGCAAGAAAAAATTAGCAAAAACATAAGTGTACAAGGCCCTACCTTGTGTTACACAATCCAAGATTCCAAAGATCCCTTCCCAAATAAAAACAACCTTCTCTAAACATTGTCGAGTAAGAAAAACCTGGTGCTCCGTATTCTGAAGACGTGCATGACCAAGAACAATCCTATCATCTAACTTGTTCCAACTCAGCAATGTTTTACAAGGTCTCCCATGGAATGCCTGATAAGGTGCTATGCCTATGGAGCTGTGAAAACTGTTGTTATAAGAAAACTCAGCTAGATAAAGGTAATGCTCCCAATTCGTCTATATATCCATCACATACATATGAAGCATGTCCTCAAGCACCTGGTTCACCCTCTTAATCAATCCCTCTGTCCGAGGGTTGATACATCGAATTGAAGTTAATTTGAGTCCCCAAAGCTGTCTAAAAAGAGGTCCAAAAATCCGAAGTGTAGACTGATCCACGATTGTAAATGATCACCCTCGGTATACCATTGAATCTCACTACATTTTTATAAATACCTATGTAATGGTAACTACATTATAAGATAAATTCATCAGAGAAAAGTGGGCAACCTTGGTCAACTTATCCACCATCACCATGATGACATTGTGATGAAATGATGAAGTGGGAAGACCAACAATAAATTCCATGGACAACCATGTCCTACTTCCACTCCAGATTATTATGAGGGTATAGAAGACCAACGGGATGAGAACGCTCAACCTTCGCCCTCTGGCACTCTAGAAAATGGGCTAGGAAATCTACAATATCATGATGTAACCCTGGTATAAAGTAAAGATGTCTCAAGTTAGTATGCATCATCTTCACCCTAGGATGGGTAGAGTAAGGTGATTGATGTGCCTCAGAAAGAACCAACTTGCGTAAACCACCTAATTTAGGTACATAGATGTGCCTCTAAAAATTATGAAGACCATCAGAATCCAAAGTGCACTCTGGGTACTTTCCCACTAAGGGCCCATGAGACTTAGCCATCTTCCTGGCTCCCTCATAGAATCTATCATCTACAATTTGTAGTATAATCCTGCCCTGAGATATAATCATAATCTCAAGGCGTAAATCTCATGTCACCACCTATTAAAAGAATCAACAATGAAATTCTCCTTCTAATTGATATATTGGATGTCCATGTCATACTCACAAAATAAATCCATCCAATGCCACTTTCACGAGTTGAGGTTAGGCTACAAGAAGATATGATGAAGGCTCAAATTATCTGCCCTCAATAGAAAGGGCCTACCTAGAAGGAAATGCCTCCAGCCAACCAACACGTGAACCACTGCTACAAGCTCAATATTGTGGGTGGGTTAATTGAGCTTGTAGTCCTTACACTTATGAGACTCAAAATTAATAACCTGATGCTCTTGCACGAGCACCTCTCCAAGTCCCTCAATAAATGCATATGTGTAAACCACAAAGTGAACTAAAGGACCTGAAACCATGAGGATGGGTGTCATAGTAAATCACTCCTTAAGCATCTAAAAGTCCTGTTCACACTTCTCTGTCCAACAAAACTTCTTCCTTTTATGCTAGAGGTAAGTAATAATACTAACAATCCTAGAATTTTTTTGACAAAATGTTGGTAGTACCCAGCTAACCCCATAAATATCCTAACCTCTATCACTATGGTGGGGGCTGGCCAATCAATAATAGCATAGATATTTGAAGGATCTACAGAGATACCCTTGCCTATGATAATGTGCCCCAAGTACTGAATCTTGTTTTGGAAGAAGGAAAACTTCTCCAAATTCCCAAACAACCGATGCTCTCTCAAAACATGTAATACTTGCCTTAAGAGCTCCTGGTGCTCCTCAATCGAGCAAGAATATATCAATATGTCATCCATAAACCCCATTTATGAGACTCATAAAATGATAGGTGCATTGGTCAAACTGAAAGGAACTACTGTGAACTCGTAATTACCCATACTAAGTCCAGAAAGCTATCTTATGGATATTTACTTCTATGATATGCAACTGATGGTATCTTGACTTCAGATCTATCTTAGAGAATGATTTGGATCCCCTCATTTGATCAAACAAATCATTTATAGAAGGAAAAGGATAACGGTTCTTGATTGTTACCTTGTTCAACTATTGAAATTTGACACACAAATGAAAGGACAAATCCTTCTTCTTCACAAAAATCACTGGTGCACCCTAAGGAGACATACTAGGTCAGATGAGGCCCTTCTCTAAAGGCTCCTCTAACTAAATCTTGAACTCATGAATCTTAGGTGTGGTCATCCTATACGGATCAAGGGAGGTGGGTGCAAAACCCAGAATAATATTAATAGTAAGTTCCACCTCTCACCATGGTGTCATACTCGAGAGCTCACTAGGGAAAACATATGTAAAATATCTCAAAATACGGTGCTCATTATAAACATAACTTGTTGGAGTCTCCTATGATCTATCACTAGTCGTGATAGAAAACATCTAACACCCCTTGTGCATGTTGCTTTTGAGCTTCATAGTGGAAATAATACACAAGGAAATGGGTCTTTGAACCTCGAGTATAACAATAGAACTACCTATGTCATCAATACACTCAATAAACTTGTGTCTGTAATCTACTTTGGCTTGATGAGAATCAAGCCAATCCATTCCAATAATGACCTCATAAGATCCTAATGGTAAAACTTAGAGGTCTAAGGTAGTGGAAAATACACCTAGGTCCATAACACAACTCTCGACATATGAATCTACAGTGAGCTTGGACTCAATTTCCAACTCTATGTGTCACCTATCTACCTACCTAGAAGCCACCAGTCCACACCTATCCACTAAAGAGGGTGATATAAAGGAGCTAGAAGCTCTTGAATAAAAGAGTATAGTAACATGTGTGCCCCTAATCATACCTATCATCTCAATGACTGTGTCCTAATGCTCGGTCTGACAGTTCACCACTACATGCGTAGAAATGATGAGTATGTCCTACCTCACCAACTATTTTCTCAAAAGCTGGTGCATTTTTCCTCTTTGTAAAAGTTGGTCTCTAAGGAAAAAAATCAAACATAATGGTTGAGGGCCCTACAAATGAAACAACCTAGTGCATCCTTGTGTGATTGAGACCCTCCTGTGATATGATGTAATGAACCTATAGGTCCCACTTTGGCCCAATGTTGTGAACGATCCTGATTTAGCTACTGGCTCCCCCGACCTCTTGTCTTTGCCCAAAATGTGGCCATTACGGCCCCTACCTCTTGAAATATCCTTTCTTGGCCTAGTTCTCAATTGCTGAGGAGATAACTACTGAGAGGGTTGATGTGAGTGTGGAGGAAGTTTGAGAAGCTGACTGAAATGGTCTAAACCCTCCTCTTGGGGGGTGGGGCAGAACCCCATGATCTCTGATCACAAAATGAGCAGACTCGCTTTTGTAATTTTTCCTTGGTTCATATCCCAAGACTCTTGCATCCTGATCCTATTCTCCTTTGCGAGATAGGATTTATCCACCCGCCTTCTCCAAGGTTGGGGGAGATAAAATCCTCACTACTCCTACCAAGTCTGCATTCAGGCCCCTAATGAACCTGTTCACCTGCAACTTCTCATCCCAGAGATATTCGACATACTGAAGGTCCAAAAAACTCACTCATACTGGACCATTAAACCAGAACCCTATGTGAGAGATTGTCGATCCTCTTCTTGATAATATTTCTCTGACATGTACCGATCGTTGAAACGCTTCTAAACCATATCATAAGTGATGGTCTCATGAGTCAAATAGAGATTTCATTCCTCATTCTTCCATCAGACATGTGCTACGTCGTAGACCTTAGGTGTATGAATTGGTGAGCTTTGACATTGCTCTCATAAGGATGTAAGTAAAATAAACTATCTAAGCTTAGGAGCCATTACTTAAACCCAAATCCATCTATCGTGCCTCCATACGTAGGTGGGTGTAGTCGAAGGAGATCACGAATGGCACCACCTACTACTTACCCATGTGGGCGTATCTTAACCACTCTCTAAATATGCACTGAAGGGATGTGAGACCTCTTCTCATTGATCTGTAATCTCAACTAAAGGGCTACGTAATCTATGTCATTGTAAGAAACCTAAATGTGAGTAGAAGAGTGTCAAGTCCTCATTTATGTGTACCTCCCTATCAGGATGAATATCCTTTTCCACTGGCTTTGGTTGTGTAGGAAGTCGATCCTGAAGGACCCCCGTCATCTGATGTAACACATCTAAGATATGTTTCCTAAAATTAGTACTAGGTGCCTCTAGTAGTGGCCACACATGACAATGAGTTGTTTCTACACCTCATCCAATATTGTGCCCCGTCATCCTCCATGAGGGAAAAATAATACATTAGACCTTTGTGGAAACAATTAAAACAAAGTGTTTTTGTTTAAATTTAACTTACCAAAACTTAATTAACTAATCCCCAGAGCATCCGGTGTTGAAATCAATCTCTGATACCAGATTTCGCTCCTCACCCAACGCAAGTTCCAAAACATGTTTTAAAACAATCAAATATCCCGATCAAAGATGGAAAAAGTAATAAAGTAGTAATAATTTTTTTTAAAAGTAAATAGTTATGCAATGGTTAAAAATTACCCATTACAATGGCAACACAACTAAGTCACAAAATATGATGAAGTGGAACCAATCCGCAATCACGAATGACTAAGAGGATTATAACAATCTTCACACGCCGTTAAAACAACGTCGTAATAATGACATGAGGGGAAAGAAGTCGGCTTAACTCCACATTTGCAAGTTAAAATTAATTACAGACATTATTATTTTATTATATTATTATTATTATTTTAAAGCATCGATGATAATAATCATGACAGGAAGAAAGCTTAATAATCATTCCAAGAACGATTAATTTATATACTTATTACTATTTTAATTTCAAGTGGTGGAAATCCACGATTAAATTAAAACAGTCATGGGTCCCATTCATCCCTGAAGTGGGCCCATGCCTTCGAGAAGGATATGTGGATTAATGACCATTCTAAATTATTTAAAAATTATCTCACTAAGGGGATTCCACAATTTTAAGCTAAGTTAAAAAATATATAAATTTAAGTTCTTTTAATTTATTTAGACCATTAAGGTTAAATTTACCCGAAAATAACCAAATTCATGTAATTAATAACCCTTATGAACACATATTAATAAATAAAAAGGGACCCCAATCAATTGAGTTGTGCATAGCCCTTAGATCAGATTAATCTCCATCGTTAGATCATAAACAACAATAACATCTAAAGATGAGGGTATATTTTTAAAACTTAGGTTTATTTTATTTTCATTTGTCCTCTTCCAAGTTCATTCGGGTCTCTCTAAAAATGTCTTTTATTGTTTTTTAGCAGGGATGGATTTAACTCGAGGACAGAAAGATATAAATATTCCATTCATTCTTCTATGGTGGATCTCCAAGATCTGGAACGCCTTTCTTTGCAGGGTTATGGACGTTAATCTCTTTTTTTTGGAGATCCCACA
This sequence comes from Taxus chinensis, assembly GCA_019776745.2. NCBI lineage: Eukaryota > Viridiplantae > Streptophyta > Pinopsida > Cupressales > Taxaceae > Taxus > Taxus chinensis. The sequence goes on along the minus strand of CM034153.1, from coordinate 641,749,863 downwards.
ATCAAGGAAAAATACTCGAGAGTTATTTGTTTTATTGTTTTATATATTTTCTAGAGAGTTGGATATTCATTTTCTTTTATTAATTTAAATCTACCTGGAGTGTGTGTGTGTGTGTGTGTGTGTGTGTGTGTGTGTGTGTGTGTGTGTGTGTGTGTGTGTGTGTGTGTGTGTGTGTGTGTGTGTGTGTGTATTAAAACACCTGGCAGTATATTTGAAGCCCCTAGGGAAATTTGTAGGTGTAATGGCCTATCAACCTACTCAAGGTAAACCGACCTCAGGCTGTGGCCAAAGAGGTGAGGGTTTTACTCTATATAAATGTGGGGGGACAGGTGGGACAAACCATCCCACTCCCCAGGATTAAGATTTAATAAAACAAACCAATTCCCCCTTTCAAAAGCCACAAATTTACCAAATTTCATTATTTTCCTTAAACCATGTCATACTTACTTTACTTTAAAACATTTATAATGTATTTAAACCAACACACACACACACACACACACACACACACACACACACACACACACACACACACACACACACACACACCACACACACACCACACACACACACATGCACACGCGCGCACGCACGCATGCACACATTTAAATATATTATATATAAGAACAAGTTAGATTTACAGATCTAGAAGCAACCAAATTTATACAAATTCTATACTTCATTTATTACAAACACAATGCATTTCTATGTTGTAAAATCCATATTTATCATAAGTTTAGTTTATTTATTCAGTAGAGAGGCACTATTTTATATCAGATAAATGTGTAACTGCATATATATATATATATATATATATATATATATATATATATATATATATATATATATATATATATATATATATATTTGCTTAATACACATTGTCAAAGTTGTTTAACATCAAGCAAACATCTAAGTAGAAGAAGGTGATTTTCTGGAAAAAAAAATTACAGTAGAAGAGATGATTTATTAAAGTGTAATTTCCAACACTTCTACTCATTCAAGAAGAAATTATTTCAAGTTTCCTAAGCAATACTATCAGGCAGATTTTAAACCAGAGTTAGAGCAAATTTTCCAGAATTTAAACTAGAACAAGAAAGAATATTTCAACATGAAATAAGTTAAACATATAACATTAATTAAATATTCAAAATTTCCATTTTCTTACTTCAAAATTTTTGTTCCAAAATGAAGATACAACAATTGTTTCAAAAGGTAAATTTTACAACTTGAAATTTCAGGGATAACATAGCTACAACGATAGTGTTTAAATCATATTTTCAACCATCCAATTCACATAATTTAATTTAATCTCTCATAATAGATTAACACCTTCATTTTACAAGGTAAAGAAAAGATAACATGCAAGTATACAAGCCCTTCTCTCAAGAGGAGACACCATGCCACAAATTTGGCTCAAAACATAGAACAAATGCACTTCAAATATGCAACTCTGCAACTTCAAATCCACTCCACCTAGCTCCCAAGACAACATGCAAAGTATTTTCAAAATCACAAGAAGGTGTTTGTTTGACCACCCAACCAAATGACATCATTACATACCACCAAAGAGTCTAAGGTGGTATGCTAGCCTCCCCCCAAGCCCATGGGAAAGATGTAAATCACACACTTAGCACATATGGATATTTCAATGCACATAACAATTTAGGACCACATTTTAAAGTCATTCAAAATATAATACAACCAAGTAAACATGCTAAAAAGCTCCAAGATTATATATTTGGGAAGAGGGGATGGGAATACCAAATTTCATGTTTCATAAACCATACCAAATATCCATAAAAATCCCCCTAATCTCTCCATATTTTCACTATTTCCTTATCACTCTAAAAACTCCCCTTATCCCTTCAAACTCTCCCAAGAAGGATTTTCAAATATGAATGTTTTCTTCTTGAGGGTAGGAATTAATTTACAACCAAAATAGAAATCCATCCCTACCTACAAACCAAATGTAGGAGAGTTCCTAATAGAGTGGAGGAAAATTCATCCCTCTTCCCATATAAGATCCCAAAACCCACACCCCTCAAGGGTGGGTGGAGCAAAAAGAGCAACACATAATGTTCATTTCCAAAATTTGATCACACACCTACATGTAAGAAAAATTGAGAAAAACAATAAGTGTACAAGGCCCTACCTTGTGTTCCACAAGCCAATATTCCAAGGATGCCTTCCTAAATAGCTCAAAAATCCACCAAGCTTCCAACCTTTTTACAAAATTTCCAAAGCAAAAGAGCCCTCTCTCCATGAAAGTGAGGGTTTAAAAAGAGAAGTAGCAAACCACGACAAGTAATGGGAAGGTGGAAATTTTCACCTTCCACCAAAACCCCAACCAATGGAGAATCCATAAAATTCCACCCAAAAGGAATAAACGTAATTTCCAAAAAATAGTCCACGCAATGATGAGAGAATTTCCTAAATCCCATACAAACCCAAAATTAAAAAATCCCATAAATTATGAAGTGTGTGTGGAGGAAAAATGAGATAATGGGTCTCATTTGCATTGAAAAGAGCCCACCCACCCATAGGGATGGGGGTTATGGCCTCTTTTCTATGTAAATGAGGTCCCTTGCTTTCCTTTTACCCTTCCTATATGGCACATTTTTCTCAAATCCGAGTTTGGGAAAAATGTGGCATTTAGGATGGGTGATTAGGCTCACCTAATCCATGATTAGGTGGGATAATCCACCTAACCTCTACACATAATCCCAAAAATAAAATAAGATGCTATAACCATATGAAAAGTGTAACATCAACCATTAACAAACAATAAACCAAGGAGACATAACAATGATCACGAAGATAATCCATAAGAAAATTTCATCACCATGATGGAGGAAAGATAAGGTTCACAACATCAAATCCAACAAATCAATACAAAAACCATAACAAGAGGAAAGGGGGGTGTCGTAATGTATAAGAATAATAAGAGGTTTGTCATTTATCCCTTTTTGTGGTAAGCATCATGTGTTCCTTGAGTCTCACATTTTGCTCATGATTTATTTCCTGTCACCTACACAACTCAATGCAAACCTCATATTTTCCCAATATGATAACAAAATATGGTACAATAATATGCATCAAACTCAACATCCATGCTAAGCTAGAAGTATATCAACAACATGAATCATCCACCAAATGAAATAATATAATCATCATCATACATTGACTTGGATCAAATATAAATACCAAAACATGTTAATAATAACTCATGATATCATCGAAACACCATAATATTTGCAACTGAAAAGTGGCATTTGTGTGCCTCATAGTCAACATGTGATCAAGTGTTAGCATCCTAATGCTAACAATACGATATCATGAATAGTGTCATATCATAACAATGTACCAAAGTAGTAATGTCCCTATCAAACAACCATGTCATGATGATAATGTCCCAAAAAATATAAAAATAAGTAATAATGTCCCTGTCATCATGATAGTATAGAAACAATGAGTCACACGTGACCGAAAATGAGAGTACTAAAAAATGTGGGAACTACAACGATGATATGAGGAGGTTTGGCAGAAGGTCTTATCCAAGATAAGACTTAGAAAAGAGAGGGAATACATATATGGAAGTTCCACAAAGAATTGAGGTGAATGGGAATGGAATGAGTGTGACCTCCACGAAGAAGAAGTATGCCTTAAGGAAGAAAGGATGCATGTCACTGAGGAAGAGAAAGTTTTGGGGAATGTTGAGACTCAATGCAATGTTAAAGGAACCATTTTGAACCTAACACACATGCTCTTTTGTTTAGATAATTTGAAATAGAAGACATTGTGAGTATTAAAAGTGAAATTGAAAACAATAATGGAACTCCAAAAAAATTAGGAAAGGAAAAATATGTGTATGTTTTATATCGAGTAGCACCCTTTTTTAACAACAAATTACACTCCATAGGCCACAAAAAAGGATCATCCATCCCTCTAGTAAAACCCTATAACATATGCACATTTATAATTATGCGTAGTGGGATAGCTAACATGGCACCAATGGTATACAAAATAGAGGAACATGGAACACTCCTACATTACAATAGGCATCGACATCACAAATGTTGGATGTGGAGACCAAACCAAACACAATAATTGGTGTTATTCCTATCATATCTAAAATTGGTGGTGGAGCTCTAACATATAGAGTGGGCTAGATAGTGAAATAAAAAAGAAAAGGGAGGATTACTACCTCTACAAAAGCTAGTATATATCTTATTCCCCATATATTTTATGAGATGACTTTACATATTAAAAAGTATCATTGGGGGGAAAATGTAGTTCAGGATGTACACAAGTGTGAGCCTATCTAGAAAGTAAAGGGGATAACTTCCACATAGAGAAATGGAAGATAGTTTTGGAGTACCCTCTTGGAATGAGTGAGTACTTGGTATGCAAGTATGACCTACAACACATGGTAGTGGAATATTAATGGTTAAAGGAGGTATTACTAAAGGAATTTTGTATACCAAATCTCGAGTGGTAAAAAATATTTACACTAAGGGATATTAAGTAACATTTGATTGAATGTTTTTGTGTGTATGTCATAAGATGTAAGACATTGATATCTAAGTTATCTTATGATATTCATTCGAAAAAATACACCTATTATATCATTAGGGGCTTACTTCTACCTTTACAGTGCACACTCTCACATAAAACCTTTACAGACATGAGAGGAATTTTAAGCTATGCTTTTAGGATTTAGAAGCATTAATACTAGATTAAGTCCTTTTATAGAGATGTAAATTTCTGAGATGGCTTCTCAGCTAGAAAGGTTGACTACTAATAATGTACATAATATGTGCAGTGAAATGTTTTGTATTGATTGTGAAACTAAAGGTCACACTAAGAATATTCAACTATGATGAAGTGTGAATGCCATATTAAAGGCTTATGGGATCTGTTAAGAGGACCATGATGTTTGAAACTAACCTTTTTAGTAACATGTAACCCATAAAAATTATCCCTCTATTGTAATATTTGTGATGAAAAAACACATAATACCAAAGGTTATCATGTCATTGATTAGATATATGAAGAAAAATATCTTTGGATAAGATATGATAATATGGGAAATACTTAGGAGAATCACAATGAAAGTGTGTGACTTGAATGAGGACATAAAGGTGGAAGGTTTATACCTCACACATGCTACAATTTTGGATTTCTAGATCACAATCAACATGATTATCCCACTTTTACCACTTGCACATATTGGCATGGAGAGAAAAAGGTTTAAGAATTCCCAAATTCATGTGATGTAATAAAAAAATATAAGATTGATAATGGTTTGAGTATGATTTAGATTACATGTTCATCTATACCTGAGTGGAAACTAGAGCTTGGTATTCCAAATGTTACTTTAGGCCCCAACATTAAGATTACTACACGAAGTATAGGTACCCCTAAAAATCCTTTAAAGGAAATAACGTGTGAGGATCCTCCTTATGCCAAAGGTTACCCTCATGGATTTCAACATAAGGATATTATCCATGAGACCATGGGGTTTTTCATAAATCTCTAAGGTGAGATCAAGTTTCAAAAGTAAGAAGTGCGAATGTGCAATCAGTTTCTAAGGATCTCTAAAATTGAAGAAAATAATAGAAATGGTTTTCTGTGAAGCGTGTAGGCTCTTGTGTACTAAAAAAACCATCCCTCTACTTATTCAATGGATTTATCCTAGATTCAAGTAATTGGTAGTCAATTTTTTTACCCTTTTTATGGTTAGATTAGGGTTTTTACACTATAATTAAACAAAGGAATGAAAAATGAGCTACAAAGGGTTATTCTGGCTAATTAACTTCCAACATTAACCATTAAATACATTAATAACACGTTAATACTTGAAAAAAATATAAACAATGTAATACAAATAACCAAATACATGGGATTGAGTGTACTTAGATTATTACAGGTGATTTTTGGCTAATCTGGGTGATCTAGATGATGAAATAGGGGTATTTGGACTTGAGAATGCTTTAGAACTGAGACTGTGACTTGATAATCTCCCGGGGAAAGATCATACAATGGGGGCATGAATGTATGTGTGGTATTGACCTATTTATATGGTTTTGTACCTACTTATAACTGTGGCTTGTGAATTTCTATGTTTTTCGCCTGTCTAATTATATTTTTCGCTCTATCAATCACTATTGAGTACATTGCAAGGGTCTCTAAATACTCTACTCAATATTTCAAACCTAATCATGGATGAGGTCTTACAAAACAAACGTTAATTGGGTTGTGTGTATCCTCGTACACCTCCTATGTCAGCGCTACTCTGAAGAGGCCTCAAACCACATGCCATTATCCACTCAACATGTGATATATAGTTATATCACAATCAGATTTAACATCCTTCCTTTGAAAATGCTTGACTTGAGTTTCTCTCTTGCAAATCTACTTGACTACATGACTTTGAGTTCTTGCAAATGTGGGAACTAGTCCCCTAGACCTAGTGGGAAGTTTTAGATTTATAGGTGGTGTCTCCCTAATGAATGTTTAGAGGTATTTGTAGTCACAAAATCATGCACTTCAGACATTTTTATTCTTGGTCTCAAACTACTATTCATATGGTTTTTGAGTGAAGAAAGTACTAATTAACCCCCGTCATTTGGCCATTTTACTTTAATTTCTGTTGTCACTTCCGACCTCGCGTACACACTTTCCCAGTCTTTTTTTGAAGTTTTCCATCATTTTATCCTTGACTGGGGCACCCATGCCTATACTAGGTCACCCGCAAGCTTCCTAGTCCCAGTTAGGGCACTCTGATCCTTTTCTCACTTTCTCACCGTTTTGGGAACTTTTTAGCTATTTGAGCATTTCATATTTCTTGTGGCCGACCTCTTCAGGGTTAATTACGAAATTAGATCAAGAGAACCATATAAATATAAAGTTATGTGAGCATAATGAGGGACCAAGCTCTAGCCATCACAAAGTCACAAGGTTGGTTCATCTGCATCACACTGCATAGGAGGGAAGTTTATTTTATTCCATCCACCATTCAACTACATTTTCTACACATAGTTATTACTCCCTAATTTCACAAAGTGTGAATGAAACAAGAGCACCTAGGGCATGATTGCACACACTTGCACATATAACTACATCAGTTTTGAGATGTAGTACGATGATCAATTAGTAAATCTACCATTGTGGCAACTTAGCATAGTCTGGCCCCTTTATATGCATCTTTCCTTTTTTAGGGTTTGATGCTTGTCTTGGGGTTTTACATGTATCCTTTTCATTACTAATTACCTGTGACATACAACGCAATTTAGAGAAGTCAATGTGATAGGTGGTGAAGGATTCAAATCATCTAGTGACTTTACAAACCTAATTTTTAGACCTCCTGCATAGACGAGGTTACCCAAAACTCAGACTAGGGCACCTACAGGTGTCCCGATTCTCTCCTAGGAAACCTTGTCCACTCAGATTTCCCAGATCTGCAAGTATTAGTACTTCAGCATACTTATTTCCTCCTCATGTTTCTCCACTTAGCTCTATGAGACAGTCTAGCAACTTCACTGAATCGGCTAAGCTCTTTCAAATCCTTTTTGCATATTAGGATATTCATTATCATTAGCCTAGTTGCTTGGGTCATTTTCTATATTTATTTACCACTTTTATTTACCGTTGTTCTTAGTTAGATTAACTAACCTATTATCCAAATTTTAGTTAATCATTTTAGTGAACTCGTACTTGATTTTCATGCCTATAAGACCTTCACTCATTACTTATCACCTCAGGGTTTTGCTCATCATTAATATATCTATTCACACTTATGTTCAAAATCACCTTGATTGTATCAATAAGATCAAAAATTACTTAGCCACTAATTAAATTCCTCCTCACACATCGACCAAATATGTATACCATAATTTCACTTCTTCTCTATCCCTCAATGAGGATCAAATAACTTTCACAACTGATGACTTACCTTCTCGAGCGATACTACAACATGAACCTCCCTTGTATATTAAAGTTTGTATTAACAAATTTGGGGTCAAACGCACTTTAGTTGACAATGGTTTTGGCCTTAACATTTGAAAAATCACTTTTCTTCATCATATAGGTATGTCAGAAGCATCTCTAGGTCCTTCCTCCATCTCTATTTGTGGCTTTGATAACATTCCCAAGCATGTCTTAGGTGTTGTTAGCTTTCTTGTCACTATCAGTCCATGTACAATCAATATTCCATGCCATGTCATGCCTAATAACCTTAATTATAATATTATTCTTGAATGGTCTTGGATCCATGCTATGCATGTGGTCCCCTCTACATTACATGCATGAATTAAATTCCATCATCAAGGGATTATTTATGATGTTCCAACTGACCCCCTCACCTTTTGAGTATTGTAATTCTATTGAGCAATCTAGCGATACTTCCACTTCCTCTGATGTTATTCAAGAATTTTCTAGATATGGGTTAGGGTACTAATACTTGCACTAATATAGTTTCTCTGACAAAAATTTAGATCAAAAATAACATAAGGGCACAAAAATTTGGGATCTCCCTAGACAGTCACACAATTTTTGGCTAGACTATTAACCTCCTGCTCTACTGACTACGAATACTTAGACTACCTTTCATATTAGCTCACTTCCTTTAGTACATCTTGAAATTATTAATGATGATGCATATATTACTTGGGAAACCTTTGATACCTTTACTAATGATGATTCTCCACATGATTATATGGGTGTTTATGATCATTTTCTTTCTTTTCACGATGAATGACACTTCTCATCATTTCTCAATAATACGGCTTATTTCAGGGAATTTGATGTCTCCCCTAACCATTTCAATCCCTCTGACACTATTCCTACTGACCCATACATCGAATATCACTCATCCCTTATCAATGAAGAAATGATTCAATACAACTTAGGTACATCTAAAAATCCACACATAATTTTGTCAGCTGCCTCCCTTACTCCAGCCAAACTAAAAGATATCAAGAAATTCCTTCATGATTTCTCTGATATTTTTGCATGGGCGTATAGTGATATGTCGGTAGTTGATCCATCAGTCGTAATAAAACATATTGTCCTCAACCCTGGTGTTAAACCTGTCTAGCAGAAAATCCACAAAATACATCCCACAGTAGTACTTTTAGTTAAAGAAGATATTCAGAAGATTCTCGATGCCGCTTTTATTTGCACTATTGAATATCCTAAATGGGTATCTAATATTATACTAGTAATGAAACTAGATGGTTAGGTTTTTGTTGCTTTGATTTTCATAATTTAAACAAAGCTTTCCCTAAGGATAGTTTTCATTTTCCACACATCGATGATATTATCAATCCTACAACTAGACATGACATTATTTCTTTTATGGATGGATTTTCAGGTTACAGTAAAATTAAAATCAACCCCATTAACTAAGAAAATACCTCCTTCACCATATCATGGGGGACATTTTACTATACAATTATGTCATTTGGTCTTAAAAAGGTGGGTACTACTTATCAACGGGAAGTGACACATATATTCCATGACTATATCCACAAGATACTCGAAGATTGTGTAGACAAAATTTTGGCCAAATATCAATGATGCTCTTCCCATGTAAATGATCTACGAATATTATTCAAATGACTATGGAAATATCATGTGCATCTAAATCCCAAAAAGTGTGTTTTGGGGGTCACAATAGGAAATATTCTCAGATATATTATCTCCCAACATGGCATTGAGATCAATCCTACAAAAATAAAAGCCATTATTGATATTCCTCCACCCAATAATTTGCATCAATTACGATCGTTACAAAGAAAAATTAACCTTAGTCAGAAATTCATTTCTCAACACACCAATAAAACTCAACTATTTACACGGCTCATAAAGAAAGATACTAAATTTGTTTGGGACATGAAATGTCAAAAAGCATTCAATGATATCAAATATTACTTGTTAAATCTACTTGTCTTAGTTCCTACTATGGCTGATCGACCTTTCTTATATACTTCCACTATATTTCATGCATTAGGTACTCTACTAACACAACATGATGACTCTCAACATGAAAGAGCAATATACTATATCATTTGTAGCCTCCTTTCTTATGAATGTAACTATATCTACATTGAAAAAATATTTCTTGGCTTGGTTTTTGTTGTAGATAAATTGTGATATTACCTTCTAAATAATGAAGTACATATTATCACTAAAGTCAATCCATTATGGTACTTACTATCTCACACACATCTATCAAGACACTTGGCATGATGGGTTATTCTTCTCACTGAGTTTTATTTCAAGTTTATACCACAAAAATCCATCAAAGGACAAGTTATATCAGCTGCAACACCTCTCTCAAAAGCATCACCTTTTTCTTATTCTTTTCATGAAAATTTCACTACCTATAATATTGAGCCACACACATGGACTATGTACTTTGATAGCTTTTGTTTTCGATTTGTGGTTTGAGCTGGGATTGTCTTCATTACCCCACATGGTGACCCACTCCCATTCGCATATCGATTAGAATTTTCTTATACAAATAACATCACAGAGTATGAAGACCTCATTTTAGGCCTATTTACTGCTTAAAAACTCCTCGTTTGTAACTTAAGTATACACAATGACTCTTAATTATTCATTAATCAAGTAAATGATGTGTATAACACAAAGGAGGAGAATCTAATTCCATACAACACACTTGTCAAATATCTCCTAGCTACATTCGAGTCCTACTCCATTACTACCATTCCTCGCAAGGATAATCGTCATGCAGATGGTATGGCTAGTGGTGTGTCACTTATCCCATAAGATATCACTAGACAAACAAGCCACATTCATAATCACACACTTACAACATCCTTCTATCTTGGCATTACCTCTTACATCTTGCACCATAATAGTAGTTAAGACAAATCTTGAATGGTTTTCCCCTATTTATAATTACTTATATAAGCAAACTATACCTTGATAATATACAACCTCATGAAGCTAAAAGGTTACGCCTTTAAGGCTACTCGTTATGATCCATTGTTGGAACCAAATTTTTTAAGTGTGCAATTTATGGTCACCTCTTATGTTACCTTGCACACTTGCAAATATACCCACTGCCATCTCGCAGATACATGATAACATGTGTGGTGGTCATTTTTCGGGTAAAGCTATGTCACAAAAACTTCTACACAAGCGGTACAATTGGCCTACAATGGAAAAATATTTCCTTGAATATCTACACTTATTGAAAAATGCCAAAAACAGGGTAACCTCCATCATGCACCTACATATGACCTCTATCCCATTACACTACTTGGCCTTTCTCCCTTGGGGATTTGACCTCATTAATATGATCAATCTTGAGTTATGCCATGGACATAAATTTATCATTACTGCTACTGAGTACTTTACTAAGTGGGTCGAAGTAGCTCCCCTATGCTTAATCTATGGCATCGATAGCACTTGAAACTTTCTTCACCACACATATTATCACACATTTTTTTGTACCTTCTGCCATAATAATTGATAATGATTCTTCCTTCAAAAATAAGGACGTTAAAAAGGTTTGTGCCAAATTCAAAATAAAGAAATCATTTTCTACCCCGCACTATCCACAAGGAAATGGCCAAGCTGAGGCCACTAACAAAACCATTATTAAAATCTTACACAAGATCATTGATTAAGTGGTACCGATTGGCATAACCAACTATTCTATGCTCTATGGGCCTATCGTACTAGTGTTTTCACACCGACTAACACTACCCCCATTTTTCCTTGGTTTATGGTGTTGAGGAAATCGTCATTATTGGCCAATTTCATCCTCGAGCTTGAAATACCGTCTTTGTAGGATCTCTCTTAAAGGCATCCTTAAAGAAAATGAATATCAATGAAAACCACTTACATGAGATAGAAATGTTGGACTCAAGATCATGTCCAAGCACTCGAACATCTTTACACATATCAATCTCACATCACACATGCATAAAATCAAAAAACTCGTTCTCGTGAGTTTAATATTGGTGATCTCATCTTAAAAGAGAATTAAAAGAATACAAATGTTGAGGTTCCTCTCAAAGGAAAATTCAAGCCTAATTGGCTTGGTCCATACATTATCACTGACAAACTTGGTGGTGGAGTTTATTGCCTCACCACCCTTTTAGGAAAAGCTCAAAAAGTCCACTCATATAATGCATCTTAAGAAATACTATGCTTAAATGGACATTGATCACTTCTGATGATGACACACTCTTGTGCTTCGGTTCACACTTGACTATTGAGGGATGCATACTACTCATGATCCCAAGACACTTCACAGGCATTACACACTATGTCTATTCACACATCACACATTCTATTTAATCTACATCATTACACATCTTACATCATACATCACAAGTTGAATTATACAAAAATCACACTTTTAGGTTCTACATATATACACACATCTATACACCATCATTATCATACATTGATACTAGTATTCATCATACATGTGTCACACTTTTATTTTCCATGAGTCTAGAACCACATTACTCCTACATACTACATCACGTTCACTCTCACATTATTATTCTATCTTACATTACACATTATACATTGCATTGTTACACATCTTACACATCATATGGTCATCTAATATCATCATCCCACATACTACATCCTTTTACATGTTACAATCACTACCCAATGACACACATTAGTTCCTAATTCCATAATCGATGTACCGAGGGTTTATAACATCAAACGGACCTTATCATACTCAAATGGTTACCACTTCGACCTTCCATCATGTAACATTAATAGGTCTAGTGACAAACGCTTTAGGCTAAATGGTCACCTATCCCTTCATCTTGTAGTGATATATGATTTAGACTACATGTACACACCCTTCTATTCATCTTGTAGTGATATATGATGTAGGATAAATCATCACTCCTATTTTCATCTTATAGTCATACACACGTCGGATATACAGTTGACGACATATCATTTCTAGGTCGTATCATCACACATACACATTCATCACAACCCATTAGACACAATACACATTTTCAACCATTTCCTGATGACACACTCTCATTTACGGTTCATTCTTGACTGCTAAGGGGGAAACCCAAATGAACCTCACTGTAATGTGCATACATTTCCATTCACTCAGGGGTGCATGTGGCTCCTATCATTCCATCTTGCATTCCATTCCATCCATCCATAACATATTGCATATCTTGGTTGCTATTTTATTCATTGCTTACATTTGCTTGTATATGGTCATCTTTATTACACATGCTAGTTAGATCTCTTGGTATGTCATTTATCTATACCATACACACATGTGTTTTCACGCCTTTTTTAGTTTTGATCACAAATACAGGTCTTTTACACGTAGTACAGATGTTCTCCTTCTACCCATCCTACATTGGTCATTCGGGGCATCCACATTCGTCTCTCACAGGTGTTATTGTTTCATTTTGTACTTAGCACTTTATATTACATGGTTATACATGCCTTTGACATACTGATTATCTTTATAACATGCTAACGAGTGCTTCATGTGCAGCATTTTTTCAAAGGATTACTTGCTTCCATGGCTATATTTTTTGTACTTGATTATTTTGTTTACTATTGTATGCACCTTTCCCTATGTTGGTGATGTCCACACTTGTTTATTGTATGCCATCCATGATGGCCTTGATGTCTTGTGACATTTTATTATCCCATGTTTTCAGCCCCAGCTTTGTGTGGCTTCCTTTGTCTTTACATTTTTTACATTACTACATTACTTGGTAGCTTATACATTGTTTGCGTACTCTTACACATTGTCTTATACATGCATGCTTGTTCATACTAACACTTTTTTTGGATAGCCTCTTGTTTGTGTGTGCCTTGGTTTCTACCAAGCACTTTCCTTTTCCCCTGGTAGGGTAGAGTTACAAAGATCATGTGGTTGGTCCTCTTTTGGGGCTGCATTCTCTTATCAATGACATTGTCACATGCACCCCCAAAGAGGGGGGCATCATTTGGGGTTTACTATATTATACATAGTCAATTCTACACTTGGCATTCAATTCAGTTTAGTTTCCACCCTTGGCATTGTGGGTTATACAAGTCGAGTGGGTTTAGACCAGTCTACAAACCTCCATACACAACGGATTTTATAGGAAATGGTTTTCCTTAGCATTCTAGGGAGAAGTTACAAGTTAGAGGATACATCAGAATTCCTCTCTACACTACTTCAGCTAAGTGGCGTCGGAGATCACCCAAAAAACTAGGTAGTACAGAGATCTCTTCATACATGTTTAGGGAAGTAGTTAAAGGTTGGAGGATATAATGGAATTCCTCCCTATACTTCTTTGACCTATGGCATTAGATCACCCAAAAAACCCAGGATAGGATATCCTCTTTCTACACCCTTTCTCTCATCAGGGATCAGGTGCACATGTTCCATTTTTCATTTGTGTATTTTACATTTACATACTCTTACATACATATACATGCATCTTTTACATACATTTTTACATATATACATGTGTATTTAACTTCTTGATCATCTTCTCATTGTAGGCTGGACCATATGAGAAGTAATGTAGTCAACAACTGCAACAATGAGGGGTAATAAAAACAACATTTTATGGCAGGACACACCATACTAACCATGCAGGTACATCACACACATCAGATAACTACACATGCATTTTTGCCCTAGGTTCACTCTCATCACTTTTTTGTGCTTTTTCATCTTTAGTTTCCATACTCTCATCCTATTTTTTTCACTCCACGCTTTGTCTAGTCCTTCAATGCGTTTCTACATCACTCTACATGGATTATCAAGTACACATATCTATCTAATTTATGTTACCGAGGATTCCATCTCGCCAACATAAAGTGGGGGTAAATGTAGTAGAAAAATCACACACTTTAGAAATTATTTAGCCACGGTCTCATACTACTATTCATATGGTTTTTTTCTGAAGAAAGTACTAATTAACCCCTATCTTTTGGCCATTTTAATTTGATTTTTGTTGTCACTTCCAAATTCACATACACATGCCCAATTTATTTTCATTGTTTTCATCATTTACGCCTTGACAAGGGGCACCCATGCATGTAGTGGTGTGAACCTGTAGGAAAATTTGTCCTAGTCAGGGTGCCCTATTCCTTTTCCCACTTTCCCGCCACTTTTTGGGCACTTTCTAGCCATTTGAGCATTTCATATTTCTTATGGTCATACCTTTTTGGGTTAATTACGAAATTAGAAGAAGAGAACCATATAAATATAAAGTTATGAAAACATAATGAGGGACCAAGTACTAAGTCACTACTATCATCACCTAAGGTTACATCCATCAAAGTCTCCATTTGTAATCTATCTAGCTCCATCACAAGGCACAAGGCTAGTTCATCTACATCACACAAGCATAGGAGGGAAGTTTATTTAATTCCATCCACCATTCTATTACATTTTCTACACATAGTTATTGCTCATTACTTTCACAAAGTGTGACTGATGAGCACCTAGGGCATGATTGCACACACTTGCACATAGAACTACATCAGGTCTGACATGTAGTGCACCTTAAGTTAGTAAGTCCACCATTGTGGTAACTGAGGACAGTCTGACCCCTTCCTATATGCATCTTTATTTTTTTGTGTTTGATGTTTTTTTTGGGGGTTTTGCTGGTCTTCACTTCAACATTGATTACCAACGACATCCAATGTAGTTCGAATACATTAGTGAGATAGACATCGAAGGCTTCACATCATCTTGAGAACCTTACAAATTTAGGTTTTGGACTTCCTGCACGACCAGGGAACCCAAAATGCAGAATAGGGAACCCACATGTGCCCTGATCCTCTCCCAGGTACCCCAGTCCACTTAAATTTCTTGGATCTATAAGTTTCTGGACTTTGGTGTAGTTGTTTTTCCTCTTATTTTTCCAGTCAGATCTGTGACACAGTCCAGACAAGTTCACCGAATCAGCTAAGATCTTTCCAATGATTTTTTACATATTAGGATTTTTATTTTCATTAGCCTATTTTCTTGGGTCACTTTCTATATTTATTCACCACTTTTATTTGTTGGTGTTCCTAGTTATAATAACTACCATATCATCCACATTTTATTTAATCAATATTTTTGGAGTGTAGGGAGATTTGGGTGCCTTTTGTGTTATATTTTTCAATAGTATTCCATACGAGTGCTAAGTTTCAAATGAGACGAGTTTCACTTACTTATAAATGATTCCAAAGCTGATTTAAGTTACAAACATCAAATAAAGAGGAGTAAGTGATCTAAAGAATGATTTTCAATGGAAAGTTTGGGACCAAAGTGAGTAAAGTTAAAACTATACACTAAGGTTGGGACCGTATTAACATTCTTGCCCCTACTATACATTTTTTACCTAGGATGGATAACTTTAAATGTGAAGTTTGGAAAATGAAAATTGGGGTTTCTTGTTGGGTTTCATGCATTCAAACATTATAAATCATTGACATATGAGCGTGTAAGAGAAAAAATCTAGACAATAGACCTATGCATGTACAAAATGAGAAAGGGTAAATTGTACTTGTTTAAGAAAGAGATCAATGTTAAAAATAGAAATGTCAAATAGTAAAATTACCAAATTTGAGTGTCTACAATCAACAAGTACATTGTTCATGCATACAATAGGGAAGTAAGGTCCACATAGAGTTTTGAATATGATCGATAGATATTGTTTGATGTAAATGTGGATGGATGGTTGATCAATGATATATTGGTGAACATCGATACAAAGGTCAACATTCTTAAATTGGATGTATGGAGTAAGATGGGGTGCCCTGTGCTTCATCCATCTCTTCACGTCTTGTTTATAGATAACAAGATGTGTGCATTGCTGACATGGGTTTTGATAAATGAACCTATTACTATCATGGAAATGAAGTTACAAGGAGAATTCAAATTCATTGAATTGGAGGAATAGAATAACTTCCCATATGTCCTTGGAAAATCATGGTGCTATATAAATAACATTGACTTGTCTTGTAAGAAGTTCTATATTAGTTTTGAAAATGACACCTAGTGCGTGATCATTCATATGGATGAAAATCATAGACTACCTTTTGTTGAGTTAGTGAATTGTGGAGAGGAGATCAATTACTTAGAAAAAATTATGATGTAAATCATGGAGCAATGTTATCCTAACCCATATTTTATCCTTTAACAGAATGATACAATTTTTATGTATGAAACCACGATTTTTACTTGTGATAATTGGGTTCAAGGTTTTTATGAGCTCGTTTGTCAATATTATGGAGTAACGAAGTAAAGAAATATCTCACCACCTTTTGTTTGAAGCTTGTTTACGATGAATTATGTATAACATTTGGGAAGGAAAACTTTAGCCCCTTTACTAAGGTACTAGGCAGGAGGGAGGTACTAGGGAGGAGGGAATGTTCCACATATCCTTGATGAAATGGAAGAATATATGCTTGGGAAGAATGATTACATTGATACATTGGTATAATATTTAAGAGGTAGTGCAACATGATGATGAATAAACTCGTCAACCCATGTTGAATACATAGAAGCAACTGTAGGATATTGTGTCTACTAGATTTGATAAAACCAATTGTGTACGTGCCTTGTTCAGTTATAGTGGCATCACAAAGCTTGTATATCACTTAGTAAAGTTTGAATCTATTTAGGTCACTGGAATTTTGCCACTACCATGTTCCTTATGAGAACACACATTTTATTACACATTGGTGTATGGAAATAGACCTAACATATCAAATGCAAGGTGTATTACAAGAGAACCATCTAGGAAGAACTAAAGTCTACATTTGTATATACTTCTACATTTTTCTTTCCACTTCCAACCTACACCATTCATTGGAATGGGTTCAGAGCATGATTATGGGTGGTGACATTGTCAAAGAGGATACCATGCTTGCATATCCCAAGAAAAAGGTAATGGCTCTAACGAATATTTTTTATGAATGTAATGTTAATAGTGATTCCATTGAGGAGGAAAAACAAGTTTGGATGGTTAGGATTTGGCTGCAGAAAGGAAAGGTGAAGATGGTTTTTCAAGTGGTTGAATATCCTATGGAAAATAATCTTAGTGTCAATACTTCATGTGGTTCACATGAAGTTATTGACACCAAGGAAATCTATAATGAGCCATATCACGATCCCTTAAATTATGGTAAAAGTAATATTTTCTTGAAAGATCAACTTAAATTTATGAAATTCAATGACTAATATTAATAGGAAGAGTTGTCAAAGATTGTTAAATTGTGTGAATACCAATATCTTTTCTCATGAAGTTATAACTAAATGAAGGGTGCGAGTCTATCATTGAGAAATATGCACATTAAATTGATTTATGTATCAAAGACCATGCGAAAGAGACATTACTGTATGAATAAAAAATTACACACCAAGTTCAAAGAGGATATCAAGAATGTGTTGGTTATAGGTGTGATCACACTTATTGATGAATATAAATGGGTGAGACCTATTTTTTACTATCATTAAGAAGTATGGATGCATAATAATTTGTGTGGACTATTAAAAAATTAATGAAATTTATGTTGTCAATCCCATTTCCACACCTTTCACTGAAGAAATTTTACAAGGGAAAAATGGATTTTTATGAATAGTATGAATGATACAAAGTCTCTTCTTTGTTATAATAGGGGAAACCCTTTATTGTTTGAATAAAATACATTAAAAATAAGTATTTACACTAATCTATTATGAGGGATTTTGGGATTTCATCCCAAGGTTTGTATTTATCAAAGAAATTTAATGTGGGAAAAAGGAAGAAGATAAAAGGATATAAGAAGGGAATGCAAATAAGAAGGGGAATAAGAAGAAACACTTGTTTTACAATAGGTAAACACATATATTTATTTTTATTACACAATTAAAAGTTAAGAATAATGATCATCCACTACTCTAAAATACTAAATCATAAGAATGAATTATTAATTAAACATGGGAACATATAATAATGTAAAACAAAAGGAAAAAACACAATATTTGAATATATTTATCTCTTTATTATCTTTCTTGTAAAAAAAAGATTTCAAATACAAAATATTTGGAATACAATGTGTAGATACTCAAATTTGGCAATATACTATTTGACACTGTTGGTTTTAACAATCGACTCTTGTAAAGATTAAAAAACCTTTCCATTCCTACTTAGAAAATTCCCAAGTATTTTATCTATATTGTTTATACATACACACTAACATGCTATCAATTTATGAGAATATAATGCATAAAATCCATAGAAAAACATCAATTAACAAGTTGTAAACTTAGATTTCATGTTTCCATCTTTGGGTGAGGCAATAAAATTTAGCTATGATGTTATATCTGGTCTTGGATGACTTGTACAATCTTTCATCAAAATGTTCTCTAACTTTTCTCTCAATTTAATATTATTTTTTTAGATATTTTAATGATAGAGAAAGCGAGAATGAGGATCATGTGGGATAACGTGCATATCAACCGAGTTGCACTAGAATGGAAGTGTGATGAATTTCCATGAGGAAACAAGGATTCAACTATGAAATGTGCATGCAAATAAAAAGGTCTAGCATTCTCATAGATCAAAAAAGGAGTACAAATATGAGTGACATGTAAATCTCAATTGCATGACAATCATACCTCCAAGAGTGAAGAAGAGGAGTTACATATCTGAAATGGAAAGTAACTCTTATATGATGTACTGACACACACTGATGCGTATGAAAAAATGTTATGACAAAATATGTCATACCCCTAAGACACCTAAGATTTATGACCTCACCTAAGTGAGATGACTCACCACGTGATGTGGAAAATGCTGTAAGATGAAAAGGAAAGTACACAAACCAACACCCCCCTTCATCATAACTTAGGTTAAGCTAGAAAGTCATAAATGAGAAATGGGGTCTTGACAACTATGTCAGATGAGGGTACCCATATACAAACAAGGATATTGAGTAGTGGAGGAAAACCGAGTGGGAAAAAATTATCCACTTACAAGAGATGTAATACTCCCCTAACAACATGAGAAATATGTGTCAAATGGGTCCCCAAAAACTAAAGGATCGATATGGTACCCATGTACAAATTACAATCTCTCTAGAAGACGAAGAAGAAGAGAAGAGAGGAAGGAGACAAGAGAGACAAATGAAGATGTGAAGTCACATCTGGATATGAACTCTACAACTCTAGGAAGTCTCCAAGAAGAGTTTCGATGATGTTGTCCTCGGCCTATAGAATGAAGAAGATCAGGATGCATCAAACAATGTTCCTGCCCTTAGGAAGGACAGAAATGGAGTAGTAGAAGTCCGCCCACTCCATGAAGGAAAACAAGGGCAACAATATGAAGAAATCTGAATTTGGTCCACTGAAATTTGGCATAGGTATAGAAAATGAGTGCATAAGAACCAAAGGTAATTCCATGAATGTAGAAATGTTGGAGTGTGAGAGAGGAACATCCACCAAAAGGATGTCCAAGTGAAGTAAAGGAAAAATATTAACCCCCACAATAGTAGAAAGAGGATTAAAAATAAGAGGTGGATCAATGATGGTATCTGAAAAAGTGGAAGTGATAAGAGTCCCAGAAGGGGAAATCCCACCAAATGAGATAAAGGAATCCTCTAAAACACCTGTATAAGGATGAAAAACTCCATGTACTGCGTCATAAGTAGGCAATGCAAAGAGATGATGAAGGTAATGACAGATACTCATCCTAAAAGTGTGGCTCAACAAACAGAAGAGAAATGTCTAAAAAACATGAATCATCAATGCATGAAGGAGAAAGAGTGGAGAGGTCCTCACACAATGAAAGTGGAAAGGATACAGATGTAATAAAGGTATGAGACTAGGAACAAGACTATCTAATGTCTGATGGGATAAGAGGGGTGTCAAAATTCTCTTAAAGGTGGCCGAGGAGAAGGAGGAGATGAGGTCCTCAGTGGTACTCTCATCATCAGAACTAGAAGAAAAAACCTCATCATCAGTGATAGGAAAAAGCAATTCTGTGTCAATAGAAATTTCATCACATGAAGAGGAAGAGAAGACAATTGTATCAGTAGGAGAAGAAACAATGACAATATTTGAATGGTCTCCAAATAAGAACTGAAGAATGCTCCAAATAGTGCGAGGACAATCTAAGTGTGCCACATGAAGGTGGAGAGGCTTGGATACATGTATCAATAGGTAAACACGAACATGGTCACACTCGTCGAGCCAGTCTTCAAGATTATAAGGATCAGTGGGTGCAGGAACTTTCCCATACAAAAAGGGATAAAGGCCCTTGTGAGTAAAGTAATGTTCCATAGAAGCACACCATGATTTGTAATTCTCTCTACCAAGAAGAAGAGGTGGAGGTCTGAGAAGTAGTCCTACGAAGCTAAAGTTTGGAAAGAACATCCTCCATGGTGAATCCATGAAAAGAGAAAGAAGTGCATATTATGCAAGAAAAGAAGGGTGTAAGATATACACACAAGGTTGCAAGAGCGTTAGACTTAGTCGAGAATGTGTTTGCATGCAATACAACACCCAAGAACAATGATAACCCCCATGTTTGTGGCAGGTTTATAAACAATGTGGTTGATTACAATAAGGTGTGTTCATGTGACGTGGGAAATTGATCACTCACCTTGCAATAGGTGATGAATCGCGCAAGAGTGGAGGCCACAATAAGTATCAGTCAGAAGCATATGAACAACATGCAAACACACACAAAAGGGCGTAAGCAAGGAAATAATGGGGATAAAATAGTGTTTAGTGTGAGAAAAAGTGTCTCACGTCACATATAAGAGGCTCTCTTTCCACAAGGCTATGGTGGACGCAATCACTAGCCCTGAAAGCGAAGAAGAGTTACTACAATGCAAAAATGAGTCAAAACAAGTCCCAAAATGATTAAACTACCTCCAAAAATGTGCATAAAACCACCGGAAAACATGCCATAAGGACCTACAAGCCACAATACATACTACACACTCCCACCAAAATGGTCAGCAGAAAAAAAACATCTAGTAACCCTAGTTTCGCAATAATTTTTTGCCCAATTTTTCTATTTTCCGAAAAAAGTTTTTTTTAAAGGGACTTATAATTAAAAAACTAGGAATTAGTGATTTGATTAATTTTCTAACAAAACCACTTAAAACCTTCTAATTAAAACACTAAGACCAAACTTTAAATATTAAATTAGATCCGAAAAAATATATTAAGACATAATTAAACATATAACACCCTATAAAATTAAAATCCCTTCCTTTAATTTAATCAAACTTTAGATTTTTAAAAAAACAAGGCTTTGAAGATAAGCAAAGGAAAGTGGGTTAAAAGGGTGGTCAAAAGGGTGAGGTGGCTCGGGTAAGCTACATAGTGGTTTGGCGAGCTGAGGAAGTGAGCATGGGGAGACTCGTGGTGAGCAAGTTAGGAAGGAATTGGGATTGATAATAGGCTCGAGGAGTGAGTCAATTGGTGGACTTGGTTGTAACTAGGCATCGAGGTGGCTGGTTGTGTCAAGGGACAACGTTCGGACACGAGTAGTTGAACACAGGGATTGAGGTGGCTAACACCTTAAAATGGAATGAGATCCAATGTTGGATGACAAACGGAGGTGGAAAGGATAACTTATGAGAGGTCGAGGACACAAGGTCGGTGATGATAGCTCACAGGGATAACAGATCAAAGTGGGAGCCAACCATCTCAAGGTTGAGATGGGTTTGCATGATGGCAAATATGTAAGTTCAAATATAAACATACTACAAGTCAAGCAGGGATGCAAGAAAGGTAGGGTTCCAATAGCTCAAGAAAGTGACATCAAACCAAAAGAAAGGCCTAAGGAAGGAAATCCTGGGAATGTTAAGCATAAATTAAACCCAAACACACATGTAGGGATTAGGGTCGAAGAACATCAGCCGGCGAGAAGGGTCAAACAAAGGGTGAAGCCATGGGGAGACAGGGGTAGGAGTTTAAAAAAACCTACACAAACCCAAACACAGGTCAAGAAAACACAAGCTCACCCAGCTAAAGAAACACCAATGAGGCAGCAAATCACCCAACGACCAGGCTAAGAAAAAAAGACCCATCACAAAGCATGTAGACAAATAACTCAATGAAAACCCAAGACAACTCACCATAGGGGGGCAAAGCCAGCTCATCGAGCTTCCTGGAGAGCTCACGAGCGGAAGGAACCCAACTCGCCTAGGAGAGTTGGCCAAAGAGGAGACCAAGTTGGGTTAGAAGAGGAGTTGGGTGAGGGGGGTGCAGAGTGCAGAACATAGCAAGAGGAGAGGGAAGGAGGCATAGAGCTGGAGATTTTTTAAAAAAAAAAAGTTTTTAATGAAAAATCATAAATACCTCTAAATAACAATTTTTCTGCCAAAGTTAGTTATAGCCAGCCAGATTTAGCTGGAAAAATCGTGAAACTCCGAGAATCCAAAAAATGACCTGCACATGCACCGAAAACACACACAAACCAAAAAAAAAAATCCACGAAATCATATATTATCCAAATCAATGCAAGTAACGCACGAATGGAATAATGATTACAAAGCTTGCACAAGAAACAAGTAAGAACACAAAATCAAGAGTAGTAGGCAAAAAACATGGAGAGTAGCATGGATCCTAACAATGTGCTCTGATACCATGACAACAAAAGTGAGAATGAGGATCATGTGGGATAAAAAACACATCAAATGGGTTACACTTGTGCGATAATGTGACAAAATTCCATGAGGAAGCAAGCATTCAACCATGAAATGTGCATGCAAAGAAAAGGGTCTAGCATTCTCATATATATAAAAAAGTAGTACAAATAGGAGTGTTGTGTAACTCCCAATGCATGACAATCATACCTCCACAAGTGGAGAAGAGGAGTTACATTCCTAGAAATGAAAGTAACTCCTTTATGATGCACTGACACACACTGATGCGTATGACAAATTCTATGATGAAATCTTTCATACCCCCTAAGACACCTAAGACCTATGACCTCACCTAAATGAGATGACTCCCCATGCGATGTGGACAATGCCACAAGATGACAAGTACACACAACAACATTTAATCCCTTTGGGTCAACCTTTTATTGATAAATCGCCTACATAACCATATATAAGCAAGTAAACACTACCTCATCTACTAACCTAGAAATATTATGGAACTACATTTATACAATTCTGTTGGCGGGAAATTTTTTTGAGTGGACAAACTTGTGGATTTATTACCAGCACTCTGGGAATATAAGTCCCTCTACTTAACCGATACAGCTTCCGTATATGCATGCACATGAAAAGGTGCATTTCTATGGTGGCCTTTCGACCGGGGGATCCAACAGGGACACTCCACTGACCCTGCAACAAAAGCTTGTAGATACTTGCAAGAGAGGACTTTATCTATAGAGAGGGAAAGGGGAGTGAGAACAGAGGTATAAGAACTAATGTTTTAGGTAGAAAATCATATTCCTACACACACACTAGTTAGAAACATAAACACATGCATTTATGAGAAGAAACAACTTTGTAAGCATCATTAAGACCAAATGAAAATTTGATGAACACAAAGTATCAAGAAATCCCTTAGTCAAAGAAAGATAGAAACTCCTTCTTGTATTAATTTTCTCAAACAAAATTTGTACTTAGTGGAGGAATGGAGGAAATTGAGAACAGGGGGGAAGGAAGAATTTGGCTATCTCCTTTGTTCTCTCAAGGTAGAATGCACTCTTGAGCTTAAAAAATTAATGACCACCCCTTTAAAATGGGAATGGTGTTACAATTTATAGAGTGATAGGTGACTTATCATCTTCCTCATGACCCTCCATATGGCTTATTTCTAACTTTAGACTATTCGTATTCCTACAAAATATTTAAGTCCCTTTTATAAAAATCAAGGCAACTTAATTTACATAATGTTTCTAAAGTCACTTTTAAGTGACTTAAAGGAATATAAAAAAGTGCAAACCCCAACGAAGAATTAGAACATTTGAAGGAAGAGAAATTTGGGGGAGAGGGAAGAGAGAGCAGAGGAGAAGATGTTGCCTGTGATGAAGTTCGATGGTCCTCGTTCATGGAAAGCTCGGATGTGATGAAGTTTTGAATGTCCCATTGTGTCAAAACTACTCTTTCAGTGTGAATTTCTATTTTTAGTAGGTGTTCATGGGACTACTTACTATTTTTAGTAAGTTTCAAAAATGTCTATTCCAGTGAATTATCAGTTATCGTGCACCTCCAATTTCTTCGTCTCCTTCGCAGGTTCTTTTGTTGTAGACTTTCCCGAAATAGCAATCCCTATGTAGAAGACCTACTATTTTATAAAGTGGGCTTCTGGAGGTCTGATTGATGTGGAAAAAAAAAATTTGATGTGGATTTTTGCCCAATATTTCCCCTCTGAAATTTCAAACCCGTCTGCTTAATAGTCTAGGAGATTTTAAACTTTCAAATTTCAGACCTAGCAGTGCTTCTAAACGCGGTAGCCATTAATGTACCTCAAAATTGCAGGTCTTATTTTCTCCTCCATTTCAGACTAAATAAATTTTATTTTTATAGGTTTCTTCTTTTGATGTTTCATGTGTAATTCTACTTTGTTTCCCCAGCAGTTTGACGGGAAATCATATTTTTTCTTCATTGAGCCAGAAGTGGGATTTCTTCACCGTGGATGCTCTGTTGCGTGAGAGGAGAGTTTGAAGGTGTATTTTTGATGGCCTTTGGTAGAGGAATGAACAAAATATATAGCTTTTTGTTGCATGCATCCATTTGGGAAATTTATTCAACTTCTCGTTTCATGGCCACAAAGTTTTCTCTATGTTTTCGCCTTTTGTGTTTGCTCCAATTTTCCTTTAGGACCTGCATGCATTTGTGGAGTGGAAGGGGAGTACCTATATGGAATGTATGGCTTGAGTTTCAGCAATGGAGGAATGGTGGTGAGAATTTGCAAAGGAAGAATGGATAAAATCTATGCACAGGAGTGAAAGCAGCTGGAAGCACTGAAGCGATAGTTAGATTTTTTCAATTTTTGAAATCATGGAAGGAGAAGCTTGGGTGAATTTTTCATGACTTGATTTCCCTGACCTCAGGGATGTGAAGGACATAAAATTCCATGGTTTTCAAGAGGACGACACGTGGCGGCGATCCAACGAAAAGGAATGAAGGTGAGAAAAGTTGCTTTAAAGCACTGGGGGATGAAAGTCGTTCACATGGATGACCAAAAGACTCCTCATAGGAGCTCGGCACATTTTTTTATGTTTTATGTCCCTGAACTCAAGGATGTGAGGGAAATCAATTTCCACGGTGGTCATGGAGCTGACACATGGTGTTTCATCTGATGACAGGGAATAGATGCTCCAAAAATGCACCCAGGGGCTGAAAGTCGGTCACATGGTGTAATGACCCTCCTTGGGGCACTAGAAAAATAGCCCAATAAGATGGCTAATTTTTTTATTTTTATTTTTTTTTAAAGTGAGAAATAATGTTCCACCTGACTATTTTCCAATACCCTAAAATTTACATTATCTAACTTAATGATCTACTGAAACATTCACCATAATTAATTAATAAATTTTTTTTTAGCTTCAATTAATTCACTAAAGACAACCTAGGAAAGGCTACCCCTAAAATAGATTTTCCCTTTTTAAATTTTTTGTCCACAACCCTTTGAAAATTTAATTCACATTCCTACAATATCTCCCATATCCCCAAAAGTGTGTAGGATTACATGTGGGCCCTAGGATTTTCCTAATCTCAACCCAAGATTTCATTTGACCTAAAATTTTCCCTAGATATCTATATCCCCCTTTTTTTTTATCTCTTTCTTTCATTTTACTTTCTTCCATTCTTATTCTTCTTGTTTATTTTCCTTTGTATGAAATACATATATTTATACTCATTTATTTTATGTTGGAGCAGATGAGAGAGAGGGGTGGAGGGGCGGATTTTGCTGTTAGTACACACAGGTGGAAGGGTTTTATGTGGAAAGGCGGCGGTGCTGGAGTGGCCGCGGGGACAGGTGGAAGGGGCGCGGCACGTATGGGGAAGGCAGAGGCTGGAGGGTGAGGGAGGGGCGGCGCCGGGCGGAGGAAACTGTGTAGGGGTGGCGGCGGCTTAAAACAGTCAGAGGGAGGGGGCGGTCAGCGCAGTACGAGGGCCAAAGGGGGGGAACGTGGGGGAACGGGGCAGGGGCTCGGAGCAACATGGGGTGCGGGGGTCAGTGGTGGGCATGCCCCCCCCCCCCCCACGGTGTTACAGGGGTGCGGCGGTGGGGGCCGAACCCCCCCCGCCCCATATTATATATTTTTTTGTATATTTGGTTTTTTTTTAAAAATTCCCTTATAACAAGTTTTATATATATATATATATATATTCAAAGGGATCATTCCAGATTTATCTAAACATACCTCTTTTGTAAAAAAAAATATAAATCTATATATTAAAATTCTACCACAAGATAATTTATTTTCTAAAACAAGAGATAAACAGTTTTTTTTTTTTTTTTGTAATATAAAAACCAACAATATATATGTAGTTTTTTTTAAACAAAAGAGATTCTCAACAAGAATATGTAACCTTCCTTTTAATACAAAGAAAATCAGATTTCTAGCACTAAATAACCTACAAAGAAATGTACAACTCAAAACAATAGTAGTATCTACCAATGTTAAAACAAAACAAGCTTCCTATAGCCAAATAAATTTCATTCCAAAAGTAATGCCAAAGAGTATTTCAGTTTTACACACATGTGGACTTATTTAACAAATAATATGACCTTCTTGTAAGTAAAATATGAGAGATACAATTGACTGAAACATTTGATACATTACTCTCTTCCACAAACTTAGACTACAAGGTTATTGCATAGTTATATCCAAATATGCAATCAACCAAAAAAAAAATTCCATTACAAATTTTTTTTTTTTACAAGTTGGGAAAGAGGTTTCTCATTTAATCACCATATCTCAAAATTTACATGTAAATGCAAGATATACAAAATGGAAAATTTGCAAAGAGATGAAACTATTCTCATATCCATATCCAAAGGAGTTACAATACAATAGGAGTTTCATAAAGAGGGAAAGGAACAATAATAGCCCAAAATGCCATCCACTCCAACTTGAGAGCCATCTTCCATGTCTTCCCAAAACCATGCAAGGAGAAAGAAAAGAGCTTGTTTGCCACCCAACCATAGGCATCATCACATGTCTCTCCCAAGGTTGGGATGCATGCTAGCCTCCCCCAAGCCCATGGGAAAGAGGATCAACCACCAAAACTTGCACAAGATGGATGTTGAACCAATCAATGACACAAGCACACATAACATAGGAAGTTCAAAACAACACAAGACTCCAAAAATTACAAGGAGGAGAACCCATGTTCTTCCTCAAAAGTGGGGAAGAGAGGAGAAAGTTCTCCAAAAAAATTATTCAACAAAATTTCTTGCACATAAGAAACAACTCCATACCCTCCTTATTTCTCCTAATTAAATCAAATCCGTTCTTATTCCTCCCCCTTTCTCTAAGTCCTCCTTAGAAGGATTTTCAAACCCCAAAGGGGTTTCCTTACCAAGAATGGGGAAGAAGATTCAAGCCAAATGAATCAACTTCCCCACCTCAACCATTTGAGGGGAAAATAATAAGACCCTACAAGGCTTGTCCATCAAGCCTTGAGGATTGAGAGGGAAAATTCCCTCTCTCTTCCCCCACACTCCAAAACTCCATCATGCCATATGATGGAGGGAGTAAAAACAAGCAATTAACCAAAATCAACATACAACAAATAACAATATCAAGCAACCAATCCAACAACTAAAAGGAAAAGCAACACAAGCAAAAAGACATAAGAGCCTACCTCAAGGAAAGCTCTCCAAAAAATCTCTCCAACTTCAAATTTCTCCACACCTTGACTCAAGCCAATCTCCAAGCTCCAAAATCCACAAGCATCCCAAGCAAGAAGTTCCAAAAAAAAGTCCCTCTCTTTTCCCATGGATGGGAATTTGAAGAGGAGCAAGCAAGCATCCTCACAAATGAGGGGGTGACATGTGTCACCCCTCTCCCTCATCAAGGTCAAAGATGCCAAAACAAAAGAGAGAAAGGGTAAAATTATCTTTTTGCCCTCTTCTCCCAAATTCCCTTAAATGTTAGCAAGACAAAACTAGTGAAACTTTTGATAAACACTCAAATCCACATCCCTTACATGGATGTGACAAAACAAGAGGTAAAAAGGGAGGGAAAACTCCCTCTAGCCTTGAAAATAAGCCCCCCTACCCATTAGGTAGGGTCCAAGGGCTCATTTTTGTGTTAGGGGGACTCCCAAGCTACAAAGGGGTCCCCAAAAATGCCCAAAATACCCTAATTTCGGGTTTTTCATTTTTGGCACAAGGGTAGAGGGTGTGGGACCACCCAAGGGTCTCACATGTGACCCTAAACCCTTGTGATTAAGTGACTCATTAAAAAAATCAAAATTTAAAAGAAAGTGGGATTATTAACTCCCAAAGCAAGTTTACAACTTAACTAGAAACCCTAAACAAAATTAATAATTCAAAGCACAATACATTACATGAATTGGGGTCACTCATAGTACCCAAAATAATAATCTCCTATACTAAGGCTTCACACAATGAACATGGCTAGGACTCAGCCCGTGGGCTGTTTGTGCAAGATTGAGTAGCTGGCCTGAATCCCACGTTCTCCTGTAAACCTGTCACCTGCACACTCATTGCACACATTAACTGCACCTGTCCGATACAATATAATTCAATGACATAGTAAGATATCAATGCATGTTATAAACTAACCTAACATCCTACTGAAATCAAGATGCGACAACGTGCACAATTATACTCAATATTCCAAAAGTTAGACAAGATGATAAACATGACATAGAATCCCACCATGCAACAACTATCCATCAATATAATTAGGTTCCAAACACAACATCATATCCATTAGTATCCATGACATTCTAAGAAAATGCGACAATAAAGAAATTAAGCTAAATTGGCGCTATACACCTGAATGTCCACACATGTCTAATAAGATCAAATATCTAAATATAATGTCCAAGATATAACCAATCACTGTCAAAACATGTCTATGAGCAAAGAAACAACAAGCTACTAAGCTATAAAAAGTGTGGGCACTACACTTGGATGATTATTTCCTAGAACATTGCATGATTCACTTTTCATTGGAAAGAGCTAGGCCTTTTTGTTTATGTGTTTATGTTTCTACATCAGGACTTTTCAGGGATACAATTTACATGTGTTTGGTCCTAGAGAACTGACATGTTATCGCTATGAAAATGGCATGAATGGATGCTCCAAATATGGGGCACATTAAACATCGATACTAACACAATATTTTACACCGGATCATCACATGAGATTCAGCTTCAGAGGGTCAAATGGGTAGTCTACGACCCCATACATACGCATTTTGTAAGGTTGGTGTCAGCTTAACATCATAGGACGTCAGTGGACATGTAATCCCGCCAGGCTTTGAGGCTCACATGTGTCCTGGGGAAGAAGTGGCTCCCACTCTGATTGCCTTTGATTGCATGATGGATCACATTCAAATCGATGAGTGAATCTGGTGAGAAGTGGAATTTCTTGGTAAATGCAAGACTGATCCTACACGAATTGGGCATAAGTAGATCCAATGGTGAGGGTCATCTCATAGTATTTCATCATCCACTTGAAAAGGTGGCATGTGATCCATCCAAAACCACTTGTTCCTGTATAGGATACTCCTAAAAATCCTATGCTCCAAGGTGTTGTGCAAATGACTCTAATTTCACCATCCGATTTAGGTATTCAAATTGCTATTTTTGGTGATGTTTTTTTAACTTCTAACTCCATCATGGAGCTCCCAGAATCACCTTGAAAGCTCAGCGGTTGTTTTGGCATGTGGCTCTGACTAGAGCCTATGAATCCTAATTGGGAGCAACAACTACCCCAACTTCTCCGAGACCTTCCAAAATTTTCCTGAACCATCTCCATGATGTCCTAAGACCTTTGGATCACCTCCACATCCACTCAGGATCTTCTTCTCTGCTCTGTGAAATTTCTCGAGCTCTAGGAAGGCCAGTGGTAACCCTTTCAACAACTACCTATAGCTTTACAAATGAACTCCTAAAATCACCTAGGGGGAATGAATAGACTTTCCTAAATCACCTAGGGGGATGTGATAAAATTAATTGGGAGGTCACTTGGACTGACTAGATAGATTTGGGGTGCCTGGGAATGATAGGACTAGAAAATTTGGTATAGGGGTATCATTATCGTGCTTGGAAATTATCAATTTCCCTGTTGCACATGTTCACGAAAACAACTTCTAACACTTAAAAAATGCACCTAAGCCTCTCAAAATCTCACAATATCGTATCTACAATCACTATGGTAAAAGTCACTATAGGTATAAAGATTCTTACTATGTCAAGGAGTTATCCCATCTCATCTATAAGAACTCAAACATCACTTCTCCAAGTATTTTAGAAAGATTTAAACTGAATTCAGGAATAGTAAAAGAATTTTTCCAAATCTAGTTGCATTAATTCATATATCACATGCTAGTTGGAGAACAATGTGTGGTTTGATACCTCTTCAAAGTAGTACCAACATCGGTGATGCATAGGGGTGCTCACAACCCAACTAATTTTTTTTTTGTAGATTCTCCAACCCATGGTTAGGTTTTGAGACCTTTTGTCATGTAAATGTGCAACATTAAAATTTTAAACTTCAAGCATGACAAATTAGCCAAAATTGAAAATTTTGCCCCCAAGTCTTCCCAAAACCCTCCTAAGCACTTCTCCAGATAATTTCCCCATCTTTTCCAGGCCTATCCCAATCCTAAAAGTTCTCATATGTGTTGTAATTACCTTTCCCATGCGTTGGAAAGATGAAAACAAGTTCATGAAGTTCTTCCGAGACATTTCCTTTCAAGGCAGATATTTCAATAGATGTAGAAATGACTATTTTTAGCCTTTCTAAGGTGGGTGTGCATCCTACAAAAAATATTTGAAGGCCATAATTTATCAAGAAACTGTATTGAGGAGATAATATCATATTTCAATTGATTTAGGAAAGTTTAGGAAATATTTGAAAGTTTAGGGACAAGTTTAGTAAAAGTAGGTTTTTGAAGGTGAAGGAGCTTGCAGTTTTAAAAAGCACTCAATCTTCAAAAGATGATTCCATTGGAGATCCAAAAATATTTAGAGGCCAAAAACATACCATTGGAAATATGTTTCAATTCCCTACATGATGGTATTCTTCATATTTTTCACAATACCAAAGATCTTCTTTCCACAATCTTTTTTGGCAGGAACACCTTGTGGTCCCAAGAAAAAAAAATATTTTTGAGGGTGTTGCAGGAAAAGTTAGATCACGAGACTCATAAAATTATTATCTAAAGGATTTTTTGAGTCAAAATCATATAAATAAGTGCCAAAAAATTACCTCTTGGAGCTCCGACAACTTCATTTTCAAGATCTCTCTCAAGGTACGTTCCCGTAGTTAGAAAAAATTTCAAGTGCCACATGTCAGCACAGTGTTGAGGCATAATTTTTTATCCCTCTCATACCATACCAATGGGAAAAATGTGACAAAAAATTTGCCCCACCCCCAATTGAGCCCTTGGACCCATCATATGACCCTAGGAGGCCTTCGTAAGCTCTTTTTTCAAAAAATTTAGCTCACTGCTCTGTAAACGCATGATCGCCACTTGTTTTCATAACGCTAAGGTAAATTTTTTTCTATCCCTTTAATCCCTTTCCCAAGGGGAAAATAAATACAAAAAAAATAATCTCCTCCCCCATGAAGCATTAAAAACCAGAGCTGGAAATTTTTTCTAACACCCATTAGTCCTTCCTCCATGTGCATACAAGCCCAGAGGTGATGTCAGATTTCTTCCAGAAAACAATTGCAATACATATCCATTTATTCCATTTTTACTCCATGTCCTCATGCTCTCAGCTGAAAAACACCCATGAAATTTTCATTTTGTCTAGACACCATACCCATTTTTTGTCTGAAGGACTTCGTTCCCGGAATCAATAAAAATTTCACGTCTCATAATCTAGTAAATGAATCGAAGTGAGATTTTTTTCAATCTTCCTATTTTCCAAACACCCTAAAGAATCAAGTGAGAACATATCAAATGATTCCCTGGATTTTTAATGGTACGAAAACCCTTGTTTTGTTCCCTATCTTTCATTTCTTCAATTTCCCATCATTCCGGCGGATGGATTGAGATAAAAATTTGAGCACAGAGTCTAGAAGAAAAATCTATTCCGGTGAAGATGATTTCATCGCAATATGAAGTGGGAAAGAAAATTTTTAAAAAATATCAAGTGCTCCATTTACAGCTTCCATGAAAAGGGAACAGTGAAATAGCAGCGAGGCAACTCTTCACTTCCCAAGGTTCCAGTGGGCAGAATCATGCAAAATTTGGAGCAGAGCTTCGAAATGAATTATGTAAACTTCTGCAAGTGATTTCATTCAAATCCAACATTGGGGAGACCAATTTATATTTTTATTAATTCTCTATGGGATAACCTACTAAAAATTTTAAGTTCGAGAAAAATGTGCATTCATACTCATTATTTCATTCCCTCATGATCGGGACACTCAAAATTGGCAAGATTGAAAAAAATGGCAAAATTTGGTTGAATGAGATCATAATGGTGAATATTATAAAAATAGTAAATAGGTGAAATGAGCTAAACATTTTCACATTTTAGTCCTTCACTCATCCTACAATGGTCTCGACACTCATAGGAGCTCCTCTCTCTTTTTTCAATTCAATTCATGCATTCCTCAATGCGGTGAGCGAAGAGTGTCAAAACGAGAAAATTGTCAATTTTGTACTAAAGGCCCTTTCAGTTCATTTTATATGGAATGCATTGGTCAATTGGTGGATGAAATTTATTTTTGTCTCATTCTCCTTTCCCCACTCTATAATCCGAAGGATTTTGTCTCATGCTTCACTCATCATCAATGCTCCCACAGTGGCAGAATCAATTATCATGGTTGGGTGAATAAAGTACATCTAATTTATCCCATGTGAATGGTTGATCATAAATATTCAACATTGTCTCAAAGATCAGAAGGATTTTCTCAATGAGGGGAGTCATCTTTTGATATTCTCATTGGTTTACTTCTAGAGTACTCGTCACCTCTCTTCTCGGTGTGTTCGAGCGATGTGGCGAAGGTTCATCATTTCAAGGATTTTCAAAAGAGGAAATGTGTTCAAAATGGTCTTCATCGATGCATTATTGTGGAGGGTCATCAGTGGTCAAATTATCATCTTTAACATCTTTGAGGTGGAATAATCATCATGGCTGCATTGTACAAGTAAGTTGTTTCAAGTCCTCATTCATATGCATGATCAGTCAAAAAAGAGTGGTCATTTTTCATGGTTTTCTCAAGTGTGTGAGGACATCCTTCATTGTCGACAGTAATGTCTAGTGGTCAAGTGCTTCTCAGTTCTTCACTCAATGTACCTAATGGGCTACAATTGTTGATAATTCAAAAGGAGGTTTTTCTTGGTGTAAAAGGGTTCTAGGCCGCAAGTGTTCATCATTTAGGAGGAGGCTTCATTCAGTATAGAGGGCCATGGAAGTTCTTCATTCAAATTTCATGACTATGTAAATGTATTCTATTGGATCATCACAAGGAATAGATTTTCTTCATCTCCTCTCTCCTTCTCTCTTTCTCACTCTTCCTTCTCTCCCCTTTATAATTCTTTGTTGAGCGTAATCATTGTATTTTTTCTGATTCACTTAAGTAACATATTTTCAAAATTGTTAAAGTATTTTCTCGAAATTATAAGAGAAATACTTAATTCATATCTTTTAATGGAAAATGAAAGGTCAAAATAAATAGGAACATGAAGAGTCATGTGGGGGAGATGAGAGGTCAATTCACATTGATATAAATTGGGATCACTTCTCCATTTCAAAGGATCCTGACAATGCTAGATTTTTATAGCATCTATGTTGTAGTAATTGTGAATTATTGTTGAGATTTGTATCATCAATGCACAAGAAATAAAATCTACATTTCTTCCATTCCCTTTTTCTTATTTATTCCTCCATTCTCTCTCTTATATGCACTTTGTAAGTATAGTGATAAAAAAGAGATTTGTATCTTCGAGGAATAGGCCTTAGAGAACTATGTGTCTACATGGGTTTTATTTGTCTCACTAATAGATTTATTGTTACTTTCCTCTATATAGAATATTTAACTACTCCAGTTATTGGGTGTGAATTCTACTTGTGCCTACTCACAACAATAACCTTCCTTTATCTAATTTATCTCCTTCATCCCTCATTGTTGTAATTTCCTCCCTTGTACCCCATACAAGCACTTTTCGATAGGTTCATTGGAGTGTTCCTATGTGATCCCCAACCTATTTGGCCAACCCACAACATTTAGGTATGAATATATTAATTTACATTCAATAATGGGAGCTACACCATTCAATGCAGAAGGGTATAGCCCCGTGAACGTTGGTGGAAACAACTAATTTTCCATATCAAATTTTTTTCTCACCAATAATACCTCATTCAATATGTTTAGAGAGATTCACCACATGATCATAAATTAGAGTTTGATAATGCTATATGGTTTTAGGTAGGCAATCATCTTAGGAAGTTAGAGAGATAGATTCTAAGCATGTTCAAAACTATACATAAGGGTCAAGACCATACAATGAAAACCTATAAAGAGTGTACGTTTCTGCGCTAGGATAATTTCCAATCATATTCCCATAAACAAAGGATCATTAGTCCTATATCTCCATGTTCCAATACTCTACACACCCAAAACTTCCTAGAACCATCTATAATCATTTAAGTTCACTCATCCTCTCATGTTCTTATGTTTATAGCTTTTTTATTATAATAGTTGCAAGTATTAAATCATTTTTATGATATTAGTAATTAATGTTTGAAGTTAATTAATCAAAATAACCTCCTATAGCTAACCATTACACCCTTTAGTGTACCTAATTCACTAAATTATATTTCACATAATATAACTAGGGCTTAAGCACAAAGCTTCAACACATTCAATATTTCAAATTTTCATACAGACAAAATACCCCTTATTGTATCATGTATCTCTTGTATTTATAGGAAACTTTTGTTTCCTAGCTATATATATGGTAAAAGAAGTCCATACTACTAATAATAGTACCCATGAATATGACCAATTCATCTTGTACATGTTGGAAGAAAAAATACAAATAATCTAAGGACTCGTGAATTGAATGAGTCAATTTTTCAAAGGACTTTTAAATAAGTAAATGTGCAATTTCACAAAATGGATTCACAGTTTAGAAATTTGAAGTTTAAAAAATGGATTTACAACTCAGAAGGATAGAATGTGCAATTTTACAAAATCAAAATACAAGATATATGAGAATCACATTATCCTTATTTTGAATTGAAGAAAATACAATTGTCCCTTTCCTATGGTTGTCATATGGATCATCTTCCATAATGACCACTTTTTCCTTGGACAGCTAGAGTTGTTCATGATAGGTATTAAGATTCTAAAAGACTTCCTTGATTTGTTCCTCATTCGGGCCATTTGTGCATGTCATTTATATGGAAATATTTCTCAATGTCAACCATACACATTGGGACCTTATAGAAAACATTCATTTTCTTGATCAAATTATCAAGGCTATTTTGGTACTTGATGTACCTAGTGATATAGTAATAATTAAAGGAGATTCTAGGGGTTGACTCATTTATTATTGATCATTTATTGTGGTGGTGGTATGAGGATTCTATTGATGATAATTGAAAGCATAAGGGATATTTTCCACTATCTCCTTTATGTCATACATAAAATTGATCCCTTCTTCTTTGATTCCTTCAATTATTTTGCACATTCCTCAAGGATCAAAGTTCTAAACTTTATATCTCTAGGAAGTTCAGTTTGACTCCCTCCTTTTTCTTCATAAATGACATCCTACCTAGTAAGAGTATCTAGGTCAAATAAGTGAGAACTTCATGCTTAGGTAAGTATTATCTAATAATATTAATATTTTTTTGGTGTATATCTAGGATCTTCTTGGATATATCTACCTCTATGGAAATTTCCTTATGAACCTTTACCAATTCCACGATCACATGTTGATATTGATTGATCAGTTTCTTGGAACAATCATTTGTAGATAAACCTATGTAACCTATCTCTTCAACATCATTTAGCATGACAAAATTAATGGTTTGAAGTTGAGGTTATGTAGAGATGGAATATTGAATATTTTTAACCATTTTTTATTAACACTCACAAGTTGATCAACTATCTCTTTGAGATTCTCCTTAGTGGCACGATCTTGATCCATTTTATCAAATAATGATTTGATTGAGGTCCAAACATCTTATTTAACACCTTCTCTTATAACCTTTTCCAGATTGAATTTAAAGACTTGATAGTCTAGGGTAGATACCTCTTTTTTGTCTTTTTCTATTAGAGACATGATGATCTAAAGAAATATTTCTCCTTTGTCATCAATAAATATCCTTAAAACAACCTAGGATTATTCATTACTCACGAAGGGGTTGTGTTTAGAACAAGGTTGTTGAAATCAACCACTTTTAACTATACCACTTCCTATCTCTTCTTTTGAGTCAAATTCTTCAAACAATCACGGATTATAGGGCTACCTTGAAATAGTGCACATTTTTGTTGTTGATATGGCCTTGGGGGAGAAATGGAGATGTGACCATCATAGGGGAGGTAATAATTAGGGTCTCTGTGGGTATGGGAATGGTCATCGAAGTGAGTGACATAAGAGGTGTTGATGGAGGTGATCTTGAGACAAGTGGAGGAGGTACAACAAATGATCTTTGAGGAGAGGGTGGAGGAGTAGGAATTATGGTGGAGAAGTAAGAGGAAGAGGAACAAAAAATGGTCTAGAATGAGAAAGAACACTCTTGGGGAAAGGTGGGGAAATTTGAGGTTGAATTGTGGAGGCAACAATAACAATGTTATCACTAGCCAAAAAGGGTTGTGGTATGTTTGGAATTAGTGGTAGGTATTATGGATCCAAAATAATTGTCTTTATTGAACCTTTTGAAGATTTAGAAGTACTTTGTTCCCCACTGTATGTTCCTTTATACATAAATTTGATCTTTTGTGTTAAGGTGGGTCCCCCATAGCCTTTTCCTTTTCACCCTCTTCTTCCTCCCCATTTAAGTTTAAGGCCTCACTCACAAACCTACTTGACATTGTTAACCTCAATTTTTGCATGATAATCACTTATGAATAAAGCCACCTAAGGGTTATTAACATTACTGCTTTGGTCCCATATTCAATAGAATTTGACTCAATTTTTGACTAATCAACTCGTGGAAATTTTTGGAACTTGATCTGTTTCCACTCATATGAAAGTTTGACCAAGTTCCCATCATCGGACAAACATTCTAGGATATCTACCATTTCATATTATTTGATTTGTCTAGATATATAGGAATATTCCCTCTTTTGGACATCTTTTTCACAATCACAGTCAACCTAGTAGTCATCATAGTAAGGAATGTGATCATGAGGTAATCCCAAGTCATGATTTATTGTACCATGGATGTCAAAACATGCCATGGATAGGAAAGAGTGCAAGTTTACTTTGGTGATATTTGCATCCATATTATTTCTTTAGACAAAATAAGGGCATGAATACCTTCTTATTTTAATTGGGAAATGAATTCCCACCTTTACCTTACCAGAAAGGTATTTATGCACTTCAACTAATTACTACACAAACTCCAATAATGCAATATAATCACTTACATATCTAGATAACATATAAAAAACACCTCCAAAGCCATCCACATTTATATATGAGAAGGTAGTAAATTAAATGAGAAATCCTTCCCACCTATGGATGTTGGTATATTCTTCAATTGAGAATCAGGAGGATGCTAAAACTAGATCCAACATACCAGTGATGTAGTAGAAGAATGCATAATTGATATGATGAAATGTTGAATATTAGCCTCTAGGGTGAGCTGCGAGTAAAAATCATATACCTTAGTTAAGCTTAGTTGACCTAATTTAGTCAAGCTCGTGAAATATTTGGATTTAGCTATGACATATATGAGGTATGAGGTCATGTAGAACTTGATTTTTTATACCTCATTGAGTTATGTATGAATTGAGTCATTGATCAAATTATCCTAGTTGATATGTTGTTTGTTCTTTAGAATGATATGGATGCATTGAAACATACATTATTGTGGTTCTTGGGTTGGGCTTAAGGGGGTCATTAGAGTTCATTTCATGATGTGTGGAGTTAAGTATTCAAAAATTCAAATCTTGCATTTCCATCCAAAAAGTGCTATTTTGAATGTTGAGTTAGTCTAAACCATCTTGGCTTGTGTTTTAGTTAGTGCTAGGAGTATAGGTTGTGATGTTGGGTGTAATTGATATTTTTGCATGTCATTAAAGGAACATTAAGGTGTAATTTAGTACAAGAATTTAAAAATACTTGAAAATACTACTTTCTTCTATGAAAGACCACATTATAGCATAAGAAAACAGTTAGGGTTTTAGAACAAAGTAGAAAAAGGAAGGAGTGGGTTATGTGACAATATGAACGTATGAAGAACTCTAAGGGGAATGTAAGGATATTTTTGTGTTGGTAATATGGAAGATGTAAGAAAAGCTTTGTTTTAGAAGAGGGAAGACTGATTTTGTATGGAATATAGTTATAAATGGAGAAATTTTGCATGAGAGTTCATTAAATATTTGTATAATTGATAAATTAGCATGAAAGTAGGTAATTTTGGATTGATTTCAAGTTATGAATGTGATTTTATGAATTAATCTATGTTTCCAGTTCAAACAAACTATGTAAAAATTGATCAAGATTGTTTTTATCCTACTAAGAAAGGATGGTTTGCATTTAGAATGAAAAGGGATTGTTTCTTTATATTGGATTAAAATAGAGGGTTGTAAAAAAAATATTGAATAGTCCCCAAGTATATTTAAGAATATTGAACCATGTTTTGTTATCAAAATTCATGCATTCCTGGAACATTGTCTTGATAAGCACAATATAGGTAAGAATCAAGTGGTTTTCAGGTTTAATGAATGTTTTGACCACATTGCTAGAACAGGAATTTTAAGAACATGGAGGAATTCATGTTGATGAATTTTTAGGGCTTGGAAGTGAGTGTTGTGTAAATAATAAGCCTTTCAATTTACCTGGGTTTCTTAAAACCATGTCTAGGATTTGTAGAGTTAAAGTAAATTGAAGACCTTCTACTCAATTTCAGAGCTTGAAAATTGGAAGCAACCATCTACATAGAGTTTTAATTCATATCCAAATATAATTTTTCCTCATAAATTTTTCAATTAATGGGAAAATCTGACAGTCTCTTTCCAAGACCTGTGGCAGGTTATTTACAGACCTAGTCAAAGGAGAAAAGTAGTGGAAAGGTCCCTAGGGTTTGGGGTTTGCTCTCTAAAAATTTATATTCTAAGATAAATTGAAAAATGGTACTCATATACATCATTATATTTTGACAAATAGTGCCACATTTGGCTAAGTCGTGACCTTGGATCATCAAGAAGCCTAATAGGCATAATTAGAGAGGATAGAAAGATGAAAAGCAGGTTTATGAGTTGAGTTATCAACTGAAACTTTGGGAGATGATTGGAAGGCATAATGGGTATTCTATAATGGTATTATTTTTTAAAATTAGTGCATCTATCAAATTTTAAGCTTGAAAAATAGTGGAGACAGGGTTACTAGGACAAGGTTGTCTAATGGAGATGGAGGTGTTGGAAAAGTGATTTATCTTGGTAGATAATGCACAAAATTGGTAATAATAACAAGGAGCATAATGGGTTTCCAAATCAGGTCTTATTTTGTTCTAGGTCTCTATAAGTTGTTACCAACTAATTTTCACCTTCAATTTTCCCTTAAGAAGCCAAAAGAGACAGTTTTGGGAGAGATAAGGGAAATTGGAGTTCTTGATTGATTTGAATGAGTTTGATATTTTTTATTGCATTTGGTAGACCTATGACATAGGGTGAATTGTTTACATAGGCCAAAGTTAGCTATAAAACCAAAAATTTGCATATTTGGAAGGTTTCCATACTAGAACAAGTAAGCTAATTTCCAAGTTTTAAACATTTTGAATGATTTGAATTAAACTAATATTGTGGATTGTTGAGTTTGAATGATTCTCTACATCAAGGGGTTACCCCATGGAATTGGTAATTCATGTTTTTCTTACCACTTGACTCTTCACACATTTGTTGAAAACCCATAGAAAAATAATTGACATAATCTTGAGAAGGAATTGGGATTTTGGTAGTGCAAAACTAGCTTGAAACGAGAATTAACTCATGTCAAAGTTTTTAAATTATTTTTTTGTAATATAATTTTTTCTTGGTCAGACTATTAGGAATCCAACAAGGCAAAAGTATGATTTTCTCGTGGTCATACTTTTGGGAATGTATGATAAGGAATAAAGTCTACTTTTCTCTTGGTCATAATTTTGGTGGTTTGAAGCAGGTTGAAATTATCGATCAACTCTAGATGGAATTTTCAAGGTGTAAACCATGGGAAAAACCATGATTGGTTCTCTTCAAACTTTTTGAGGTGCAAAAACCCTTTTATGCCAAATAATGGTGCTTTTTGGAGTAAAATTAGTGATCAAAGAGGTTTTCCACCTGTATTTTATTTGGAATCTTATATGGGATGAAACCAATACATTTGAGGTACTTCCATAACTTCGGGGGTAAAAAATAAACCAAAAAGTGATCTAAGTTTTATGTTTGATTAAATTTGAAATTATTTTGAAGTATTTTAGAAAATATGCATAAAATCCCTGAAAAAACTTTATTTGTGAAATGAAGCAAGGGAACAAGAAGCAATTTCAAATTGGAAGTGAGACAATGTAAGAATGGAAACACATTTAAAATAAACCCATCTATTAATTACTAACAGACATGAAAAATATGGTCACATGAACATTTAATACATTGAGCGGGGGGATCTA
Organism: Taxus chinensis; assembly: GCA_019776745.2. Lineage (NCBI taxonomy): Eukaryota > Viridiplantae > Streptophyta > Pinopsida > Cupressales > Taxaceae > Taxus > Taxus chinensis. The sequence continues at coordinate 641,707,875 of CM034153.1, read as the reverse complement.
GATTCATGCATTGTCAGAAAAGGTCAACAATCTGAATTATATGAGTTGAGATTTTGGCCTTGTTGGGAAAGGTCAAAAATCTTACTAGTGAGGGTCAAGATTTTGGCCTTATCGGAAAAGGTCAAAAATATGATTTACATGAGTCGGGATTTTTTCCTTGTTAGACAAGGTGAAAAGTCTTAATAACAAGGGTTGAGATTTTTTTCCTTATTGGAAAAGGTCAAAATTATGACATACATGAGTTGGGATTTTGGACTTGTCAGACAAGGTTAAAAATTCGATTAAAACTTAAAATTATGTTTTGGTTTTGGGAAGCAACTAATTTGGGAAAACATAACACTTAGGAATTTTTAATATACCCCTAAATTTTTAAAACCATTTTGAAAATTTTGTATGATTACCCCAAATTTTTACTAAAGTTCAAATTTGGGGATAATAACTGGCTCTAACTAGGATCAAAATTTGGATTACCTAAAATCTTAACAAAGTGTGATTGAATTCCATAATATTTTATAAAGTATTATCCAATTAGTATAGAGTTAAATTATTTTAGGAGGATATAGAGAAAGGGAAAGAGAACCTTGAGAGAAATAGGGAAACAAAAAAGGAAACACGTGATGGGAAAATGGAAACGCACAACAGGAAAAGGAAACACACAATGGAAAAGGGAAACACACATCAATAAATAGAAACTAAGGCCATCTTATCTACATGAAGGGGTTATATTACTTTACAATTTGTTATGCTTCACATATTACCCATTTTGGAGTAATGTTAGATGTGTCTCGTCCAAATATACTAGGTAAAAACTATTATCTCCGCATGGGAGCCAAATCTTGAACATGACCTTCCATAGTGAGTTAAAATTTCCATTTATTCCTTTGGGATCCCTCATCTTACCCCATAATAGAATAATATTTATTACTTTGAAATCCATATGCCTAGCCTTCTTATTTAATAAGTGGTTGATTTTCAATAGATGTTCGAAAATCCTATCAACCACCTTGGTACTTTTTTCCTCCAACTCGTTGAGGTACATTATTCTCTTCTCTAATGGATCTTTAAATGTATCATCTTCAATAGCTATAGTTAACTTTAATATTGATAACTCTAGAGGTATAGGAATACCCACATTGATACAATACAACAAATTAAATTGAGACATCTCTTTTGGGAGTTATACACTCAGCCCATAAAGCATCATATAGTCTTTTGTGTTAAGTGTACTAATTTTCGTCCACCAACTTACAAATGATGGCCATAATATTTTTTTACTATATTCTACTTAACCATTCCTGTGAAGATACTAGTTAGAGGCATGTGTATAATGATATACATACCCGTAACAACATTCAACAAGTCCATTGGAGGAAAAATTGGAATCGTTACCAGTCACCACTCTATTCAGTACTCTAAACCTCTATGATTATGTTCTCTTTTATGAAGTTACAAACCACTTTTGATGTAGCCTTCTTAGCTGGCGTAACTTCTACCCATTCGTAAAGGAATATGTGGTGCTCAGTACATATGAATGGATGGAACTCAATGAGAGATTGAGTAAATCGATGAAATACATTCACCATTGTTGGAAGGTTTATTTAATGACCACATGTTGTAGAGGTATGGAGGCTAGTTTGGGCCTCCTGATGAATTGTTGACATGGCATAAACAATGAAAATTTCCTCATTCCTTCAAACTTTGATTTGATGATACCAACAATATAAAAAAATATGAAGCTTTGTTTTTAGGAATGAAATTTACATAAGAGATAGGATTTAAAAATTTGAGGGCTCAAGGTGATGTAAATATGATTATAAATAAGCTAAGAAATAAATACCAGGTAAAAAATGATTGACTACGACACTAGAGGAACCAATTATGGGACTGCATTGAAGGTTTTTATGCTTTCTCCATTAGTTTTATACTCAAAGAGAAGAATACTATTAAATCTAATGCATTAGCTATGTTTGCATCCCTACTCATTTCAAACTCAGGGTTCCAAGACAACAAATATAATATTGAATGTTGTTTTTTCATAGTGTACCAAAAAATTCATAGAATTAGAAGGTATTCAATGATGACCACCAAATCAAATATTTTCTAAAAAAAGTAGATAACTTCAGCGAGTTATATATCGAAGGAAGCATACCAACATTTCGTGAACCTACGTCATATTAAAAAGAAGATGATGGTAATGAAGAGATCATATGATTAAAAGGAAATAAGATCCCTAAGGGGTTGGTATCCTTGTAGGAACTATTTTATAGACATGATTTATTTATAAAATGGAATCGAATTGAATCAACCATTGATACAGAGTTAGTAAATATTGTCACCAAGGAATAACTTCATCTAATTAATATTGGAAAATTCTTCTCACCCGAGGAAAAGAGGAGGTTTGTGATATTACTTAAGAAATGCATAGATGTGTTGGGTTGGTCATAAGTTGAGTTAAAGTCTTTCTAGCCCAAAAAGATGCAACATAACATCCTTCTCCAACATGATACACACCCTTATAAGTAAAAGTATTAACACTCCAAAGGTATCCAATACCATTTTAATAGAGGTACAAAATATGTTGAATGTTAGGATCATTTTTCCACCATCATTCAAGGTGGATTGCTAACATCATCCCAGTGTACAAGAAAATAAATAAATATGTATATGTGTATAATTTCAAAGTCTAAATCAATCATTTGAAAGATAACTACCCTTTTCCAATAATGGATCAAATTCTCTGAGTAGTCATAGGCTCAAAAATTATCTCGTTTTTTGGATGGATTTTTTTTTGGGTATAATCACATTAAAGTGGCCTTGAGTGAAGTAGAGATGGTTCAGAATAGTAAGGGAGATAGAGGAAAAGGAGATTGAAAAAATGTGGGGATCAACATCCATAGTGGGAGAACAATGTGGTAAGGTGAAGACTAAAGAAGTCTAGTAGATAAAAGAAGAGGCGGGTTCAATGACTATTGGAGAAGTAGGTGGAAAATGAATTAGCAAGGAATAATCATAAACACGAACCTCATTTGCCTGTACTAGCAGTGGGAAGGTTCCCGTAATGATGCCCTATATGTAAGTGAATAAGTATTCAAATACTCCAATCCTCACTCATAATGTGTTTACAGAGATGTAATATCATGCGATGATGTTGCATAGATAATATTAGATATTGATGATCATGTCCTGTAAACTAACCAACTTTAACCATTTTTTTCCATGCCAAAATTCCATGCTACAAAAAGATTACATGAAACAAACAAGTAAAAAGACCCCCGAGGAAGTAATTATTATAGATGATAGTGTGAAACACACGTTGCTGGATGTAGGGTTCTTATAACTATTTAAGATTTTGTATTTTGGTAAACCTGCGGAGATGATTAATATCTCAGTATCATTCATTAATGATTAATATTTTTAATTCATGAGGTGAAGAATTAGAATAAATTATTTTTGTATTAATAAGGTGAATGGTTTGGTAGATGCAATGGAAATGATATTGGGTTGGTCACAAGGGGTGAGGAAGAGGTTAGAAACACTACTTAGGCATTGACGTATGACAGGGGATGGTGTACCTTTGCAATTGTAAATATTGATGATCATGCGAGTAGAGTGACCACATGACTAGTTAACACCAAATTGGCATGATTTTAGTGGTGGGTATAGGTGAAAAAGATTCCTCCATACCACACATCAAATGGAAAAGGGAATGTAGTTTAACATATTTTAATATATTGTTGATTTCTTGGTTGAAGATGTAGAGATAGTGCATGTGTTAGGGGGGAGTTTACTTGGGTAAATCCTCGTATTGTTGGTGTTCAATGAGATTGGCGTGCTTGAGGATGCTAAGGAAGTTAAAAGGGGTGTAATTTTTGATAATATATCCCATGCGGAGAGACATAATTTCCACACTTGTCCTACTACAACCACAAAAACTTACAAGGTTAAGTTGGAAAAATGGATTAAAAATTTGAAGTAAGCATTTGGGGAAGAATAACATGTCCCAATAATCTTTCCTAATCTCATAAAAGATCAAACTCAGTTTTATGTGATGCAACACTATTAACTTGTCTAGATCTTGTTGACCAAATGAATCATGTTTTCGTGGTTGAATTTGACATATGGGTTCAAAACATTTTTTTTGGAATCCGTGAATAGAATATCCAATTCCATGAAAGTTTAGATTGATGTGGAACATGTAGACACAAAATCACACACTTACTATTATTATTATACCACCAAGTATGTTTTTTTTATATATGGGTCTTGCGTAAGAAAAGTATTCACTGATGACCCATTCCATATTCCATCCATTTGCCTTGTTGTTCTTTGTTGTTTTTATCTTTCACACTTATCACTCATACACCCAGTATTCACTCATCTGTCCTCACTTATCTCTGGACACTAGTGCCTGACGCTCTTGTCCATACTGGGCGCTTGTTTGATATTATTTTTGACATTTGAGGTCGGTATTTTCAGTTTTCCTTCTCATATGTCGAGGTAATAGTCGGCATATTGGGTAATTAGTGTCAAAACTCAAGCAAGAGATCCTTATATAAACACAAAATATATACCATTATATGGGCAAACAATTCTTATCAAGGGCTAGCTATCTACATAGAAAAAGGGACTACATTTGGGCACATTAATCTGCATACAAATTGCATACTGAGGGGAGTTCATTATATTTCATCCACACATTTGCATATTATCTAGATATTGTCTGCTATCTTGGCGTCGTTGGCGCGAGGGAAACCTAGGAGCACTATTGCACACACAAGCACACATAACTACATTGGGTCTTAGATGTGGTGCAGCGCTCAGCTGTAAGTCCACCATTGTGGTGGTTGAGGTCAGTCTGACCCCTCATTTTGCATCTTTTATTTTTGAGATTTGATGTATATTTGAGGGTTTTGCAGGTCATTATTTCATTTTAGGTTTACAACAGCTCCGACGATTATCGTGCGATCTTGTAACGACAAAATGCGAAGAAGTACGGAACCCTAGCAACATTTTCAGAACTAGATCCCGAGATTTTCTACATACTCGGGCGCCCAGAATTAGTACCCAGGCACCCCTGTTCCTCTCCAGGTGCCCCATTCTAGCCATTTCTACCTCTGTTGCATTTTTCTATGGTTCCTTGCGATGGTCCTTGCTCATGTCTCATCTCATTGTCCAGTCTATATTTACTGTGTGATAATAGAAATTAAGTTAATTACCTTACCCATCTCATTTCCTTTCATAGTTAGTATTTAATAAATTGTTTAGCATTTACATTTCATTATATATCATTTGTGGCATATCTTTGCATTTAGATTTAAATAAAATATTCATATTTTATGTAATCCAAACACATTAATGTCGACATCCATGTCTTGTGTGCCACATATGTTTATCCAATAAACTCTTATATGGAAAAGTGGCAATCTGACCCACAAAAGATAATTATGGTGGACAAGTATGTACATAAAATTTTCAACTACTTGAAAATAATAAGAAGACAGAGGGGGGGAGGATAATAATGAGGATGAAGTATTGTGTATTTTGAAGAGGAACTTTGTGAAGAAAAATGATTCAAAGAAAAGAAAAGAGATGATGGTTTTACCTCACGTCATTGAAGGTGAGGAGTTAGACTCAAAAGATTAAAAATCCTTAAAGAGTGAGTTTGAAAACTATCATGTTAATATTATATGTCTTTCAACATTTGTTTGTTAATGCGTGTATTCATAATAACTTAATTTTACATCATAAACATTGGTTCACATATATTTCTCTTTTTTCAAATCAATCCAATTATGGACATACATTTTCAATCGCGTTTCCATCCTCATCTTTCTTTGTATTTAAGGAAATAAAAATTTATCTAGATCATTGAGATTATGGTTTGTATGTTTTAGTCTAGTACATTGAGTTAATTAGTATTTTTATGGTTATGTGGCTTATTTTTTCTTGTGAAGGAGGAAGTGGTGTTTATATTAAAATGATTATATTAAACGTACGCACACACTCTCTATGAAAATCCTTAAAGAGTGAGTTTGAAAACTATCATATTAATATTATATGTCTTTCAACATTTGTTTGTTAATGTGTGTATTCATAATAACTTAATTTTACATCATAAACATCAGTTCACATATATTTCTCTTTTTTCAAATCAATCCAATTATGGACATACATTTTCAATCGTGTTTCCATCCTCATCTTTCTCTATATTTAAGGAAATAAAAATATATCTAGATCATTGAGATTATGGTTTATATGTTTTAGTCTAGTACATTGAGTTAATTAGTATTTTTACTTGGTTATGTGGCTTATTTTTTCTTGTGAAGGAGGAAGTGGTGTTTGTATTAAAATGATTATATTAAACGTACGCACAAACTCTCTATGGTCTAGTGTCTAAACCAACATCAACAAGTCATTACTCAACTTGATGGAAGATTTCATATAATGAATAGATATAAGTTGTGTCGACCACAACTTCTTTGGAATGGTCCCGCAAAATATGGGGTTCCAATCATTGTTTATTTTTATTTTTTTTTCTCAATAGATTGTCAGATCGAATCTAAGGTCATAGTGAGTAGAAATGATAACTCTCTTGCAATGGTGTGAAAGTTGTGCCATCTATAATGCTCTCTCAGTTCACCCTCGACACCTAAATTTCTACTTATTCTTCCTCATGTATGACTTCTATTAACATGAGAAATAAACATGGCCATGCCATGACTTATAACATTGGTTCATTTCCTTTCACATGCCTTGGTATTGTTGCACAACATCATATGAAAATTTGCTAGTAGTGCATGACCACTCATTTATCTTTTCTTAATAACAATGTTTGTCCTAATGCTTACACGTATTCCTATGATGATCCTTCCAACATCGTTACATTATTTAGAGATATTTGTCTTTTCAAATTCTACCCTATTTGATCATGTATAGTTATTTTATTGTATAACTTCACAGTTTAAATACTTCTAAGTGTTATAATCGTATAACATTAAGGTTGTATATAAACTTTAATGAAAGTGTAGTTGTAAGTTATAGATAATAGTTTTATGTCAATGTTGCATTACTTTTAGTCATATTATTAGATACAAAATATATTATTATAAATGTATTTTAGTTGTATTGAATTTCACAAATATTGAAATTTTGTAAATGTAGTATTTTTAGGATATACTCAACTAAATTTTTGTTAATTTGTTTTGTTGATTTGGGTACTAAAATTGTTTGTTTTGTATTAGATGTGCCATTTTACATAGTAGTGTTTGTGCAAAGATTTTTATATATAACATAATACACAATTATAATTCGAGAGGAGAGGAATTAAAATATTTCAATTCTATATTATAATTTTTAATGTTTAATCTATTTAATTGTAGTACCTTAAATATTTGATTGCTTGAATGGAAGGACATAATCCAAACAATAATCTAAATTATTTTTAATGGAGGGAAATGAGGACTTTGTACCTCTAGATATATAACACTCATCATGTAAACAATGTATAAACATCTTGACTTATTTCAGGAAAAGAAATGACTTTGAAATGCATTACTTTTCAAAATAAACTTTGTTTGATTAGTCTTTCGAAGGGATTCAAACCTCTTACATAAATTGAGTTTTTCTAAATTTCGGTTTAAAGGATAGTTTATTTTAGATATATTTTTTAAATAGCATATGTACTTAATTTATCCTTGTTAATTGAATTGTAACGATTTCTTGTAACTTTTCGTCTTGGAAAGAATGGAGATATATATACCCTTCCACTTGTAATTGAGTGGCCCTTCAAATTTGATCACTATTAGACATGCAAGTTTTATTTGAAGACATACATCAAGTAGTCGAACTAAAAAATACTTAAATCACATACCAACCCAAAATATCTACCCAACAATACAAACACTTGATGTCGTTTATTACGATCTATTAATATTTCACCAAAATGTTTTCTTTTGATTGTATTTTTTTCTAATATATGTAATTGTTTCAAGCGTACAGAATGCAATTTTCATCATTGAATCTTATTGAGTTATTATTAGAGTGGTTTATAAACATTAGGTTACTAACTCATCATTCCTTTAGAGCGGTGTTTACGATTGATAGTTCAAATGCGTACTAGGCATGTTTCTTTTCAACCATCTATTTACATGTATTAGTTAGTTGTTTATTGATCTTTAGGATGTTTTTGTTAGTTTCCAAATGTTAAGTTGTTGTGTATGTCTCTTTTTTAATGTGTTTATGGTGGTATATATAATTTATAATGGAGGTGGGAGGAGTAAGTATAATAGTGTGATATGTTAATAAAATTGTTGATTTTGAATTTAATATCTATTTGACCATTATAAGGTAGTTTTTCTTCTTTCTTGGAGAAGTGATCGAAAAATCATGATATCTTTGGCATGTGGTGGAGGTTGGAGCCCATTATTTTTTCTAGAAAATATGTGTTTCAACCCTAATGAAATGGTGCAACTAGATTGAGGTCATTGATCACTAATCAACGAGACAATTTTTTATAAAAATAATAAAATTATTGGTTAATGTGATTCTACTCGACATACTCGTCCTCAAGAATGGAGTCAATCATTACCTCCTTCCTTCACGAATAACAAGAAATCCTAAAAATAAGCCGAAGAGACTATATAAAATATGTAGTCCCCTCCTAATAAGAGAAGACTAAACTATATGAAAAATCTAAAATAAATACCTATATACTTTAATCTATATAAAGTGATAAAAGTGGGTGGGCTCCTCGCTTGCCTCCCCAAATTTGAATAAACACCTTGCTATATATAAAGTTGGCAATGTTTTGTATCGACCCCAAAGTAAACACCTTACTATATGTAATATTGTTAATATGTTAACTCCTAAAACCTTTACAAATACTCACACTTGACTTTTGTATCGATATACGAGACGTGAGGAAAATTTCCAACCTAAACATTTTATTAAAAAACACAACACTAGAGTTGGATTAATTTTTGTAAAGAAACTCCGCTAAAAAAAAACTTCTAGTAAAAAAACTTGTACATATTACTTTAGATTTCAAATTGTCTTTTATGTACGCATTCAAATTTTAAAAATAATTAAAATATTTATTTAAAATAATAAAGATTTATAATTTTGAATCTTTTACTAAAATTATAGTAAATCTTTATTTATAAGAATGAAGAATTATAATTTTGAGTTTTGCAATTTTAAAGAGTAAAATAAAGTTTTAAAAATTATCATAGATATTTCAAATATGTTTTTAGAAAAATTTGAATAGATATCAATTTTGAAATTCTTATCTTAGATTTATGTATATTACATTAATTAGTAATTATATTATCATCTCTAAATTTTTTCATTGATTGGTGATAAATTATATCAATCTAATTGCATTTGTATCGAAAAAAATTGTGGAGAAAATTAAAGACACTCCAAATCCTACCATATGGTCAAGATATTATGATTTTCCAACTAATGTCTGAAAGCAATAAGAAAACAAATCTAAAAAAGGATCAAATAAATTTAGAATTGAAAATTGAAATTGCCATGTGACATCCCAAAAAATGTTAAATTTAATATCATAATTAATTATTTATCCGTAAAAATTACAATTTCCTACCATTTTTTATAATATACCTCATTTTTTTAGATGTCTATTTGTTTGTAGCATATTTTAACACAAAAAACATTCACAAGAAAAGTTAAAACATCCAAAATTTCAATTACAAATCATTATCGAAGTGCCTCAAATGAGAAAATAAGTGATTTTTCTTCAAATATTATGGTGGCGCTTCTTCACTATCCTAATAGTTTTATTACTCTCATATTAATTATAGGTCATTTTTCGTGGCTAGGTTCTAGATGTATAGTTATTTATTTATTTATTTTTGGGTGTTTTATTTTTTTAAAACAACTCCATTCAATAATGACATTAAAAAAATCATCTAAAATTAATTACTTCATAAATTAAGAACACAATTATCATACTTTTATCTTTCGTATGATTACTTTTACCATATTATTGTCATTTTGTCTATATGCACATTCATGAATTTATATGGTTATTTTTCTTCTTTAAATTTTAAAGTAGGGTTGTTTTACACTAAATTCATGAAAGGTGGTTTTTGTAGGTTTTCTAATAACCTTCATATATTTAAAGTGAGTTATGTAATCATATAAAAATATCTAAAACTTTCCAATGGGCATAAATTATATTAAATAGAGTTGAAGGATTGCTAATATAGTTCATACAAAACGTTACTTATAGGTATGAGAAGGATTGTGAATCCCTAAGAAAACCAAACTTCTTCTTATACATTCTATTCCATATGCATTCATTGTTCTTTTCTGAGAACTCTTAACTACATGCCCATCTTTTCTCTGCATGCACTTCTCTTATATGTGCATGCTTCTTTTCTAAGTCTATCTTCCTTCTTGTGTATTGTTGCCCCCCTCCTTTTACATTCAAAAGTCCTCTTTTAAATTAGCCCCATTCAGAGTGTCTTATGTGGTGCCACGCAGTACCCCCAAATGTACTTGCAACCCATGCAAAAACAATAGCAAAGCAACTTATCTACCAAGAAACTCATTATTCAATATTTAAACTACTCTGCAACAACTTTTGGCACAAATGATAGCCCAATTTACTATTCTTTTTATTTATATTGCAACAAAAATAAATTCATATTATAAAACTAAATTTAGTTGTTTAACTATTTGTTTAAATATGCTACCAAATCTTTAAATCAATTAAAAATATATAAATTAAAAATAAATCCATATTATAAACCTTCTTTTCCCCCTCGCATTGATTGTGTTTTTTTACAACTCTTAGCTATATGACCATCTTTTATGTGCATGTGCTTCTCTTATACACACATGCTTCTTTCTCTAATTCTATCTTTCTTGTCCCTTCTTTTAAATTATCCTCATTCATATTGTCTTGTGTCGTTGCCACATTACCCTCAAATGTACTTCCAATACCGAAAAACTCACCATTCAATATTTAAACTACTCTACAACAATTTTTGACACAAAATAATAGTCCAATAAAATCTTCTTTTTATTTATATTACAACAAAAACAACTCAATATTATAAAACTTCTCACACTATTTTTAATTAGATTACCAAAACTCTAACTCCATTGCAAAAACTAGCCACAACTACCCCTCGGTGCTTACCACACCACCATCTAACCCAAAATACTCACCTTCTCTAATAAAGATGTGGCCACCCACCCCTGGCCGACCTCCCAAATCAACTCTTGCTTGATCTACAAGTTTGAACAAGGGTTAAAAAATATCGTAGTGGTAGGTCAAAATGTTTGTGATGTCACTTGAGTTACAAGCGACATGAATGAAGGATGTGCAACCTTTGGTCAATTTATGTGAGTGGGTGTAATCCACACATCCCAAATAAAGTTAACAAATGTGGTCCCAATTTCAAAAGTAACTATGAAACAAACCAATTTATTTATTCTCCTATGTAATAAACCAATTGCATATGTTATAATTATTAGAGAATAGTGTATGAATCATCTCAAGCAATAATATATTACTTTGGCAACAATTTCCGAGTGCATCTTAACATCATCTTAAAATACAATAATGCATGAATAGTCTTAAACAATTATTGACTCGTATAGTCATGCCTTCACCAACGTTCATTAACATTTTCTATATGAGAAAAACAAGATTATTTTACCATATACGGATGAGAATGGAATTTACAAATAATATCATGGCACGTGGGTTAAGTGTTTGCCAACTATAAGGCCGAATTATCATTATGAATTATCATAAACGTGCATAGACACAAAGGAGATAAGAACCTTTACATGTGTGTCCCGAATAGAAAGTCAAATATAATGTATTCATTTTAATGGATACACACTAGGAAGAAAAGGGGAAGGAAAAGTTCCTTTAACATTTGTGATGTTTGGTGTTGTGAGTATTTGATTATGTTTAAATTGAAGAGTTTATTTATCATAATATATGTTAGTATGGTGGAAATGTTGACCAATTAATTAGTTGTTTAATATTTTTTGGGTCTTTTTTTTAATTGGTTGGTCAACAATTTAACTTGTTAATATATATGAGGTTTATGCATGTGCTTAAATGGTAGGTATCTTACAATATATAAGATGAACTTATATATTCTTTGTAAATTTATTATCCATAAATAAAGAGGGGAGAGACTTAACTAAACTACCACCATATAGAGTGTACGTGCCTTACCCTTTGTAAAACTTCAAATTTAATCGTTGTTAAACAAATGTGTGTGTATGTGTGCGTGCGTGGATGTGTGTGTGTATGTGTATGTGTATGTGTATGTGTATGTGTATGTGTATGTGTATGTGTATGTGCATGTGTATGTCTATGTGTATGTGTATGTGTGCATGTGTGCGTATATGTAGACATACACATACACATACACATACACATATGTACGTATGTACATACATACATATACATATTGATCCATAGGGATCCAGAAAACACACCACTTCATCAATTCCATCAACACCAAGAAAGAGAAATGAAAGAAATGAGGTAAACGGAGGTTCTGGATAGAACCGCCGCTTTGTGCAGAGTGGCGGTTGCAGAACCGTCGCCCTGCAACTGCAGCCCAGCCAAGGCGGTGGTCCCAAAATAGCCGGTCTGCTCAGGGCGGTGATCCTGAGACTTCTGAATAGAAAAGAAGAATGGAGCACGAATGGATGCGAATTTGAAGCGCCCAACTGTGTCTCTTCCCTTCCATGCCCTTTCACATCCTCCAATGCACATGAGGACATGGGAAGACCTATAAATGCATGAAAGGAGCAAGATTATTTATCATTCGAAGATCCAGAGAGATCGAGAAACAAAGTATTAATATGAGAGCAAGTGAGCAGAGATTCTTTAGTGTTGGAGTGGAATTGTAGGAGCAAGGTGTAAGAAAACAGAGAAAGCAAGCAATTGGAGAGGAGGTTTACATTTTTGTGTCTTTTCATACTTATTGTAATCTTTACAATTTGATTAATTAGCCACTACAAGTGGGAAGAAAGAGTAGTTTCCCTTCCCAACCGGTTTTCCCTCATTGGGGGTTTCTAGGATAAAAGTTCTTGTGTTGTGTGTAGAATTCTTTTAGCTTTTCTCTACAATTCTGTCCTAAGCACTAGATAATTAGTCACTAAAGCTCTAATCTTCAATCAATCTGTCATTTTCTAAAGTTGAAAGTAGAACATCATAATTGTGTGATTTCTTAGAGTTCTAAAGTAGAAGTCTACGAATCATTTTGGAATCAGAGCTAATTATATATCTAGGACTGTGGAATTCGATTATTTCTTATGATTTGTATGACAATAACAAGGTCCAAAGGTGAAGAATTTTTACCTTGTGAGCCAAATATTTCTACGAAGAAGTGGAAACAGAGAATTTGAGCTCAAATGGAGGAAGAGAACTTGGTCCGTAGAGTCGAGATGTTAGAGACCATGATGGATAGGTTGCATAGAAAACAAAAAGAGATTTCAAATCTGCAAAAGATGGCTTTGGTTAAGCAAGATTCCATGGACTCAGTGGTTCAAACACTAGCCAAAAAAATCGGTATCAGAAAGAGCCACAAAGAGGAAGAATGGGAAGAGCATGAAGAAGAGACACCAATTGTAAACGAGAAGGTAAAATCTATTCATACACCTTTTAAAGTCAAAATGAAAGTTGAAATAAAGAATTTTGAAGGACAAGTAGATGCATAATTACTGGATAAATGGTTAAAATAGTTGGAAGTTTATTTTAGTGTGCATAATGTCACTAAGGCACAAAGGATCACCTTTGCACGTCTCAAAATGGAAGGTCATGCTCTGGTTTGGTGGGAAACCCATCTAGCCACTTGTGAGAAGAAGAAACGTCCTATTGTCAGTATTTGGAAAGGTTTTAAAGAATTGATTAGAGCTAACTTATATCCTATTGGCCATAAGAATGGCATTATGATTAAGTGGCAGTACTTTAGGCAGGGCAGTGATCAAAGCGTGTAGGACTACACTACGGAATTTTGGAGACAAGCCATGTTGCTAAATATGGACTTGGAGGATGAGGACATTCTGACCAAGTATTTGGGATGACTTCACACTCACCTTCGGAGGAAGGTAATCTCCACGAAGCCCAAGGATCTTAATGAAGCTTGTATATAAGCATACTGCATTGATGACAAGAAGAAACAAGGAGAGACAGAGCCAAAGGGAGACTAGTCAACAGATCAGCAGGAAAAAGAACAAAGGAAGACAAGTAGTAGAGGTAAATGGAAAGGTAAACATGTTGCTACTGCTTTGCATACTTGTAAAGATCCTAAGAATTTATGTAAGAATTGTGATATAAATGGACATACTGAAGCCACATGTTAGAAGTTGCACTTGGAATTACACCCAAAACACCGAAACAAGGATTCTAAGAAATCCATGGCTGCTGTGAAGATAGAAGGAGAGGTGGAGATTGAGGATGATTCAGATGTAGATGAAAGACTGGGATGCACGGCCACTAACATGTACGAGGCAGTAGAAGAAGAAGAGATAAGCAATCTTTTCCAAATCAAAATCCAAATCAAGAAGACTAAGGTAAACGCTTTAGTAGATTCTGGTTCTCAGTCAAATATGATTTATGATGCGGTTGTAGAATAGCTTGGCCTAGAGACTTACGCACATCCACATCCATACCCATTGGGATGGGTGAAGAGGGGTGTAGAAATACAAGTGACGAGAAAGTGTAAGTTTTAGTTTGGGATAAACATCCAATATATTGATGTATTAGAGGCTGATATCATTCCACTTGATGCATTTGACGTTGTCTTCAGACGCCCTTACTTGTATGCCAAGGATGATGTGTTCGCAAGGAGGGAGAACTGGTACAGATGGGTCAAGGACGGAGTCAGTTTCAACATCTAAGCACACCGGAGCAAATCAAAGAAGGTTATGGTAAGTGCCAACCAAGAACAAACTTATTCAGAAAAATCATTAGTTTTGTTTACTTTCATGGGAAGAAAATCAAAATGGGCTTGAGAGCACGGATATTTTGGATAACACTTGTCATTTTTTGCAGAAGAATCCACCACAGGAACTGCTCATTCAAGGAGCAAAACGAACTTCCACTATGTAGTCACCGTATCTACCTATTGATTCATTGGACTTGACCGTGGGGCAGCAAGGAGAAGAGGAGATATAAGGAACAAAGGTGACTATAATAATAACGTACATGGAGAGGATTCGACCAATCCATCTCAAGAGACAAAGACAAGCAAGAAGGACTAAACCACTACAGTAAGGGACCTTCGCCATACTTGAGTAGGTTGGAAAAGAAACCTTCAAGCCATACTTCATGCAGATGCATGTGATAGCAAGTTACAAGAGCTCACACCTACTAACGCCATTTATGCATGACAAAGAAGGAAAGATACAAAAGTTGCCTTCCAAAGAGGATTGTACTCGAGGAAACTCAGAGGAGGATGTAGCATTGGAGCAGCAAACCAAATATCCATAGGAGTCTTGGCAGGTTAGACGAGAGAAGACACCAAGGCAGTCCTGATGGTACTTGAAGGAGCAAGAGATGGAGTTGATTCCTCTAATTATGGAATATTTTTTTTATTAAAAGAATCTACAACCAGGTTATAAGGCAACAGCTATCACTAACAAGTTCCCAAACAATTCAAATCCACTAGAACATAATTTTCTTTTATTAACAATTATTAGAGGTCACAAGGTCCAAAATTAAGGGTTAGAAGGTTCAATAAGGTTCAGAGGGTAATTCCTCACCATACCCACTCTCTAACAGGCTTAAATATTCAACTTGATTTTTCTCACACTTAACACATTCAAAAATTTCTAAATTATTCCCATTGGATAGGAAATTTCCTCACCTTTCCATTGATATAAAGAAGTCCTCCTAACTCCTCATAAAACTCAAGTTATGGGCCAACAGACCTTGGGAGGAAAATTTTCCCAAAGGAGCAGGCCTGCGGGCCTAGGGGTGAAAATTTTCCCTTGCACGGGTCGGCGGAGCGGGGAAGAGTTTTAGCATTTTTTCCCTTTTCGGGGCAAAAGCGCGATTTTCCTCTGTGCACCCGTGGACCCGAAGAGGACACGTGTCAAGCTCAGATTGGCACGGGAAAACCGGATATGCGGGGAAACATACAAATTTTAGACTTTTAAGGTTCAAAAAGTGCAAGGGGTTAAATTTTACTATTCGCGCCTCCACCCACGCCTAAGGCTGCCACATGTGTAAGCCTTTCATTGGTTGCGGGCTAGCGGGTCGGCGGAGAAATTTAAGAAAAATTTCCAAAAAATTTAAAAGGTTAAGTTCAAAAATACTCCGCTCCTCCGCCTCCACCGTGGTGATGCCACGTGGCAGCATCCCTATTGGTTGCGGGTTAGCGGGGCTGCGGGGAAAATTTAAAAAAAATTTCCAAAAATTTTTTTTTTTCGAAATGATTAAGTTGCAAAAGGGTTCCCCCCTCCGCTGTCACCTCATGGTGCCACGTGGCAGCCTCTTGATTGGCTGCAGGGCGGCGGAGAAAATTTTGAAAATTTTCCCAAAAATTTTTCCTAAGTGTTTTAAGAAAAAAATTCGGGCCGTGGGCCCGCCAAGGAAATTTTTCCCAAAATTTTCCGCCAAGGAAGGAAAACTTCAGAGGGCCATAACTTTTGATAGAGAGCTTAGTTTTGGGAAAACGAAGACTTTTTGGAAATCTCTCAACGCCCTCTTTGCACTGAGAATCATTAATTTTAGATTTTGATAAGGTTTAAGGGGTCAATTTTAAGAAAACGGCCTGCAAGATTTTTAAAAGCAAACTGGTAAATTTTAACTTATAAAATTTGTTCAATCTGATCTTCTTCCTCTCTCAACATGTCAAATAGACATGGAGGATTGTTCTAAGAAGAATTTAGGATGCATTTGGAAGGTAATTTTTCTTAATTGATTTCCAATTCGAATTTTTACAACTTCTGACAACAAAAAGACTGTGAAAGGTTTGGGCCCGATTTTGCAATGTTTGAAGGATTTTTCCTTAAGTATTTTAGTCCAATTGAGTTCATTTATATCATAACATGTTAGATTTTAATGTTTCATTGTTATTTCTTGCTTGCAGGTTCGAACTGTTCATTTTAGATAAATTATTTGCCAGGATGAAATACAAAATAGAGATTCATTTCTAAAGGATTTATTTATCATTTTTCACCTTCCAAGTATGGAGATTCATTTCTATTCTAGTCTAATACATTTAGTGGATTCAAATCAAACTATTCTAAACCCAAAATGCAATTCTGATTTCCAATTTTACACATTTCCAAAAGAGACAAAATAATATATTTTTCTCACACACGTTTCTTCCTTTCAAACAGAGATTCCAAAACATCCATATAATCAGTTTCAATTTAACAATGCAATTTGGGAAAAGTATTTCATTCATTTATTGATTTCCAAAGGTAATTTTTACAACTTCTTTCTTTTATTCCTTCCCAAAATTCATCATACAGATTACGTTTCCTTCACATTATTTCAAAGCAAAAACAAAGTCTATTTCTTTTTCATTTCACTTTACAAATTTCATAATCCATACAACATCCTTCCATTTCAAAACATTTACAAATTCATCCACTTCAAAGTGGGAAGGGTTACAATGAGATTTTATTTCACATGGAACTGTCAAACAGTCTTTCTCCTCTGCTCCAGAACAACAACATAAATTTCTTCTCATTCATCCAATTTGATCACAACAGGAGTAGGGGAAAGGCAATGCTCTCCACCCAACCAAGACATCCAATGAAAAGGATAAGCCATCCTTCTTCATTGGCCCCCGAGCCCCAACCACAATGCAATAGAAGGTGTGATTCAACTCATGGCAACAAAGGCTTCCACACACACACATGCAGATTTCACAATAAAAATACAGTTCAAAACAAAATGTAGTTTACAACTACATTTAAAACATACAAACAAGACTAAGGCTTCATCAAGCAAGCCAAAGGAGTCAAGGAACTATGGGGGAAGCTACTTATGCCTCCCAATGGGAAATGGGTATCCACCTGTAACAAACCACCAATATAAATCATCTCCCATATATCCTTATGCCCCCCACAATCCCTCCTTATGCCCCCCACAAATTTCTTATGCCCCCCACAAAGTAAGAAATGCAAGCTATTTCTTTTCCATGGTGGATCCCAATCCCAAACTCCCTCCACAATAAATCTGATGCCACTGGCATTCCCTTATGCCCCCCCACAATGATTCCCCATAGCCTTCTCCTACACCATTCCTAGGCAGTCTACCCAACCAGCCAACAAACACACAAAACATTCACCATTCACACAACATAAAAAGAAATAAAAGCATATATAAAGAGCTAAGCTCCTACCTCTCCATGGTAGATTTTGTTCCAATACAACAAGCTTTCAATGTCAAAATACAGTCCCAAAATCAGCAATGCCCAAGTATGAAATGCTCTCCAATCTCCTCCAAAATCAACAAGAGCTCCAAACAACCAAGGAAATTTTTTCCCAAGGAAGCATTCCAAAAGTTCAACAACCCAAAACAAAGCAAGGAGTTCCAATTTTATAGAAGAGGGAAGAGAAGAGGATGAGGTGGATCCATGTAGGATGCCACATCACACATCCTCAACTCCAACACAAAATTCAAATTCATTCCCCCAAGCATAATAAATAGGTGGGTGAAAATATGACAAATTACTTACACACTCCAACCAAGCCCACACCCCATAAGGACTGCAAATTTAAAACATGAAGAAAGTGCAATTAAAACATGCAACTTGACTTATAAAAATGCATTAAAAAGGTCTAAAATCAACCCTCCAACCATAGGTATGGTTGGTAAATAAAATTAAGAGGTATGGGACAAGTTTTACTTGTCCCACAAGCCTCTAAAATCAGCCTCCAAGGACAAATTCGAATTTCCAAGGAGGTGGAGTGTTTCATACTCCAAAATATGACTTACACAACTCTTACACATACTTACACATCACTTACCACATTTAATACAAGAGCCAACAACTTCTATAATTACTTTCTTATATCCCAAATTTGATTGATTTATTTATTTTAACAATATGATTACTCACATTAATTCTCCACAATTAAAAGAATAATGAAAGGGGTAAATGCATCAAAAAATAAACACATGCAAACAATAATAAAAAGGAACCACATTAATAAAATACACAAAGCCCCTTGGTCACATTCAAAGGTAATCCCCCCCATGGGAATCCCTAACAAAAAAAAACACACACACACAAAACATGTTGCCATGGTGACCTTGTTGAATTCATCTAGAATTCCAATGTGGTTGGTCTCCAATCCCCCGATGTTTGTTGTGATATTTTAACTTGTAAAACACAAATACCTCCTTCGGCCTCGTGGCCATATCAGAACATCCAACATGATATAAATATAATCACAAAATCATCTATACATATGAATCACAACAACATCAAGGCAATCAACAATATCACTTACAATTTATATCAACAACTATATCATCATCATATAATGTCCATTTTCTAGGTCTACTCACAATATCCAAAAATCACATGTCTGAACAACATTCATAATATATCCATGTCAAATAGTATATCATCATCCACATATGAAGTGTCTCTAATAATCATCATGCATCATAACTAAATCAAGATCAACAATAATCCATGGTCCAACATCTAACATCATACTAAATCAAAACTATAATAATGTCCATAATATAATCAACAGTATCAAGATCAGTATCAAAAGGTGTCAAAGGGAAGTGGGCACTACATCCCCCTCCCCTTAGACTCGACTTCCTCCTGGAAGTCACTGGAACAAATGTGGAAACTGAACTCGTAATAAGGTAGCATCCTCCCATGTAGCTTGCAGTCTCATCATATCTGTCCCACTGCACCCGAACCTGATCAACCTCTCTACCTCGAAGGCCCAGGGTCTTGCGATCTAGGATGCGAACGGGCTCCACCATCACCTGCCCCTGATCCTGCACCTATAATGATGTCCAATCTAACACATGAGAAGGATCTGCAACATATCTCCTAAGAACTGAAACATGAAACACATCATGTACATGAGACAAGCTAGGTGGCAATGCTAGACGGTAGGCCAAAGGGCCGATACGCTCCAAGATCTCAAAAGGACCAACAAATCTAGGAGCTAACTTAGAACCTTTTCCATAATGGATAGGGCTCTTATGTGGCCTAACACGAAGGAATACCTTCATGCCCACATCAAAACTACGGTCGGTCCTATGCTGATCTACATACTTCTTCTGTCTATCATGTGCCTCCTGCAGTCTCTGTCTGATCAATACCACCTGCTGCTCCATGTCCTGCAACAAAGCTGGTCCAAGAGAAACCCTGTCCTCTAGCCTGTCCTAGCTAAGAGGTGTCCTGCACTCTCTACCATACAAATCCTTGAAAAGGAGCCATGCCTATAGAACTCTGAAAACTATTATTGTAGGTAAACTCCACTAAGTACAGGTACTCCTCCCATCTAGACTGTTGATCCATCACATACATCCTGAGCATGTCCTCTAAAATCTTGATTCACCCACTCAGTCTATCCATCTGTCTCAGGGTGATATGTTGTGCTGAAATTGATCTTCGTCCCGAGGGCATGCTGCATGGTAGTCCAAAAATGGGAAGTGTACAAAGGATCGTGGTCACAAATGATCTTCCATAGAATCCCGTGCAACCTGACAATCTCATCCAAATATACCCATGCCACTGCACTAGCTGTATAAGTGGTCTTCACTGGAGAAAATTGAGCCACTTTTGTCAATTTATCAACCATGACCATGATGGCATCATGGTGATATCTTGACATCGGTAGCCCAATAATGAAATCCATGGAAATGGTGTCCCACTTCCATTCTGGTATAGCATGAGGAAAAAGAAGGCTAGCTGGATGTTGATGCTCAACCTTAACTCTCTGGCACTCTAAACATCATGACATGAACTGGGCCACGTCTCTCTGAAGTCCTCTCCAATGATACAACTATCTCAAGGTGGCGTGCATCTTCTTCACCCCGGGATGGGCTGAATAGGGTGCACGATGTGCCTCTGCCAAGATGTCCTGCCTCAAGCCTCCATCTCTGGGAACATAAATCTAGCCTCTGTGCCTGAGAAGACCATCTACCTCTAAAGAAAAACCATCAAAATTCCCCTCAAGGGGTCTCTGAGACTCGATCTCTACTCGAACTGTAATGTAGAAGCTTGTCAAGAGGAAGCTGCTGAAGAATCCTGCTCCACAAATCTTTGCTCACTGAGGTGGCCATAGCCACATGTCTCCATCTACTGAGAGCATCTACCACCACATTCTCCTTCCCTTTCACATGCTCTATCTCCATATCATACTCACAAAACAACTCCATCCAATGCCACTGACGAGCGTTGAGATTGGGCTGCGTGAAGAGATGATGAAGACTCAAGTGATCTATCCTAAGTGTGAATCTCTGACCAAGAAGAAAGTGCCTCCATCAAACCAAAGCATGCACAACTACCGCAAGCTCAAGATCATGAGTTCGGATAATTAATCTCATAATCTTTGAGTTTGTGAGACTCAAAAGCCACTACTCTTCCCCTCCTGCATCAACACACCTCCAAGCCCTGCTAAAGAAGCATCCATGCAAATGAAAAACTCACCTGAGGATCTCGGCACTGTAAGAATAGGTGTTGTAGTGAGGCATTCCTTCAGTGTCCTGAAGGCTTGCTCACATCTATCCAACCAAACAAACTTCTTCCCTTTCCTCTGAAGGGAAGTGATAGGGTGTGCAATCCGAGAGAAGTCCTGAACAAATATCTGGTAGTATCCTACTAATCCCATGAAGCTGCACACCTCAGTCATAGAAGTGGGTGCTGGCCAATCCATAATAGCTCTAATCTTGGAAGGATCGATGGTGATACCTTCCCTAGAAATGATATGACCCAAATACTACACCTCTGTCTGAAAGAATGCACACTTCTCCAAGTTCCTGTAAAGCTGCTGCTCCTGAAGACACTGAAGAACCTGGTGAAGGTGCCCCTCATGCTCCTCACGTGTACGTGAGTAAATCAAAATGTCATCAAGGAAGATGAGCACGAAGTGATCTAAGAAGGTCCTGAATACCCCATTCATCAAACTCATAAACACTGTGGGGGCATTAGTCAAACCAAAAGGCACCACTGTGAACTCATAGTGGCCATATCTCATACGAAGGTGGTCTTATGAATGTCCACCTCCATAATCCTCAACTGATGATAGCATGACTTAAGATCAATCTTAGAGAAAACTGTGGCTCCCTTCATCTGATCAAACAAATCATCAATGCGAGGAAGGGGATAATGATTCTTAATCATTACTTTGTTCAACTGGCAGTAATCAATACACAACTGTAAGGATCCATCCTTCTTCTTCACAAAGATCACCGGTGCACCCCAAGGGGATACACTAGGATGGATAAGGCCTTTCTCCAAAAGGCCCTCAAGCTGCAACTTGAGCTCATAGAGCTCTGGGGTGGTCATCCGATAAGGTGCTTGTGAGATAGGCTCTACTCCCATAACCAGATCTATATGAAAATCAATCTCACATGGGGGTGGTAACCCCAGTAGCTCCCCCAGGAAAGACATCTGTAAACTCTCTCAAAATGGGGTGATCATCTAGTGATGGTCCACTAGACCCATCCTCTGATCTATCACTAACTGTAACAACATACATATGACAACCCCATCGCACACACCGCTTAAGCTACATAGCAGAGATGGTGTAAATAGAAACGGGTCTCCTGACCCCTGAAATCACTGACTCCACTCCCAGATCATCTACACAAGATATAGTCTTGTGGTAACAATCCATCCTGGCCCTATGTGTAGATAACCAATCCATACCCAAAATGACTCCATACGATTCCAAAGGAAGGATACAGAGATCTGAGGTAGTGGTGAAAGGTCCCAAATCCACTACACACTCCTTAACTAAGGAGTCTATAGAGATCTTGGCTCCAAAAGCCATCTCAACATCCCAACTATGACCCTGCCTAACTGCCACCCACCTGTATCGCTCTACTAAAGATGGTGTAATGAAAGAATCAGAAGAACCAGAATCAAACAATATAGAGGTAGGAATACCCCCAATGCTACCTGTAGTCTCAATAAATATACTCTAATGCTCTACCTGACGGTTCTCAACCACTGCATAAATCCTGTGGCTGCATCCCATGTCACCAACAGTCAGCTCTGAGATCTGTGTCTTACCCTTGTTATTAGGGTTCTAAGGGATGTCTCTGTAATGCCCAGTTAAACAACCCACTTGAGAACCATGAACCACCTAGGTTTAGTTAGAAAATTATGGAATAATTTTTTTTAAGGTGTTAGGAGTTAACGACCAAAGTCTCACAGACAGTTAAATTCAACTAATAACCTTATCCCATAATAATAATTACTAATTTCACATTATAAATCAATAAATGTAATAGGTCCACACCTAGCTTAAATCTCTCTAAGGGTTAATTTAATTACTGATTTAATTGACATTTTAACTAAAGATTTCTTGATTAAATTTTAGGGTTAAGGGACCCAAAACAATTAAATACCCAAGGTATTTAATTTCCACCAGAACAAAGACATGAGTAGGATTAAATTACAATGAGGAAGGGAATACATATTTAAAGTCAATAGAGTAAGGTCTCACTTACCCACTCCCAGAACTTGATTAGGAGTGTCTACAACTAGGTTGCTAGGCAACAACTACCACTAACAGGTTCCGGAACAACTCAAATCCACAAGAACAAACTTCTCTTATATTAACAATTCTCAAAGGTCACAAGGTCCAAAACTTAGGGCTAGAAGTTTTAGTTAGGTTTAGGGAGCAATTTTCCTCCCATACCCAACTCTTTAACAGGATTAGAGTTTCAACTTGATTTTTCTCCCTTCTTAACACTTCCAAAATTTCCCTAAACCATTCCCAATGGATAGGAAATTTTCTCACCCTTCCAGTGATATAAAGAAGTCCTCCTAAATCCTCCAGAAAATCAAGATATGAGAAAGTAAAGTCTAGGAATCAAATTTTCCCCAAGGGGACACCTGTCAAGAGGAGGGGAAATCCCCTTTGGCGGGTCGGCTGGTCGCGGGGCGGCTCTAGAAAATTTTCCATTGCATGGGAGAAATTTCCCAATTGTACCCACGCCTCTGCGGGACCTCCAGGGACATGTGGCAGCCTCTGAGTCATCTCCGACAACAAGGGAAGGAAGGACGAGGTGGCGGGAGAGTTTGGGGCATTTCACCCGATGGGAGAAAATTCAATTTGGCTTCTGTGCACCTGCAGGTCTACCAAGGACACGTAGCGTGCCCCAAATCACCGTGGGGAGAAGAGAGAAGGAGGACGCAAAATGGCAGGGTGATTAAGTGATTTTCACCGAAGATAATTTTTCCAAAGGTGACGGAGTTCTCCCTCCTCCGTTGAAGCACCCAAGGTGCCACATGGTTCCCTCTGGTTGGCTACGGGCCGGCGGGGATAATTGAAATTTTTTTCCAAAATTTTAAAAAGATCAAAGGGCAAAAAATATGTCGCCGCCTCCACCGCTGCCCCGTGAGGACACGTGGCAGCCTCTGATTGGATGCGGGCCGGTGGAGGAAAAAGGAAAAATTTTCCTGAACCAAAATTTTTCCAAAAACTTTTCTAAGGCCAAAATGATGGGAAATTTTTGGGTTGTGGGCCCACCAAGGAAAATTTTCCCAAATTTTCCCGCCAAGGCAAAAAAACTTCAAAGTGCCATAACTTTTTCTAGGGAAGCTCAGTTTTGGGAAAACGAGGACTTTTTGGAAAGATATCGATGCCCTCTTTACATAGAAAACATCAATTTTACTTTTTGATAAGTTTTAAGGGGTCAATTTTACAAAAAGGATCTTCAGGATTTTAATTAGCCAACTGACAAGTTTCCAACTTTCAATTTTGATTAAATTAGATCTCCTCCTTCACTCAACATGTCAAACAAACATGGAGGATTGGTCTAGGGAGAGTTTAGAGTGTTTTAGGAAAGTTGATTTTGTTCAATTGATTCCAATTTGGAATTTTGTCCAACAAATGACAGAAAACAGTTGAGGAAGAGATTGAGCTCGAATTTGCAATGGTTCGAGTTACTCTCTTAAATCTTCTTGTCAATTTGAGTTCATTACTAGTATATCATGCTGGATTTTAAGGTTTCCAAGTTGATTGTTAAATGCTGGTCCAAATTGTGCATTTTATTTATATTTACCAGTTTTAAAAGTCACAATGCCAGTGATCAAATTTTTAAAGGATCTATTTGTCAATTTTATCATTTAAGTGTGGCATATAGTTTCTAAACTAATCCAATGCATTTAGTTGTTTACAACAAACCATTCTAAATCAAAATCAATTACTAACTTTCATTTTTACACAACTCCAAAAATACAAAATACAACATTGTTTCCACGTGCATTTCTTCCTTTTCCATTTTCTAAACAAGATTCCAATCCCAATTTGATATTTCCAATTTTTTTTTAATCACACAATGCAAAGGAGAACTGAACTTGCAATTCTTATTGACTTCAATTGAACAACATTACATATTTCAATGTTGGAAACCAATAACAACATATAATTCATTTCTTTCCAATGTATAGAGCAGAATGTAAGTGTCTTTCACATTTCAAAAATATAACTTCATAATCAATTTACATACATCTTTCTTCACAAAATGCATATTACAATTTCATCCACATCACATGGGAAAGGATTACAAATGAATGTGTTTCCACAAAGGACTGTCAAACTATATTTTTCCATTGCTCCAGGACAGCAACATGCACATTTTCTCTTTCTCCAAGTTGATCACAACAAAAGAGGGGGAAAGGCAACGCTCTCCACCCAACCAAGACATCCAATGAAAGGAGAAGCCTTCCTTCATCATTGGACCCTGAGCCCCAACCAAGATGCAATAAAAGGTGCAATTCAACAATGGCAACAACTGACTTCCACACACAACATTCTTTCACATACACATTTCCTTTTTAAAACACAATGCAACACCAAAAGTAAACAACAGTTCACAACTGCATTTAAAAATGTCCAAATCACAACTCAGGCTTGATCATGCAAGCCAAAGGAGCAAGGACTATGGGGGAAGCTACTTATGCCTCCCAATTGGGAATTGGGCATCCACCAAATAATCATACCACCAATATAACATATCATAACCCATAAACCTTATGCCTTCCAACCCCTCCTATGCCCCCCCCAAAAATTGCCCCCCATAAGAAATCCAAGCTATTTATTTTCCATTGGATCCCAAACCCAAAACTCCCTCCACAAAATTCTAATGCCCATGGCATTTCCCTTATGCCCCCCATAATAATTCCCCATAGCCTTCTCCTACACCATTCCTAAGGCAGTCTACCCAGCCAGCCAACAAATAAAACAATGCATGCACCATACACACAACACAATAAGAAAATAACAGCAATAAGGAAGAAATAAACTCCTACCTCTCCATGGAAGGATTTACTCCACACAACAAGCTTTGAATGTCAAAAACATAGTCCCAAAATAGCAGTGCCAAAGTATCAAATGCTCTCCAATTTCCTCCAAATCAACAAGAGCTCTAATCATAGAAAAATGTGCCCAAGGATGCATGCAAAACACAGTCCAAAATGGAAAGCTCCCAAGCATGAAAAGCTATCTCCAAAACTTCCTTCAAAAACCAGATCTCCCACAAGAAAATGCACCCCAAGGAAGAATGCAAAAAGGGTTCAACAACCCAAAACAAGAAGAGAGTTTGAATTAAATAGAAGAGAAGAGAAGAAGATGATGTGGATCCATGTAGGATGCCACATCACACATCCTCCAATTCAAACACAAAATAAAAAATTCCATTCTCCCAAGCACAATAAATGAAATGAAAAATTAACTTACACACTCCAAAAGAGCCCACACCTCAAGGGACAGCCATTTAATAAAATGTAAGAGAGTGCAATCCAAAACAAGCAACATGATGGATAAAATGCATTTAAAAGTCACAAATCACATCTCCATCCATAAGTATGGTTGGTATATTAAATTTAGAGGCATGGGACAAGTTTTACTTGTCCCACAAGTCTCCAAAAATAGCCCCCAAGGTCAAATTCGAATTTCCATGGAGGTGGAGTATTTCATACTCCAAATCTGACTTACACAAGCTCTTACAAAATTAAATACAACAGCCATCAACTCTTATAATTACTTCCCATATCCCAATTTTATTTATTTAAAATTTAACTATATGATTCCCACATTAATCCATCACAATTTTAATTAATTTAAAGGAAAGGAACACATTACTTAATAAAATACATACAAACTAATAAAAGGAAACACATTAATAAAATACACAAACCCATGGTCACATGTAAAGGTAATCCCCCCATGGGAATCCCTAACAAAATACAACACACACACAAAACAAGTTGCCATGGTGACCATGTTGAATTCACCCAGAATTCCATTTTGGTTGGTCTCCAATCCCCCGATGTTTTGTTGTGATATTTTTAAACCTGCAAAACACAAATACCTCCTTCGGCCTCGTGGCCATATCAGAACGTCCAAAATGAATATATAATATAATCACGAAATCATCTATACATATGAATCACAACAGTCATCAAGGAAATCAATGAAATCATTTACAATTTATATCGACAACTATGTCATCATCAAATAATTTTCCTTTTCTAGGTTTATTCATAATCTCCAAAATCACACGTCTGAATAACTTCCATTAAACATCCATGCCAATAGTATATCATCATCCACATATGAGTGTCTCTAATAATCACCATGCATTATATATAATTAGATTCAACAATAATCCAGGATCTGACATCTAACACCATACTAAATCAAACTATTAAAATATCTATCATAGTCTACAGTATCATGATCAGTAATAAAAGGGGTGCTCTAGAAGTCTATGTTATAGATCGTGATGATCCAATGGTGGTCTGCTGTGGCCTTTGTTGGTGAGCTCCCACTGACTGATCTCTAGGTCCACCCTATGTCCTGATGGGACCCCTAGGAGGAGGCCCCATACTCTAACCTCTCTATGCATCAACTCTTTGTAGAGGTCTATAAGGTGGGCGGGACTGCTACTACTACTACTGGGGTCTAAATGATGATTGTGAAGAACTCTGGCCACCACGAGGAGGAGGTACTGACCCCCTTGATCTACTTTCCTACATCTGGTGTATGCGGCTCTGGACTTGGTCTTTAGCCTACTGGGTCTTTCCCCGAGTCTCCTCTGCTATATAGGCCTTCTCGACAACCTCATATAATGTCTGTGGACAATTGGATCTATAACTACACCTTCGATGTCTAGGTTCAAGTGCTGGAATGAACCTTATGGAACTACACCTAATCATCCTTGCATGTACTTG
Organism: Taxus chinensis; assembly: GCA_019776745.2. Taxonomy (NCBI): domain Eukaryota; kingdom Viridiplantae; phylum Streptophyta; class Pinopsida; order Cupressales; family Taxaceae; genus Taxus; species Taxus chinensis. The sequence continues at coordinate 641,679,466 of CM034153.1, read as the reverse complement.
ACATACTAGATTATATCCAGAAATCTACTCTCATACTCTACTACTGAAAGATATTTCTATTGAAGGTCATGAAACTCATCTATCTGCTGCTATATAAACCTTTGTGATAAATATTTGTTCTTGAAAGTGCTCCTCAAATATCTCCCAAGTAACTATCTCAAAATCAACAAGGAGATTATACTCCTCTGTCCTCCACCATACTCCTGCTTCATCTCTCAATAGATGGATCACAACATGAGCTTTCTTGTTGCTAGAACAAGGACAAAGCTTAAAGTAACTGCTCAAGCTCACCAGTCAGGCCTCTTCCTAAAATCCACCTGTGTCACCCTGAGTAATGTGATGGCCATCGAAGCTTCAAGATCTCCTTTATGTGATCTGCAGCTGTGGTCTGACAGCCTCTAGGTCTCTCTATATGCTCATCCCTAAGCCTAGGGCTTTGAGACCTCTCTCTATGCTCTAAAACTCGGTCACCCTGTCCCCTCTATGGTGACTCTTACCCTTGGCTAACTCCGCATGGGAGTTCTCTCCTCTATGCTCCTCGCTGGGTCGAGGAGATACCTGACCCTCAATGGAAATGTCCCTATCATGTCTAGGCTGCATGTCCTCCCACTGATCCTCTGCGTAGAGTGACATTAACATCCTGAAGAGTCTGCAAAATCTGGGGTAGGATGGCTGCTACATCATGATCTAGTGGTGGTAATTCTAAGGTCTATGTGAAAAGACTCCTCATCTTTTCTGCACCTCCTTGCAAAGAACAAAATGCAAGAGTTAGTTCCTTATTCTAGGTCTTACTCAGTTTCCATGTTTACTAAAATGTGAAAATTCCAAACTAAACTTATTTTCTAGATTTAAAAGTGTGCTAAGTTTTAGTTTCATGTCTCATGTTTTCTAGTGTTCCCAATGGTCCAAGATTTTGAACCACTACTCTGATACCAAGTGTAACGCCTGTTAAAACAACCCACTTGAGACCCAAGAAACAACCTAGGATTAGTTAGGAAAATTATGGAATAATTTTTTTTGTTTAAAAGAGTCTACTACCAACGTTACAAGGTAACAACTTGTCACTAACAAGTTCCAGAACAATTCAAATCCACTAGAACATACTTTTCTTTTATTAACAATTATTAGAGGTCACAAGGTCCAAAATTAAGGGTTAGAAGGTTCAATAAGGTTCAGAGGGTAAATTCCTCACCATACCCACTCTCTAACAGGCTTAAAGATTCAACTTGATTTTTCTCACACTTAACGCATTCAAAATTTTCCTAAATCATTCCCATTGGATAGGAAATTTCCTCACCTTTCCAATGATATAAATAAGTCCTCCTAACTCCTCATAAAACTCAAGTTATGGGCCAAGGCCTTGGGGTGAAAATTTTTCCCAAGGGCGGGCCTATGCGGGCCCAGGGGTGAAAATTTTCCCTTGCGCGGGTCGGTGGAGTAGGGAAGAGTTTTAGTGTTTTTCCCTTTTCGGGGCAAAAGCACGATTTGCCTCCGCGCCTCGCGGGCCCGAAGAGGACATGTGTCAAGCTTATAAATTGGCATGGGAAAACCGGGTCATGCGGAGAAACATACAAATTTTAGACTTTTGGGTTTCAAAAAGTGCAAGGGGTTAAATTTTACGCAAGCCTCCGCCGATGCCTAAGACTGCCACGTGTCAGCCTTTCATTGGCTGCGGGCTAGCGGGTCGGTGGAGAGATTTAAGAAAAATTTCCAAAAGGGAGGTTAAAAGGTTAAGTTCCAAAATACTCCCGCGCCTCCATCCGAGCCACGTGGCAGCACCCTATTGGCTGTGGGTTGGCGGGGCTGCGGGGAAAATTATAAAAAATTTCCAAATTTTTTTTCTTGAAATGATTAAGTTGCAAGGGTTCCGCCCCTCCGCTGTCACCTCATGGTGCCACATGGCAGCCTCTTGATTGGCTGCAGGGCGGTAGGCTGAAAAAATTTTGAAAATTTTCCCAAAAATTTCCTAAGTGTTTTAAGGGAAAAATTCGGGCCGCGGGCCCACCAAAGAAATTTTTCCCAAAATTTTCTGCCAAGGAAGGAAAACTTCAGAGGGCCATAACTTTTGATAGAGAGCTCAGTTTTGGGAAAACAAGGAATTTCTGGAAATATCTCAATGCCCTCTTTGCACTGAGATCATTAATTTTAGATTTTGATAAATTTTAAGGGGTCAATTTTAAGAAAACGGCCTGCAGGCTTTTTAAAAGCAAACTGGTAAATTTTAACTTATAAATTTTGTTCAATTTGATCTTCTTCCTTCACTCAACATGTCCAAATAGACATGGAGGATTATTCTAAGAAGAATTTAGGATGTATTTGGAAGGTAATTTTTCTTGATTGATTTCCAATTCGAATTTTTACAACTTCTGATAGCAAAAAGACTGTGAAAGGTTTGGGCCCGATTTTGCAATGTTTGAAGGATTTTTCCTTAAGTATTTTAGTCCAATTGAGTTCATTTATATCATAACATGTTAGATTTTAATGTTTCATTGTTATTTCTTGCTTGCAGGTTTGAACTGTTCATTTTAGATAAATTATTTGCCAGGATGAAATACAAAATAGAGATTAATTTCTAAAGGATTTATTTATCATTTTTCACCTTCCAAGTATGGAGATTCATTTCTATTCTAGTCTAATACATTTAGTGGATTCAAATCAAACTATTCTAAACCTAAAATGCAATTCTAATTTCCAATTTTACACATTTCCAAAAGAGACAAAATAATATATTTTTCTCACACACATTTCTTCCTTTCAAATAGAGATTCCAAAACATCGATATAATCAGTTTCAATTTAACAATGCAATTTTATTGAAAATACATTTCATTCATTCATTGATTTCCAAAGGCAATTTTTACAACTTCTTTCTTTTATTCCTTCCCAAAATTCATCATACAGATTACATTTCCTTCACATTCTTTCAAAGCAAAAACAAAGTCTATTTCTTTTTCATTTCACTTTACAAATTTCATAATCCATACAACATCCTTCCATTTCAAACATTTACAAATTCATCCACTTCAAAGTGGGAAGGGTTACAATGAGATTTTATTTCACATGGAACTGTCAAACAATCTTTCTCCTCTGCTCCAGAACAACAACATAAATTTCTTCTCATTCATCCAATTTGATCACAACAGGAGTAGGGAAAGGCAATGCTCTCCACCCAACCAAGACATCCAATGAAAAGGAGAAGCCATCCTTCTTCATTGGCCCCCGAGCCCCAACCACAAATGTAATAGAAGGTGTGATTCAACTCATGGCAACAACAGGCTTCCACACACACACATCTTTCAAGATTTCACAATAAAAATACAGTTCAAAACAAAATGTAGTTTACAACTACATTTAAAACATACAAACAAGACTAAGGTTTCATCAAGCAAGCCAAAGGAGCAAGGAACTATGGGGGAAGCTGCTTATGCCTCCCAATGGGAAATGGGTATCCACCTGTAACAAACCACCAATTTAAATCATCTCCCATATATCCTTATGCCCCCCATAATCCCTCCTTATGCCCCCCACAAAGTAAGAAATGCAAGCTATTTCTTTTCCATGGTGGATCCCAATCCCAAACTCCCTCCATAATAAATCTGATGCCACTGGCATTCCCTTATGCCCCCCCTCATGGATTCCCCATAGCCTTCTCCTACACCATTCCTAGGAAGTCTACCCAACCAGCCAACAAACACACAAAACATTCACCATTCACACAAACATAAAAAGAAATAAAAGCATATATGAAGAGCTAAGCTCCTACCTCTCCATGGTAGATTTTGTTCTAATACAACAAGATTTCAATGTCAAAATACAGTCCCAAAATCAGCAATGCCCAAGTATGAAATGCTCTCCAATCTCCTCCAAAATCAACAAGAGCTCCAAACAGCCAAGGAAAATTTTCCCCAAGGAAGCATTCCAAAAGTTCAACAACCCAAAACAAAGCAAGGAGTTCCAATTTTATAGAAGAGGGAAGAGAAGAGGATGAGGTGGATCCATGTAGGATGCCACATCACACATCCTCAACTCCAACACAAAATCAAATTCATTCCCCCAAGCATAATAAATAGGTGGGTGAAAATATGACAAATTACTTACACACTCCAACCAAGCCCACACCCCATAAGGACTGCAAATTTAAAACATGAAGAAAGTGCAATTAAAACATGCAACTTGACTTATAAAAATGCATTAAAAAGGTCTAAAATCAACCCTCCAACCATAGGTATGGTTGGTAAATAAAATTAAGAGGTATGGGACAAGTTTTACTTGTCCCACAAGCCTCCAAAATCAGCCTCCAAGGACAAATTCGAATTTCCAAGGAGGTGGAGTGTTTCATACTCCAAAATCTGACTTACACAACTCTTACACATACTTACACATCACTTACCACATTTAATACAAGATCCAACAACTTCTATAATTACTTTCTTATATCCCAAATTTGATTTATTTATTTATTTTAACAATATGATTACTCACATTAATTCTCCACAATTAAAAGAATAATGAAAGGGGTAAATGCATCACAAAATAAACACATGCAAACAATAATAAAAAGGAACCACATTAATAAAATACACAAAGCCCCTTGGTCACATTCAAAGGTAATCCCCCCCCCCCCCCATGGGAATCCCTAACAAAAACAACACACACACACAAAAACTATGTTGCCATGGTGACCTTGTTGAATTCATCTAGAATTCCAATGTGGTTGGTCTCCAATCCCCCAATGTTTGTTGTGATATTTTAACCTGCAAAACACAAATACCTCCTTCGGCCTCGTGGCCATATCAGAACATCCAACATGATATAAATATAATCACAAAATCATCTATACATATGAATCACAACAACATCAAGGCAATCAACAATATCACTTACAATTTATATCAACAACTATATCATCATCATATAATGTCCATTTTCTAGGTCTACTCACAATATCCAAAAATCACATGTCCGAACAACATTCATAATATATCCATGTCAAATAGTATATCATCATCCACATATGAAGTGTCTCTAATAATCATCATGCATCATAACTAAATCAAGATCAACAATAATCCATGGTCCAACATCTAACATCATACTAAATCAAAACTATAATAATGTCCATAATGTAATCAACAATATCAAGATCAGTATCAAAAGGTGTCAAAGGGAAGTGGGCACTACATACCACTCCCCCACTAAGCTTTTGTGGGACACAACCTCCTAAGAAGGGGAGGTATGATCCATAGGGATCTAGAAAACACACCCACTTCATCAGTTCCATTAGCACCAAGAAGGAGAAATTAAGGAAATGAGGTAAACAGAGGTTCTTGACAGAACCGTTGCTCTTTGTAGAGCGACGGTTGTAGAACCACCGCCCTACAAGGGCGACGATCCTGCAACTTCCGCCCATCAAGGGCGGCGGTCCTAAGACTTTTGAACAGAAAAGAAGAATAAAGCACGAATGGATGTGAATCGGAAGTGCCCGAATGTGTCTCTTCCCTTCCATTCCCTTTCACATCATCCAGTGCACAGGAGGACATGTGAAGGCCTATAAATGCATGAAAGGAGCAAGAGAATTGATCATTCGAAGATGCAGAGAGATCGAGAAATAGAGTAATAATATGAGAGCAAGTGAGCAAAGATTCTTCAGTGTTGAAGTGGAATTGTAGGAGCAAGGTGTAAGAAAACAGAGCAAACAAGCAATTGGAGAGGAGGTTTACATTATTGCTTCTTTTCATACTTATTGTAATTTGTACAACTTGATTAATTGGCCAATACAAGTGGGAAGAAAGAGCAGTTGCTCTTCCCGACTGGTTTTCCCTCGTTAGGGGTTTCCAGGATAACAAATTCTTGTGTTGTGTGTAGAATTCTTTTAGCTTCTCTACAATTTTGTCCTAAGCACTAGATAATCAGACACTAAAGCTCTAATCTTCAATGAATCTGTCATTTTCCAAAGTTGAAAGTAGAACAACATAATTGTGTGATTTCGTAGAGTTCCAAAGTAGAAGTCTACAGATCACATATATATGTATAAAATTAGTCTAAAGTGTATTGATCATATACATTTATTTATTCCTACATTAAGAAGATTATTTACCTTGAGGGGAATGAAGACAAAGCACCTTTAATCATGAAATGATCTTGAATATATGATGACATCTTAGATAGATATGCAATTACTTAAACATGTTTTTTAATGTTGAATTTTGTTTGATATGCCTAGAATAAAGAGTGGGGAACTATTAACTAAGATTAATGATAAAGAAAGGAAATGGGTGTCCTTATACTTAAGTATGTGTAATCACGTTTTTATAATGATTGGTAGGTTGACACATGTAATCTCACTTTTTAGGGTTAGATGGGCTCTCTTGGTCCCATAGCGTAAGTAAAATCAATTCCAATTACAATTGTAATTCACTCATGATATACATTTTGTTTATTCATATGCATAACAATTAATAGGTATTTGCAATGCGAAAAAATTAATAGGTATTTGCATAACATGTTCTTGAAGAGATTGATATATTGATATGACATGTTTAATCTCACTATGGTGCATTGGGCTCTCCCAAGGACGATTAATTCATCTCATGTGAATTTGACTCATAATTTGCTAGATTATAATCAACTTAATGGTGCTCATTGATGGTGTTTTCCTACATAGATGCCTTTTGTTTGTGTCTTTTTGACCCGTGTTAGAAAACCATTTTGTAGTGATCCACTAGCTAAACCCAAGAGATTGTCCTTAAAATAGATTTGACATCGACTAAGCGTTATGTTTCATTGTTGAATACTATCATTCGTTGAAAATTTTAATATGGAACTCCTTCAATAAATTTTAGTTTTGCACATAATGGAATGCATGCAATTCTTATGCACATCTTTACACGCACACGCACACGCATTACGCGCGCGCACACACACACATATATGAAGTGTTAAACCAATTTAACATATAATTTTACTATGTCAAAAGCAAGATAGGCTCAACAACCTTACCCTAGTAAAAAAAATAATTGAGAGTTTTTCTATTGGAATAATGTTGGGTGTTAAGGCTTTAAAACTAATCTCACTTATCTATGAAACTAAACATTTTGACTTATAATTATCCTTCATTAACATCCCATTACCATACAACAATACGCCAAACAATTAATTTGTCTAAAATTATGTTTCACTTAACCCTTTTTTTCTTAATTAAAAGTAATTATATGAATAAAACACCACCTCACTTACATAGTGCGCTAGAATTTATTTGTGACATATATGACAACAAGAGAACTATATAGACTCAAGGCCAACTACAGATAGTAAATGTAATGATGCCATTATAACCTATCATCACAACAAGAAAATTAAGCATGCCATGATAAATAATCAAATCTAAAAAAAATCTATTAACAAAAACCATTCAATTTAGAAGGCAAGAGACTATTCAGGGAGTGTTCTTTGGAATGAGATATATTGGGATAAATAACCATGTAGTTGAACAAGTGTTATGATTCCAAGTCTAAATGTAAGTTCAACAATAAATTACACATTCATAATACGGATTGTGTAATGTCTCGTGGGAAGTAAATGTTATTTTCAAAATGTTTGCAGGAATTAGTTCCTCAGCTTCCTTGTGTTATGCCCTCTTCGCAATCGTGAGCCAATCCACTTGGAATTTCATAAAATTATCGTTAATTATTTTTTTTGCTAGCATTTATCCTTGAGGAAAAAGCACACGTTCTAGAAATACCATTAGTCAAACTTGTCATGCATTCTTGGTAATTAGTATGGGTTTTTCCAAGAAGTTTCAGCCTTCTATTCATTCCATTTATTAAATTAATGAAAGGGGCCCTTCGTAGACAATGACATTTTAAATTACGAGGTTAGAAAATATTTTTTCACAAATATAAGCTCTTTGAACATGTGTCCTAATGTTAAGACATGTCCCGTTGACTAGGCACATAATGGACGGCATATGAGTACTAAAGTGGTTCATACTTGCATATGAGTACTAATATGCTTCAATAAATCATTGAAATATTATCTCCCAACCTATTCCTTTCCCAAAAAATATTCCAAATAGCATGTCAAAGGATATATGATATATACAATTTAAAAACTTAAAGAAAACTAACTCAATACTATATCTGTACATGTTTTCTAACAAGTTCTCCACGAGTATAAAACTAGTATTTTTATTTCTAAACTACAATTGTTTATTCAACAAGAATTCTCCTCAATCAAACATAAGACCCTAACCATTACCATTGAGGAAGGATTCAAGGGATAGATTGGAATAGTGAGTTGAAAATTTACACTTAGATGTTACCCTTATCAATACACATTTGAAGTGAAAATTCAACATTACACTAATAACATATACTCAAATCATTGTGAAAATGAATGTATTAGTGTGTGTCTAATAAGAAGTATAATATATATAATGGAGCCATAAACAAACTTATCATCCTACTCATATTTAAAATCTCAACAACTTAACTCGTGTTTTATGTTTTTATCTCAGTTTTCTCTTACAATTGTATTATTGGAATTGTACTTTTCATGAACTAGAGACCTATTATACTTCTTATTAGACACACACGAGTTACAGTTGTTGAGATTTTCACAATTATTTGAGTAGGATGATAGGTTTGTTTAATGGCTCCATTCATATCATTATATATATATATAGAATGATATGGTGCAGATCATTATAAAAACTTAATATAACGATGAACGTGGAAATCCATGTTTGATTCATGGTGTTCGTCCCAAAGAGAATTGTGATTGCCTTTAAATTGGCAATTTGTACCCAAAATATTTTCATGTGAGAAAAATTTAACTGAACTAAAAAAGTAAATGCACGGAAAATACAATCATTGCATTTACAAAGTAATAACAATAAGATAATTTTTAATTATAGATCATTTGACAATTTGTAATTATGATGGAGAGGGAGATTATGCATTGGATTAGGAAAAATTGTAAGAGATTCCTTCCATTACAAACAATTCAACAACCCAAGTGAGTTCTATATAAATATTGAAGGGTGTCTATCATTTAACTCTCTCCAATACATGGTTTTTAGAGGTTGAAGTCCCAATCAACCATATGTGTAACCAATTACTTAGAATTACTCTAACTATAGTCTTGTAGAGGAAATTCTAGTGTATTTCAAAAACTTTAAAAATTAGTAAAGTAGGTCTTAAGGATGTTTTTATAACTACAAAAAATATTAAAATAAATTATATTTAAAATATTTTCTTCACGCAATGCATTTGTCAAGAATTTAGAGCATCAGTACATCTAGTTGGTTATTGCCACTTTGGTGTTATAGTAAGTGCATACATACACTATATTCAGATTTTTTTTGTATGCATTAATGGAAAAATATGTTGTGCCAATTTGAAATGAGATGCACCACTTTGTTGCAAATTATGATGTAACAATATTGACCTATATGCACCATTTACACCAATAAATTGTGGTGCACAATTTATAAGCGTGAAAGACTTTAAAAACCTAATCTATATGTTTTGTGTCTATTTGTATCAGTATATATTGTATTAGTAGGAAAATTTAAATTCTCAATGCATATATTAACTCAGTAATTCAATGCTACCGCGTGTGGAAAAAAACATGTCAATGTGAGAAAATTGTTATATATGCATTATTCTTGTAGATTATATATAAACAAATGGCATGCTTGTTATTATAGAATTACATCAACATAGTGTTGATTTTTTAGTGCTTAGCATTGCTTCTAAAATGAAAATGACATACATGAAAATTCAACATGTTTTTTCTTATATGTACACTACACCACATTATAATAAACTCATGTCAATATGGACATCTTAATTTATGTATTAAATAAAGTATATGAATCTAGTGTTATTGTGCAAGATTATTTTATTGTTTTGATTTTCATTGCTAATTACCAGAGTTGATTACTTGTGATTTTAGAATATACTAATTTTTGACATATAACAATTATGAAATGATTTAGGAGCATCAACCATGTATATAGGAACGTTTTGGTTTGTAATATATTTTTTCTTGTAATGGGTTCTAGGTGTCTTGTTAGGTGTTTTTGAACCTTTCTCATTCATCTTGAGTCCCTCTTTAGGTCTTTGATAGTTAATTTGGAGTTTCCCTCCAAAAGGAAGCATTTGAAATTTTGAATTTGTAAATATGGCTTAAAAGGGTGTAATGAATAATGTAAAGTCATGCAATGGTGTAAAAAGGTCATGAAGGACCTCATGAATGTAATCTAAGGTGTTTTCACCCCTTTAAACTAGAGTATCCATATTTGGTTAGTCTAAACATTAGTTAGGGATAGGAATTAGTTTATCCTAACTTTTAGATCTTGAAAATAGAGTTATTTGATAGAGGGAGTGAGATAAAGGATTTAGAGGTCCAAGAATATATTAAAGTACCTGGAAGAGGAAAGAACATGAGTTAGGAGGCATGAGAAACTAGTAAAAAACTAGGGCACTTGGTAAAGAAATGAAGAAATTTTCTTGTAAATATAAATAAAATGAGTATTTTGGATGAAAATATGTGTATGAATGCATGAAATGAGTGTGAAATGATGTTTTAATGTGTTTTATCATCCTAAGAATGTTTCTAATGCTGGTGTTGATCTGCGAGTTTGGTATTTGATATAAATGTGTTGAGAACAAGATGAATACATTGTGATTTTGTAAGGGTTTAGAGGTATTGTATTGATTGAACTGATGGTACATGTGATGCCAGAATCTATGGAAGAGGTTTTATAATGGTGAATGAACCCTTTTAGGGTTTGAAATGAAAAGAAAAGTGAGAATCTCATTTTGAGGCCAAAAACAAGTATGTTGTTAGTGTATTCTTGAGCATTCTTGAGTTAGTTTGGTAAGAAAAGGATAAAACATGAGATATAATTTGAGAATAACCAAGGAAATCATGAGAAACATGTACAATATGATGATTAAAGTGCTAAGAGTGTTTGAAATTTGGATAGACTTAGTCCTTTAGAAGACTATGTGGATACAAAAATAGGGTTCTTCTTGTGAAAAACATGTGCATACGTGTTGTTGGGAATAATTTATAGGATTTCAGGGGTTAATATCTAAATAATAAAGGTGTATAAGGTTGACAAGTTATAGGTTTCGAAACTTTCATTTGTGCAAGATATGGGCAAAATACCCTCTCGAGGCTCTTTAAAACCCTATTTTATGGTAAAAATGGAAAAAAGTGTGTAACTTGAGTTTTAACAAATGGCAGGAATCTCCATGAAATTGAAAACATAGCATCTGAACATGATTTAGGGCACATATTGTTGAGATTTTGTGGATTTTAGAATTGTACAGTCTTCTATTTTCCTGACAGTCATGCTTGAGGGCTTGGGAAGACGTAATTGGAAATAATTGGAAGATTTGGGTACATTTCCCTTAATAGTAATTTTCAAGGCTGATTGGGTAGTTGAATAGACTTAACCAGGTGCCTAAAAATGTTCTTTGTTTTCCAAAATACTGATTATATAAACAGTTATCAACAAATCTCTTGTTACATAGGGGTAGTAGTAAAGGACAATAGAGTTGGAAGGAGTAAAATATTTAAAATCTATTTTCTTGTGTTTTCATCATTAGTAGAGGTCTAATACTATCAAAGTAACTTGAATAAGTTAAGGTAAAGTATGAAGAGGTATTTTAAGAATCCTTGTTAAACTATGATTGTAAAAGAATGCTTAGGGAAGACTAAATGATAGTCTTATAATGGACTTAAAATTTGAGTAATGAGCATTCTTATTTGTAATTTGGTATTAAAGGATCAAGAAATCATCATAACCCTATTTGGAATATTCATAAGACACGAGGAAGAAATACTATAGCCTAAACTCAGGGACAAATGACAAGAAAAATAGAGTTGAGCTAGATCACAAAAACAGAGTAAAGGAAGAAAACATGGTAAGAAGAGATAGTCCAAGTGAATAGATTGGAGAGTGAACATGGATTTGAAACAAGGGAATAGTTTCTTAGAGTAAAGTATAGGGTTTGAAGTAGGAGGAAGACTTCACACAATCATAATAATAGTCTCAGATTACCTTAAAATGCAAGACAAAGTTAACTAAAGCAAATAGTGATCCTTGTTGACTATGAATGTATGGTTGTAATGCAGTTTTAGTTGATAGAGACTATTAAATAGTCATGGACCCTTTTCATGTTTGAAGAAGTAGAAAAAATGTGAAAGGAAGGTGGAAAAATAGTGAGGAAGAAGGAAAATACAGTGAGAAAGAGCTATAGACCTTATACATGTCAAAGTGAGGATTATCTACTTGATATTTGCCAAGAATGATAGATGAGTGAAGTCATTATGAAAGTAAAAAGAACTTACAAGGTGCATGTTGGTAGGATTACCAGTGTGAACAACCATTATTGACAGGAGGGGGAGACATTACGAATGGTTATGTCTCACGAATATGTATTAAGCTAAATGATATGTTATCTAACTTGAGTTCTTAATTACTTTGAGGTGTTTGATAGGTAAGAAGGATATGAAAGTAGGTTGAAAATGTTGGAAATGTTAGTGTAGGAATTATTTTCCTCACTTTATTTGTATTATCCTACTCAGGATATTCCACCTCACTTGGAGTTTCCCTATACTTATGGGATATGCTTGCTTAGGTGTACACTTGACTACACTATTCTAGGTGTTAGTTACCACTTGATTACACTATTCTAGATGTTGGTCACTACTTGACTACACCATTCTAGTTGTTGGTTACCACTATTCTAGGTGGAGATTGCCATGATTCTAGGAGGAGGTTACACATTCACCTCCTATATGTACATCTCTTGAATTATTCTATTTGATTGTATTGAGTTGGAGCTATTTCTGTGTTATTGCAATTATCTCTCTTGCATTTTCATATTTTGCAGTCTTGTATGCTTGATTTATTTTATCTTGGAACAATTCACGTCTCACATCATTCACCTATGTGCATTCTTTGAACTAGTAGATCCTGTGGTGCTTCTCTGATATGGTATCAGAGTCTAGTTGGTATTGAGCTTGTGGTTAATATTCTATAAATTTATTTTCATTTGAGATCAATATTTGCAAGTATTTTAGGTGTTATTTGGTGTTGGTTTTTCCTTATTTCTGGGTATATATAGTACTTTTTGCAGGCTTATGAGGTTTACATGCCCGCATAGTGCATATACACACTTTTGGAGATTGCTTTTTTGAGGCCAATCATTATTACAAAATCGCTTAGAATATTTATCCAGATCTACGCAATTTTATACCTTGAAGGGCGTTTTCACTTGTGGTAGTGCTTTGCATGCTTGTTCAGACTTGCAAATGGTGGTTTTCGTATATCAAAAGGCATTTTCACATTACCTGTAACCAATTTTCCAAAAACCCATACACACATTGAAGATCTTAAAGTCATTAGTATTTCACATCCTTTCACGCTATGAAATGTTGGTGTTACACTTGATCTATGGAAATTTAAGACCTACACAAAAACATGTTTCAACCCTTCCTTTTCTGTCAGTAAAAAAAATTCCATCTCAGCCTAAGGCCTTGTTGGATCTAGTCTTATGGCTATGTATGTTTGTGTGGATTTACGCCATCCCCTTGCAACCCCCGATGTATTATGTCCTTTGGGCCCCTCCTACTGGCGCATGGAAACTTAAGTTTTGGTTCATCATACCCTCACTTAGAGTTTCTAAAACTATATTTTTAGTGAAAAAAGTGCATTTCAAGTTTAGGTGTAAATTCATTTAAATAGGGCTTATTCTGGGAAATAATTATTGTAAAACTTTTGATTGGTAGCTCGATATAGGTGCCATTTTTTGTCAAAAGTTGAATATTTTTTTATTTCCCAAAGCATTGGACCTGGTTATTTTGTAAAACCACTAAGTTATAAAGTGCCAAATTGTGGAGGGGATTCTTGATAAAGTTTACACATTCACCTGTATAGTGTGACATCTCTTACATTATTAACTTGATCGTTTGAGTTTGCATCATTTCTTTGTTTCTGCAACAACTACCACAACTTGTATTTTGTATAATGGATCTAAGTTGTAATTAACTTGCTTACACCTTTTAACTACCATGAATCGAAATAAAAAAAAATCATTGTCAATCAGGACTAAAGGGTTGTACCGTATCACAATGGGGTTAGAACTATCATAGCCTACTGTAGGCAGATAAAGTTAAGTGGTATAATAAGTGTGATGAAGCATTTGGTATTGAGTCTTTCAGTGTCTCCTGAACTTATTTTTCACATAGAGTCGGCCAAATCTCCCAATGAGGTCAAAAACCTTAGAAAAATTATTTGGAAAATTTGACACTATGAGGAGTCATGAGCTAGAAATAGAATTTATCAGCTTAAGTCCTAGAAACTTTGACACCTTGGAAGATTTCTTTACCAAGTTCAAGTCCTTATAATTGTAATTAAAATTGTGGAACAGAAAAGAAGATGAACAAACTAGTTCTTTCCATGCTTGTCCAAACTAGGTCCTTAACTACTTTATCTTTGTTTCTACTTTTTATGCTACCAAGAGAGCTCTTGGAGCCACATGGTGTATGTCATCCTTGTGGTATGAATTTTACTGATTTGACTAAAGAGCAAGACAATTTAATTCAAATGGGTATTTTGAAGTCCTCCAAACCTCAAGCTCTCATTGCCAAGCATGAAAAACAGAAAGCCTGTTAGACAAAGAGTATAAACAGAGTAACAAGGATCAAGAAAGAAAGAAACATCAACATTCTTCCAGTCTACACCAAACTCTGAAACTTCCTCTTGTAGTGATAAGTCTAAGAAAGAAATGTTTAAATGTGGGTATTGTAAAGGAAGACATGATGAAAGAAAATGTTTGAAGAAGCAAATTGACCACCTCATTCTTCTTGAGAAGAATAAGATAGGCCGCAACCTGTGTCTTCCAAATAGTCTTCATCAAACAATGAATCCTCCAATACAAATGGAATACAAAAGGGAAAGAGAAAGAATCAGGAAAGGAGAAAAAAGGGAGAGCCCTTGTTGCAGTTGTACCACCACCTCCTACATTGGTTATTGATTATGGTGCTTCACATAACATGGCTTCTTCACATGTGGATTTCACTTCATTAGAGCCATGTGACATGTCTATTATACGATTGGGTGACAACAGTTCTTCACACATTTTTGGGAGAGGGCCTGTTGAAGTGGATGAAGGAACATTCAATAATGTTCTTAGTATTCCTTCACTATCAACTAATCTCTTATCAGTCTACTAGATTACTCACCTTAGTCAGGGCATAGGTTGAGTTCACTCCAGATTCAGTCTATTTCAGAGAGCTACACAGTGACACTATCATTGCAGTGGGTGTAGTCGATCATCAAACTCGACTATATTCCTTCTCTCACTTTGTTCCTCCTTTAAATTCTTCACTAGATTCACCTGACTTGATGACACTTTGAGCTTGAGCACATTTCTGATGAGAACTTATCTTATAGCACAGATGACTACAATAGTGATGGGGACCCACCTCCACCATCTCCTTGTCACCTTCCATTATTAGAGGAGTTATTTCTTGATCCACCTACTTCTGGTCCACCTCAAACTTTTTAGGGAGTAGAGAATCTTGATTCAAGACTCATCAGACATCAAGAAGTCTTCTACTCAGTTACAGGACCCTCCACATTCTTTCTTCACTTATGCATCAAATACATCATTCCTTCATGGAGCAGTTGGAACTTCTACCATGTATGAGGAGCATAGTTCCTTGGATAGGAACAACACCTTGGTTGGAGATCCATCAGACACTTGGTGGCTACCTTCACTTTTCCATGGTGATCCACTCTTCACTGCATCTACTTCTGAGCCATAGTCACTTGAGGAGGTTGCTTTACAGGATATTGGATGGCTACTGATAGTTATAGCTTCGAGTGGGGATTTCTAGTCCTACCTTCTCTTCTTTATCTCTCTTTTAGGGGGAGTTTTTCCCACTGGGTTTTTTCCTTTTACTCTATCTTATGAGAGATTGCATTATACGTGGGTACCTCATCAAGCCTTGTTGTCGGGACCCACTTTCCTTTTTCATCACCCACCTAAGTTGTGCTTATGGGGGGTGTTAGTGTAGGATTTATTTTCCTCACTTTATTTGTATTATCCTACTCGGATATTCCACCTCACTTGGAGTTTCCCTACACTTATGGGATATGATTTGCTTAGGTGTACACTTGACTACACTATTTTAGGTGTTGGTTACCACTTGACTACACTATTCTAGGTGTGGTCACCACTTGAATACACTATTATAGGTGTTGGTTACCAATATTATAGGTGGAGATTGCCATGATTCTAGGAGGAGGTTACACATTCACCTCCTATATGTACATCTCTTGAATTATTCTATTTGATCATATTGAGTTGGAGCTATTTCTGTGTTATTACAATTATCTCTCTTGCATTTTCAGTATTTTTGCAATCTTATATGCTTGCATTGTTTTGTCTTGGAACAATTCACGTCGCGCATCATTCACTTGTGCAATCTTCGAACTAGTAGACCCTAATCGCTTCTCCGATAGGAAAACCCAACCAAATCAGTAAATTAAACCCTTTTCATGAATTTTGAGGGTATGATGGGATCACTTAGCATATAAAATAAATTTTATAGATAGTTGTATGAGAAGAGTTCTTGTCCACATTACATCATGAAAGATTTTATCAAGACCAAAATATTATGGCACTTCATGAACTATAGTTATCATACATCAAAATTTTATATAACATGTTTGCGTATATAAGTGTGAGAACCCATCACATTAAAAATAAGCATCTCAGAATGTTATATTTGATATGTTAATAATACCATTCTCACAAATGTAAAAAAATTTGTAGAGTTTGAAGACCCGGTAGCTTCTACAACCTCTCAAGTTTGAGTTTTGTCTTCATTTAATCTTCATATAGAAAATGAACATTGATATAAGTTGAGGAAGCAATATAATTTTAAGTAAATTGTTAGATTAATAACTTGAAGGTGATTTATACTATCAAAATCTTACAATGTGGCATGCGTTTAATAGAGGACATAAAAATCGCATTGTGTTAGAGTCTGCACTAAAATTTCATGTCTTGGTGGTCAAAAATACTTATTTGCGTAAGGTAAATATTATTTTAAAGATTTAAAAAATTCAAATGATTTAAACACAGTACTCAAAAATTTGGTTTTCAATCATCTACTCCCTTCCCTTCTTGTTTTATGGGAAGATTGTTTTCCATTTTGGCACCATTCCTACAAATTCATTGTGTCATGTTAGAAACATTTTGGTTAAAGAGATTAATTTAAATAAAATTAATCTTATATTATTTAAAATAAAAAATTACACTAATTGGAGTCACTCATTTTTGTTGGTTTAGATCTCTCTATCTTTAATATTGATAGTTTGTTTACAAAGTTCATTTTAAACGTGTTTGGACAAATCAATGTAAATGAAGTGGAGGTCACCCCTTTCCTCAGGTTTCAATTTCCTTATTTCACTACAAAAAAGATCTATTAAAAAAATACTTTCAAAGTATGCTTAAAATTTAAGTGGACAATTTAAAAGAGCGCCTATATTCCCTCACCACTAACTTACATAGATAAAATTTATATAATCATCTTGTGCAAGGCTTAAGTATTCATGTATCTCATTATAAATATTGTTTATGATCAAGATGTATGAAATAAAATCAAAACATTCTTAACTTCCACTAGACCTGCCTTCAAAAGAAGCATATAAATAAATTATCTATTCTCTTGAGTTGTGCCTAACATCAATTTCTCCACTCTATTTTTTTTCTTCCTTTTTTTTCTGACCATTACAAATATGCAAAATCATATATTCATTTAATATAAAATAATTTTAATATTGAATATTCTTTTATATAGAACCTAATGTTGCTCATTAATGGTGTTTTTCTATATAAATTACTTTTGTTTGTGCCTTTTTTGACCCGTGTTTGAAAACCATTTGTAGTTGATTTACTAAATCCAAGTGATTGCACTTAAAATACAATCAATATCTAATTGTTATGTTTTCATTATTGAAGGCTTTCATTCTTGGGAGATTTAATTTGGAATTCCTTCAACAAAAAATTAGTTGTGAACAAAATGGAATGTATGTAATTCTTATACACCTCTTCATATATTTCACCATACAGATAAATTTATTAAGTGTAAGACCAATTTAGTGTTTGATTTCATTATGCTAAATACAAGGATATGCTCAATAACCTTACCCAAATAATAAAAATAATTGAAAATTTTGATATGGAATAATGTTAGGTGTTAAGGTATTACAAATAATCTCACTTATATATGAAACTAACCATTTTGTATTATAATCATCCCTTATTAACATCCCCTTACCTAGTACAAGTAGGCTTCTGAAAGAGATCAATAATACTTTCATAGTCCTTGTACCAAAAAAATGGGGGCAAAATATTTCAAGCATTTTAGGCCTATAAGCCTTACTAACATCCTCTATAAGATTTTTACCAAAATCCTCACTTCCATGATCCAACCTTTGCTCCTTCGCATCATTTCCAGCCAGCGGGGAGGTTTCATGAGAGGAAGACTTATAAAAGATGGAGTTTTTATGGTGAATGAAACAATACGCTCGATGGAAAAAATCAAAAAGGTGGGCATGGTCTTAAAACTAGATATGAACAAAGCATTTGAAAGAGTGTCATGGCTATTCCTAGATAAAGTTATGGAGAAATTTGGCTTTGATGTTCATTTCAAAAAAATCATTTGGACCTTTATCTCTTCTCCTTGATTCTTTGTTATTGTCAATGGCAGTCCTGTGGGATTCTTTCCAAGTAACTGAGGCATTTATTAAGGTGATCCTATTTCCCCCATTCTTTTCATCATCATGGTGGTAGTCTGAGTCGTACCATTACAAGAGTTGTTTCTCTGAGCTACCTAAATGGCTTTAAGCCCACCTCTTTAGAGATTACGGTCTCCCATCAACAGTTTGTTGATGACCCCTATTCTTCTTCTTCTTGCCTCTATTCTTGAAGCCAACACTATGAATCATGTCCTCTAGCTCTATGAAGAGGCATTTGGACAACAAATTAACATTGGCAAAAGCTCTGTGTACTTCTTTAACACTCCACCGGTAAGACAAAAGAAAATTGATCAAATCCTTGGTTGTGAAATCAATTCTTTGCCTACCACTTACCTTGGTCTTCCTCTTGGTACTAACAAGGTTCATATGAGTGTTTGGAATGCTTTTCTTGATAGGTTTCAAATAAATCTTGTTGGTTGGAAGGGTACTACCATTTCTAGAGCCGGGAAATGCCTAATCATCAAAACCTTACAGTTTATATCATGTCTCTCTTCTTTATTCCAGCAACTATTGCTGATAACATTGAGAGAATACAAAAGAACTTTCTTTGGATGGGAAAAGAAGAGAAAAATAGAATTCACTTGGTTGCATGGGATAAGGCATGTAACAGTAAGAAAGCAGGAGGCATTGGTAGAAAAGAAATCAGAACTATGAATGTTGCATTGGTCTCTAAAATGGGATGAAGACTAATCAAGGAGAAACACCCATGGAGACTAATCAAGGAGGAACACCCATGTGCAGATCTCATTAAAGCCAAGTATTTAAATCAAGGATATGTTCAATAATTCTTCAGCAAAACTAGCCATCCCACTGGTTCTATCTTTTGGAACAAGTTGGTCAAGATTACAAAAGAGCTTGTTTCAGGCTGTAAATGGATTCTGGGCACTGGAGAAAACATAAAATTTTGGAATGATAGTTGGGATGATTTTATTAATCTACCTAACAATGAGCAATGGGACCAACTTAACAACCTCACTCTAGCCTTGGGACAACAAGTCAACAGCTATATTCAAAACACAGAAGGTAGAATACACTAGAAAAATCTCGAGGTTGTTATCTTTGACCAAAAGGACCTTCTTGGGGACCTACAAAACATTCTTAGACATATCACCATTGGTCAAATTCAGGCCAAAGATGAGTTTACATGGGCTCTTTCTTTTGATGACAACTACTCAGTGAGATCAGGGTATCAATTGTATGCCAATGAACCTATTAGCTACTTTCCTTGGGGTAAGATCTGGTTCAAATAACTTACCCCAAAAATCAGTCAATTCCTCTTGTTTGTACTTAATAAAGGTATTCTCACCATTGATAACCTTACCAAAAGTGGATCGACCATGCCAAATAGATGCTACCACTGTAAAAAAAAGAAAATGACTCCATCCGACATCTTCTTTTGCACTTTCCAGTTGCTAGTCCTCTTTGGAAGCTCATCTTTAACAAGTTTGGTGTCAGCTGGTCTTTCCTGGAGGACATTACTCAAGCCTGGATTTAGTGGCAACCTCCCTTCAAATATACTTTACTTCACAGATTTTGGAGGATCATCTTCCCCCATACCATTTTGAGAATATGGAAGGATCGCAAGTCTCTCATATTCAAAGGTACCAAAAAACTATTAAAAGCATACTTAATGAAATCACAGTGGCAGTTAAAGAAAACATCCAGAAATTTAAGCCCCCCAAAAAATCTTATTACCCCCAAGATGAGGAGTGACACTTGAAGACATGGATTATTAATGCTCAACATGATACAATTTCCCCTCCCAGCATTGACAGGTCTCTTGTTCAGTGGATTCCCCCTACTGATGGTTGGAATAAGTTGAACTTCAATGGTGCCTCCAAAGGCAACCCCAGAGCAGCAGGTGGTGGAGGTGTTATCAGAAATCATACGGGTCATTTAATCGTTGCATATGTTGGACCTATGAGAAGTTATCCAATCACTATTCGGAGGTGCTAGCAGCTCTCTGGGGAATCAAAGTTGCTAGGACTCTCAAAGTGGATTACCTCATTGTGAAAGGAGCTTCTATGAACATCATTAACAACCTTTCCAAAATCCAAACTTCGAGCAAGACCATAAGAGACTTTATTAGTGAAGTCTCTAACCTATGCAAAGGTCTTAACATTATGTTCCAACATTTGTATAGGGAAGGAAATAAATCAATAGATGCATTAACCAATGTTGGGGTTTACATTAATAATTATAGTGAGTGGTATGATATCAAGGACACACCGCGTGAAGTTCATGCCATCATTTTTAATGAAGTCAATGCACATCTCAACAATACTCATTAATCGATAGCTTCTACACGTGTGTTTGAATAAAACCAAATTCATTTGATTTTATTCTCTCCACACCTCGAAATTTGAGTGTTTTTTCCATTTTAAATAGCTTTGGAGGGGGGTGTCAGATTTCATCACATAAATTACCAAGCTCTTAGGCTGTCAGATTGTTGCCAGAAGGCCTACTTCCTATTGTCTCCAACTCAAATCTACTATGTCGCTAGCTTCATTCACAATGGGGGAGCTTCTTCTAGATTCAAGCCTATTTTCAACCCACAATGGCAAGAAAACGTGGAACTCTGGGAAACCCTTAACATTGGGGGTTTCACAGAATTTATTGAAAGGATTAAGGGGCATGATCAACACATCTCCCTCCAATTTTTGGAAAATTGGAAGAACATGAACATCCAATAGAGAGGTAGGGATTCCAATATCTCTGAACAATTTATATCCTTCATCACAGGGTTAAGCATGGAAGGCAATAATTTTTCATAAAAAAATTTGATAAAGAGGAAGAAGAAAATTTGTTCTTGGATGATGGAGAAAGCTTTGAAATAAAAAAATAAGGCATCATCTGTGCCTTTATCCCACAACCCTTTGACTAAGTTTCTCGTATGATTGTCCACTACATTACTCTCGAGGGAAGGTTTTCAAATATTCCTTTACACCATTTGGTTCTTCTCAACCATTTCAGGCGTGAAGTTAAGGTAGGTTTTTCATACTATATTTTGCACTCCTTAGAGAAGTTTGTTTTGGAGGTCCAAGGCCATAAGAGGGTAGCTCCACTACATCAAAGGGTTATTTTTTATTCACCAGTTCATTCTAGACATAGTGGCCAACAACCCTAGCCCTCCTTTAGGTCCCTTGCCTCCTCAGCAGCCCTGTATCCACTCTAAGAATCCCCTTTTCCATGACCCTATTTCTGAACTCCCTCTAAAACGGATTCTTAGAAGCAAAAAAAAAGATAAAGAGCTACTTGTTGAAGAGAACCCCCCATTGGCAGCCCTGTTAGCCCTTGTGACTAGGTCACCCCCTCTATCTTGGAAAAATTCAATTTACAATTCAAAACCCTGAAGACCATTGAATACAATGTTGATTTTCTCCTCAAGTTTGGCATCTCCATTTCCAGCCTCAGAGAGGAAGTCAACACTCTCACTACTCATTTTAGATCTCTTGAAGAAAATCACAACAATCAATTGGCCATTCACAGAGTAGTCCTAGATCTTCTTCAAGTCCACATTCAACAGATCTGTGAAATCAATGACATTCTAACCTTAGCTTGGAAGAATGGAAGGATCACCAAGAAGTTCAAAGCTTCAAACTGGGATCCTAATATTGGAACACCATTGAATCTCTACCAGGCACTTAGGATTCCTCTTAAGGTTTATAATAATTTTGCTAGTTAGTGCCTTTGTCTTTGTGTCCTATGTGTAACTGTTGTGGTGTGGTTGTAGAGCTGAAGTTTTGTTATTGTATGTCCACAATTGGGCTTCTTGTAGGCAGTTGGCCCCTGCCTTAGTAATTTTTTGTTTCTATCTTTTTGTTGGTGTGTGGCCCCCACATATCAAAAAACCACCATGTTCCTTCTTGTTTATCTTGGTTGTTGATCCTTTTGGATGTACTTCTAGATAAGGTCCCTCCAAAACCTTTTACCTTTAATAAAAAAACATCCCCTTACCATACAATAATACACCAAACAATTAATTTTTCTAAAATTTGTATCACTTCTTTTTTTGGATTAAAGATAATAATATTTACAAAAAAATGCCTCAAAGTAATTAGATAGTGAAGTAGAGCTCATATGTGACATCTATGACAACAAGATGACTATATAGGTTTAAGGCCAACTACAACTAGTAAATGTAATGATGTCATTATAACCTATCGACACAAAAAGAAAAATAAACATGCCATGATAAATAATCAAATATAAACAAAATTTTAACCAAAAAATTTTCAACTGAAAGGCCAAGAGACCATTCTTCTCTCCATCCAGCTATTATTATTTTTCATATTAGGATCTAATGGGAAAATAACCAAACCATTGCCCCTATTTGGTCCAACAAGTGTAACGATTCCAATTCTAAATATAAGTTTAACAATAAATTGGACATCCAAAATGTAGATTGTGTAGTGTCTCATAGGTAGTAAATTTTATTTTATGACTATTTGTAGTCAAGATTTCCCTTTCTTCCTTTTTCTCTACCCTCTTCGGGGTCATGAGCCAATCCACTGATAATTTCATAAAATTATCCTAAATGAAAAAAGTTGCTAGCATTGATCCTTAAGGAGAGCATTACTAATGTGTCAACCTATCATAGAAATTCCATTAGAAAAAATTGCTTTATGATGTAGGAGCATCATCCTTTGCATTACAATTATGGTTTGTACTAGTTTCTAGGTGTGTCAAGATTCCATATGGAGGTTCATGTGTTGTAAATATTCCATTGGACTCATTTTGTGTGTAATAAGAGGTTTCCCTTCAAAACCTCATGTTTGAATTTTCAAATTCTCTATTTTTTAGTTCTTAGATCTAGGTGTTAGTCTATATTAATAAATTTTATAATACGGTTTTATTAGACTTCTTCTTCTCTAGACTTGACCCCCTTAACCTACTTAGACCTTAACTCAACATGGTTAGTCTTCTTAAGGGTTAGTGAGGATAGTTAGAACCCTAAGTAACTCATCTTCTACATATCTTGTATGAAGGCATTCAAATAAGGAGGTTAGGAGAAAAGGAATAGAGGAAAATACTTTATTTTTTGAAGCCTTTAAGGCTTTGGAGCATGTATTTTCATGGATAATCCTGTGAAGCTTCTTAATATCTTATAAAACTATGTATGATTTTGTATTTTTGATACTTTGATTTGAGTTTTATGGAATGGTTAATGAATATTTATTGGGAATATTATAAAAATGAATTCTCAAGTGTTAAATGAAGGTACAAACTTTGAAGGACAAAGTAAGGGGTTTGATAAACAAACTAAGGATGATAAGGAACAATTTCTTATTGTAGCACAGTGAGGTAAGAAATCAAGATTATGAGTTGAAAGTTATTAATATGTTGTATCAAAAGTATTAATACATTCACCAGGGGTTTAGAGACTATGAAAATAAAAGTCTCAAGGTTAGGCTATGGAACAAGAGTTTGTTAGAAGAAAACTGGTTACACAATCCGTGCAAACCTATATTTTGTATTTACTCCATTGCATGATTGATCAAGAAGTTGTCAAGATTGGGGAAGGTTTAACTAGTTGATAAGTAGGTTGTTATGTCTCAATGATCTTGGATCAAGCATCTAAAACCCTCACAAGGAGTGAAGTCTTAAGAAAAATGTTTTCCACTAGTCTTGATACCCAGTTTCATGGTTAATAGTGAAGAATTTTATGTAATTGATAGGAAGGAGTCTCTAAATTTAAGTGTTATTTGAGTTACCAAGATGAATAAGGTATGTGCAAGCTATTAAAATGGCTGTCCAAATCACATTTCAATTTTTCATGAAAATTAGTGGTTTGTTCTGTACATGAAGATTTGCTTAAAATCAAGGCTAATTAGGAAGTGAGCAAAAACGGTAATAGAGGTATAAAAGGAAATAAGTAAATAATTTATGGATGAAAATTGGTAGGCCTTTTAATAGGATCAATGGTTACTCTAAAAGTTTACCACTAAGTCATGGAACAAAGTTTTGTGGTTTTTATGCTCAAAATTGCACTTTTGTAGGGCTAGTAGCAAAAATGAAGGACTAAAGTGAGTTAGAGTGAAAAAAACGTGTTGAACTTGTTCAATCTTATGAACATTTTTGATAGGTGTAATAAAGTAGATTTAAAGTGTTTTAAATATTTGAAGCTGTTGTATATATCATATAGTGATGAAAGGCATGCTTTGGTAATTGGGAAAAAGTGAAAAATTGGATGGATTTTGAATATTAGTTTCAAATGATTATTCTAACTTATGATTGTTGTTGTTTATCATGATCCTTTGCATCATTTGGTATCAGAGCAAGAAAAAATGGAAGAAATAGAGAAGTTGATGAAAAAGATGAGAGAAGAAAAAGAAAGGAAGAGAAAAGAAGAAAAGAAGAGAGAGTTAGCAAGCAAGCAATAATTGTGGGTTGAACAATAGAATAAGAGATTAGGGATAAGAATGAAATCCCTATTATTATGAAAACAACATTGATAACAATACCAATCAAGAATGAAAAATTACATATTTCCTCATAGCACTAGGAGCATACAAAATCCCAATCACAGGGGGAAAATAATGGATTATACTAGTATCGATGCTCATCCACAACAAAATGAGATAAATTCGTATTCAGATGATGTTATTTATTGGGATGCTAGGTACAAGGAGCATATTAATGATCTTGATTACTATGACCAATTTTATATGTCATATGAACATTTGTGCATGTTGAATTTCAATCCCTTTGGGGAGTTGAATCTAATTTTGATGGCAGTGATGATGAAAAAATTGATACACCAGGTGACCCTTCTTTGGATATCTCTCCATCTCCATAGAATATATGCTAGATATTAATGTTAAATCTCTATATAATATTAATGATGATAATTCTTTCCTTATCCCTGATGGTCCTAGGGATTTTTGGATTGATTAATTTAAAATTTCTCCTCATGCTAGCCAATATTTTTCCATGATTAATGGATTTCTAGGCTAATTTTGGATTTCTCCTTACCGGTTCTTCAAGTATACTTCTATAATGCATAACTTTATCTAGTAGTTTATTCTTGATATTATATGAATATACACCATTATATGATACCTTTTCCAATACAAATGGGCACATGCAAACTATATCCCTTCCTTGTTTTTCAAGAACATGTTTCCTTACACAATATATGTCCCTGTGCACTTTGGTAGGGGTTTGTCTTCTAATTGTTATCCAATACTATTAATACCATCCCTAAGCATCACATGTTATATCATATCTCTGTAATCATAATGGGTTTCCCGCTTCAATCAAAATCAAAATTAATCAATTGTAATCTATTCAAAACACGGTATTTTAATAACAAATATCAATTCAAAGCATTATACCCATAGTATCTCTATTGAGTCTATCCTTATTTAGATTTATACCATGTTATGACCACTTGTATAGTTTTTACACTTACTATGAACATATTTGAATTCTACACCTCCTTCACCATTTGGGGATCATATATCCCCCAGATAAAAAATCTTCGTTGGGTAGTTTTTGTGCTACCCCTTTCTCATGTACACATTTATATTCAATAATATAAAAAACATTCATATATGTACAAAAATATAAAACTAGGACGTATACACATATGCTTGCATTGTTAGCACTGTTGCATTAAAAAAAAAATTCACTAAGATGATTTTATTGATAGCATATATTTTCTACTCTTTACACAAATGCATTCATGATGTATATTGAGCTTGATGCATGACACACAGATCGTTACATACTGATAGGATCTACTTTGGTTCCTTACATTATTATTTTTGGGGTATCCCTCCACACTATACAAGTGTTATTATTTAATTATAGTTCCTTTCTACTTATTAATTACACTTAATTGCATATATCATGTATATTTTATTTTCTAAACTAATATGACTATCTCATTTTCCTTGTGCAGTGTTGAAACATCTTTCTTCATGTGTTATTTTATTACTTATATTGATCTTATTATTGTTTGACATTACTATTTTTCTATACGTGTTTTCTAGGTGCTTGTGTTACTACTCTTATGCTTAATTATATATGCCCTGAGTGCCTTGTTTGCCTTGTGATGTCATGGGTGTCCCATGTTTTGGGCTCTATGGCTTTCTTGTGTGACATTTATTCTCTTGTATGTCTCCTAAGTGCTTCGATTGTCTTGTGACACCATGGGTTTCCCATGTTTGTGGCTCTCTTCCTATATGTGACTCTTCTTTATATGCTATTTCTTTTTTTTTCTCACTGGATCGTTGTTTTATCTTGATTCTAATTCTATTACATCTACATTGTTGTTATTACTATTGTTATTTTTTTTATCACTAGTAACTATTGTTCTTATTGTTATGGTTGTTTTTTTAATTTTTCTACCATGTTTTCCACCATGTGCAACCCCCTTTTATAGGCACAAGTTCTATAAGGTGGCCACATCTTCAACATTCTACACTCTCCTACAGATTCTCAGACACACAATATATGGAGACACATCTATTCTACTGAGATGCACACTCAAATGATTTTTCACAGATGCCTAAAAAGAGGGGGCATTCATAGGGGCATATTATACACTTATAGGAAACATCATAGGTTTTCATAGGGGAAAAGTACTCAGAAACAACTCTAGACATCAAATTAAGGCCAAAAACATAGGGTTAAAACCATACATAAGGGTCAAGCCTGTATAGACAATCCCAACCATACCATATATTTTTCCCTAGGGGGTAAAAAAACATATTTATCTACATTATCATATTTTCCATCATGGATATAGGTTTTTGGCATAATCTCATACTAAATTGGCATAGTTCAGATTAGTTTACAGTGGGTAGTTTAATACTCAGTTATGATTATAAAATATAGATGCTTTGGGGGCATGTGATTCCTTCTTTATTGATATATCAACATATTATATACTATTACTCAATAGTATGACACACATGAAGAACATGGGGTACTCATTCTCTTTATAACTTGTGTCTATATATCCAAACATTAGGCCTAGATCCATTTGCAATGACATGGTCCTTGAGGTTATGGAAATTATTGAAGAGGCTAAGTTCTTCGTATGTTATATTTTGTCTACTCATTTTAAAGGGAAGTGATTATAGTTACTAAAAAACTTTGATACATTGTCTTATTTCTTCATGGAGTTCATCAATACCTCTTTATTCATCTTGTTCTACCTTCGATTTGGTGTTGGGTTGTATGCAATAAAAGCTCTAGTTTCTCCTTTGGCACAATTAGGGACTGATCACCCCCAATCCTTCAGTAAAGTTCAGAAATAACAATCCCAAATCTATAACTGTAAGTAAAGAATGGGAAGCTTTTCCCTTCATAAAACAAACATGTGTACTTTTTCCATGTTTTACATCTCTTCATTTCACTTTATACAAATTCAAATTCTATAGTTACTATTAATTTATAGTTATATTTCTACTATGGACATTAATTACGCTATGTGTTTTAGGATTCATCATGGAGCATGCCAAAACCAACACATCTAGACAAAAAAAATTTGAGCCAAGATAAAATGTGTCTACACACTCAAGTATTTTTTTCTTTAAGCATGTAATTTTAATTTAAATATAAAGAGGGGAAAATGTAGTCACTCAAATTTAGAAATCAACCCTTTTGACATTGCTCATTGTAATTATGCTTTTTGGATAAGACCAAAAACCCACATCTTATCCCCCACTCAATGCATGTTTCCATCTCTTTCCTAACTTTCTCATTTTCATACAACTATGAGTCGACACATTTTGAATGTTAATACATAAGAAAAATGATCAAACTCTGATTTTCAAGATGCAACTTTCATATTTCACTTGGATCCTCTCTTTCCAAAACCATACAATTTGGTCAAATTGTATAATTTGGTCCTATCTTACCTGTAGGGTCTTGCACTGACACATTTTCCAAATTTTCTTTTTATGTACTATTATTTCTTGGGTATTTTTATCCTCTTGTGTCGGCCTTACCATGATAATTTACCTTTTGAAACCCTATATAAGCATGTTAACATCACCTCATTTTATAACTTGCTAATCACATGATATTCTATTGGCACCCCCATTACAAACGCATGTAAAAGGCACTCAAGTATCCTTGGATATTCCTAAATTCAATGCACATCCACTAGGATAACCAACTACTACAGTTATGAAGAACTCAACCATGTCAAGGAGTCTTACTTCCTTCAAATCCAAGCAAACCAAGTTCTCACTTCCGAGTCTTAGCAAGAGCACAATTCTATCACGCGTGATCGAAGAGGTTCAAGTTACCAACTAGCTACATTCGTATATATGTTACATGCTATGTGGAGAACTATTTTTGGTTTGAGGCCTCTTTGAAGTAATGCCAATGTACATGGTTCACAAATTTCACTTCAATGTAAAAACCAACCTTCTTATAGAGTATTCTACCAGTTGTTAGGTTTTTGGCATGACTTAACTGATTACATATGGTTTCAAGGCTGTGTGACAACTAGGGTTTGATAGTAAAGTACATTTTTAGGCTATTGAAGGACCCAAAAAGTTACAGAACCCAATTATGAAGGCATCAAAAACCCTACAAAAGGGGCATGACTAGATTATACATCCTGACTAGACCGTACGATCCTACACCAGGGTATTTTCATGTCAAACTACTAGTGGTGAAGCTTCTCCAAGATCTGCACTCCCAAATTCTCTAGTTTGTGCACCCATATCTCTCTTGTATACTCCTATATAGTTGAGTTCATCTTAATTTTATGTATTTAAAAATTTATTCATTCATTATTAGAACCAATATGTTATTATGATGGTGTACAATTAATGTTGGGAAGTTAATTTATTTGAATAGCTCCTAATTTCCTAACGTTATATCCCTTTTTTATTTATTTGGTATTCCATAACAATATTTAAATATTTAAAAGGGTATAAATAAATACCATGTATCTATAGGTGTATTGAATATGCAGTGTGGTGTTGAATGATGTATAAAGTCATCATCAGTATCTAAGAAGTAATAACACGAACTATAGTATTTATACTCGATAGTAATTTCACAAAGTTATGGTTTATGAACAATACCAAATATAGGTATCTCATGTGGTGGTGGTGTCCATGTGAGTCACATTCAACTAGGTGATGTAATTCTACTAGTAATCACACGTGAGGTGTGCAATGTTAACGCCGAAATAGAAATAATGGTCAGCGGAAAAGGAAATTGAAGTAAACAATAAAGCACTATGTATTAATCAAAGTTTTTGACGACAAGAAAAGACAAACCAGGTGGATAGAATGATTTGTCGTAAAAAAATGTTGACGATAGAGCTAACAACACCATTAAAAAATACATGTTTCAACCGAATTTTTTTTGCAAAGCATGACTTTGTGGTTGACGCAGAGAAAAATTGTGTTGCAAAAGATCCATAATTAACCTATTATGAGTCAGTTTTCCTGGTGTTTTGAGTAAATGATCTAGCAACATGAGAGTAAAGGGGTTTCGATAATTGAAGCTTGAGGTTGTCCAACTCATCATCAATTGCTATCATTACTCGTAGTTGC
This sequence comes from Taxus chinensis, assembly GCA_019776745.2. NCBI lineage: Eukaryota > Viridiplantae > Streptophyta > Pinopsida > Cupressales > Taxaceae > Taxus > Taxus chinensis. The sequence goes on along the minus strand of CM034153.1, from coordinate 641,649,083 downwards.
TAGTAAAATGCACGATTTCTTTATTTTCTGGTTTTTTTTTCTTCTTTACATCATTCTGACGCTTCTACTTCTTATTTTTCTCGCCCTCATTTCTACATCAAACGCTATAGTTTATGCCTCCATGGATGGAAATTTATTTTTTGTGGTCATCGTGGATCCCAAAAATATGAGTACATTCTAAAAACCATTTTTGGAAACTACCCAAAAAGAGCTTATTATCAATCCATCTTCTAATTTCTTTAGGGTGAAAGTATCGTGAGCACAAATGGGCCAGAGGGCGAGCACATCATAAAGAGCATGAGCTCCATTCTTCACTCCCTCGCCTTTTAAACTCACATCATTTTCACCCACCACCACTCCATTAACGAAACACTACTTTTGTCACTTGTGAATGCCTTTCAATCCGCTTCGCCACTCAACCTCAAACATATTCTTCTTCTTTACTCTTTCCATAATTGTGTGTGCTTGGGTTTGAGGTGGATCTGGGATGTTCAGAAATTGGACACATGGAGCTCATTATTAAACATGCCTTGGATGCGATAATGCTCAAATAATTTTATTTGTTGCTCACTTTTGATTCTCTTTCCTTAAATTAATTTTTTTGTAGGTTCATCACCCCTTTCGTCATCTGAAAAGGCATGATATTTCTAGGCATGAGGGGTCAGAGGGGAAGCTTGAGTTCATTCCCAAATTGCAATCACCATGACTTGTTCAAATGAATACACATGCTAAGAGGAAAATCAACAAGACATGTTTTAATCCACAAATTTGTGCAAAGCGTGACTTTTTGGTTGATGTAGAGAAAAAAAATTGTGTTGCAAAAGATGCATAATTAACCTATTATGAATCAATATGCCCAATGTTCTAAGCAATTGATCTGACAACAACAGAGTAAAGGGGTATCAACAATTGAAGATTATGGTTGTCCAACTCATCATCAATTGCTATCATTACTTGTAACTGCTACGAAAATACATGATTTCTTTATTTTTTGGTTTGTTATTATTATTTACATCACTCTGACGCTTCTACTCCTCCTTTTTCTCGCCCTCTTTTCTGCATCAAATGCTACATTTTAGGCCTCCATTGATGGAAAACTTGTTTTTTGTGGTCACCATAGATTGAAAAAAATTGAGTATATTTTGAAAACCATGGCAGAAAACTACCCTAAAGGAGTTTATTAGAAATCCATCTTCGACTTTCTTTAGGGTGATGACTTCCCAAGCACAGATGAACTAGAGGGGGAGCACTTCATAAAGAGCATAAGCTATGATTGGGGAGGAGAACAGAGAGGTGCACACAAAATGAAGAGAGAAAAGGAGAAAGTGACAACAATGAGGATGGAGAGGAGAAATGGACAACATAAAAGCATGCAAACAATCATAGCCCATATCTAACAAATATTTAAGAATAACTCTTAGTTCTACAAGAGTTATTATATGTGCTTTGATACACAGTTAATGTTGAAGTTTTGTGGATTGATGTTTACACAAATTAAATTGAAATCAATCTATTATTGAAGGCCAAAAGTTAGATAATATATTTTAGTTGTAGATTATGATTGGTATGTTAAATAGTCAAGCTTGTAGACAAACATCTTTTTGAAATTGAAAAATATTCGTATATAAAAAACTTACAAAAATATATACTGATTTCTACTACAAGATATTAATTGACTTAATCCTAAGTTACAACATTATTTTTTTGAAAACATTATGGAGTCACAAAATTAGAAGCTTGATAATGAATTTTTCAAAGTTACAAATTCTTAAATGGAAGGAAAAAATATTCTATGCCTCTCAAGACACAATTGATCTAGTTTCATCTCAACACTAGGTAAAGATCCATCTAACCTTAATGCAAATATTTTTATTACATCATATTTTATTTATAAATATTTAGGTAATGTTATTATTGAAAAAAATCTATGATATAATCATCAATCAATTTTGGAAAGAATATTTTTGGGACCTAGTTACAATCATACATGACGTAGATAGTCCAAATTTGTGGTGATAATATTGAACATTTTCAGAAAAAACTATTTGCTCTCATCATATTCCTCCTTTTCTTTTGTAAGTACATTAGAACTCCTGTAAGAACACAATTTTTTATTCCATGTATGTTTTATTTTCATATGCATACGCGTAAAGCGCACAAATCAAAACAGAACATTATAAAGACTCCTATTTTTTGTAAGGGAACCATTTATTACTTGATTATTGACTGAGATTAGAATCCCATTACCGTGTTTCCTCATTCTATAATTGACACTCTATTATTCTTATTAAGAATTTACATGCATGATGAACAAAAATACAGTATTTTCAATGAAACAATATTTTAATCAAACAGAAACTAAAATAAATTAAAAATACAAGGTGTCCAAATTGTGAAAAGGCATAATTGTGAGGACGAGAATGCAATAAAAATTCAACATAAATTTGGTTTCTTTGTAAGACCAGTGACAAATGCTTTCAAAAAATGCAAGATGAGTTAACAATTTATTGCCATGTACAATGAAAGATTAAATTAATAGCTTCAATTTTCGTCGTTGAAAATCTGAAAGCATTTCATGATTTAGAAATCCATTTTCCCCCTGACCCAATCTTGAGTTGGGCACAATTGTGAGCGGGGGGTATGCTTTTATAGTGCTTGTGTTGGGGAAATATATTTATAAAAGTTCCTCTATTCTGAATGCTTGTTTCAGTTGAGCGATGACAACACATGTCCACCAACAATCGGTATCATACGCTTCTACGACATCCCCAATTGATAAATTGAGGTGGGTGTATGAAGAACAAGGAAATTTGGGTCTCATATTATTCAAAGAGACTTCCTCCACCAACGACACTCCTCCAAACTTCAACTCCTCTGTTACGAATTTGGTGAATTGAACCAGAAAATTGTGTTTCCTAAAACCAATGAGGGTTCCTTCAAACCAAGCTCCACCATATCCTTCCTCATCATTGTGCACCTCCACTTTCATTCCCATGCTCACCTCCATTGTGAAACCTCTCTCTCTCTCTCTCTCTGTGATATTCTTTATATTAATAACATTGCGATTGAAAATATATGATATGAATCGTATGGATCAAAAGTATCGTATATGCTCTTTTTTTTTCTCCATGTATTTAACAACAAAAATAAAAATTGAATGGGAGAAATAGAGCCATGTCAAACAAACCGACTAGCCCGATTAGGTGCTCTTCAAAACCCAAAGCAGAACATGGAGAGTGATGCATCCGCACCTAGAAATGAAATAAATAAATAAATAGAATGTTACGGGAACTATGCTAAACAAAGCTCTCACCTATGGGTTGAATCAAATATGCACATGGAGATAAACTTGTAACCCCTAATATCTCCTTCGACCGTAATGTCTAGTTGTAATGATTTTTTTTTGTCTGTTTCTGCACACCTGTCTATCATGCACTGTAACATTTACAACACCATTCCCATGGTAGAGGTGAATAAAGGCATAAATATAAGGTCATTGGATCAGGCCACCACGTCATCCAAGGGCAGGGACAAAAATTATTTTTCACCGTAAGATGGTCGACAATACATTCATTTGCCACCATTAGATTTTTTCATAGAGGGGTGGGATTTTTTCCTGTGTGTACGTCGTTCAGCATAATTACATATCGTGTATGACTAAGTATCATAGTTTTTTGACAATCCTATCATAACATAAAATTTGGATTAGAAAAGGCTAGTGTCATGATATATGAACTTATCAAATTAAGGTGACTTTCACTTGGGTGTTCAATATGGTAAGGGATAGGATGAATGAAGAACTCATGAAAATATTGGGATGTATAATGTCGTAGTAATGGTAAGCAACATGTATGACCAAGTAGTGTATCTATATGATCTTATAGGAACCATGAATATCTAGAAATTGTTAATGGAGTTTTCACTCTATGATAAAGTGTTGTGTAGCTTATGTGTTCCATGTCAATTTGTAAGTCTACTGATATCGGTTAGCATAAGGTTTATCAATTGCAAGAGTAGTGTATTTTTGTGAGCTTGTGAATATAAAGTATCCATTTGATAATGGACCGTGTAACCAAGGAATTCCCCCTATTAGATGTGTAACATGAAGCATAATATCATTTCTCGAGATAGTTTTAGAAATTGGGTGCATGTTTCTTATTGGAATCAATATGTCAATGTGTATAATAGTAAGTGTTTTTGGCTATCAAAAGAGTCTAACCATGTACGTGGGATGATATCCTATGATAAAACATCTCCTTTAGGTAATTGTGAAGCTTGTATAGTGGGGTAACATAACAGAGGTTATAAAAGTGGTGGAATATGTACATGTAGCATTTGTATGGTCATTTTTCATAGGTTTTTATGCAAGGTTAGGATTTATTATTGATGGATGGGGTGAAATGGTATATTTTGATGGTGGTAGAGGGTTTTCATTAAGTATAGGTATATGTTCCATAATGGCAAGGGGAATTTGCTAATGGGACTAGACTGTGGCATTTGTGACTACGTATCTTGGGCATACGGTTTATTAGCAAATGTGATGATTTTTATTATTATTATTATTATTGGCAAATAGTTTTTTGAAAGGGACTATACCCTTGTACATGAAGGCTCAAAAGCCAAGAATAAAACAAGGAAGCCCAACAGCAGAAAACAATCTGTGTAGAAAAGTACCAACATACAGCAACAACACAACAAAAAAAACAACTGAATTGCAGCAGTGCAGCACCATGTCAGAACCAAAAAAACCACAGTTCGGTAAAGACAAACCGAACACCAAAAGAGAGATAAATCATCGCAGCGGAGAAGTGTCATTATTTAAATTAAACTTTTTCTTTTTATGGACAGTTATCCAACCTGATGATGCCTCCACGAATGGAGGGTTAGAAAAAGGAGAATTTTCCATAGTAGCAAAAGTTCCAACTGAAACAATATCATTGTTTTCATGAGGCCATTTCTCCTTGCTGTCAACAACTAAATGAGCCAAATTTACTGCAATTTCCTTGTTATTGGCAGTAGGATTTTCTGATAAAGGGTTTTCAGTGACAAAGTCAGACACACCCTCAGCATTTGAAATTGCTTCAAGGTCCTCTTTTGCATTAAAAACCAAATGTTCCGGGCAGGCATCCTTCCACCAACTGCGTTTCTCATGTTGAGGTTTTTCCATCCCACAAGCAATAGAGGTGTGACCAAGACAGAAACATCTTCTACATCGAAACAGAAGACCTTCGTAATCCAAAGGTTGTGACCAAGTTCTGCTTTGCACCTTGAGATCAATAGTTGCAGGGAGGTTTTTGGCCGTATCAAGTTCCACCAATATCCGAGCATATGTAGTGTGGGTGTATTCAGCAGTTTGAGAATCTATAAAAAGAGTAGTTCCCAAGGTGTTTCCAATAGATTTCAAACATTCACTGCTCCAGAATTGGAGGGTTAGTTGGGGCAGTCGAATCCAAATAGGTTTACATGCAAAAGACTCAGTGAGCGGGTTAAAAGAGGGGAACCAGGGCTTAATTACCAGGTACTTAGATTGGCAAACCCAAAGCTTGGAAGCTATGGAGTTTTTATCAGCTATTGAAGAAAAAGTCACAATGAAGATACCTTTAGCACACGGATATAAGTCTAACCTCCCATCGAAATCCATGCGTGTAGGTCATGAAGGCTGGGCCAGAGTCCTCCGAATCTGCAGATCAGAGCATGTTCCTGATAGTAATTTTCAGCTGTAATGACCTCTTCCCCAAATGTGATGCATGGGGTATTGTTTGCAGGTTTCAAAGGAGAATCCTTGCCCCTTAATGCTTCCTTGAAAGAGGTTATAGTGTGGCCTTGAATAGATGCGCCTTGGCCAGTCCCGTCCAAAGCATGGTGAACTCCCAGAACAGTTGCTCCTTCCCCATCAGAGGGAGCCTGACCAACAAATGTGCCGCTGTCCTCAGAGGATGTAAATGCGAGATCGATCCAAGATAGGGTCGAGTCACTGTGATCAGCCATCAAAGTCTTACCGCCTCCAACTGAAGGTTGAAGGGGACATAATGCAGTCTTACCCGCAGGATCCACATCCACATTTCCATCCCGACCAGATGCAGAACCGCCGCCATGAATGCCATTAGGGCTAGAACGCCGGGGAGCGAAGCAGTTGGGTAACAATCGGGGAGCAGTCGGGTCACAATCCCGTCCAGGCGCAAATTCGCCGCCATGTATGCGGCTAGGGTTACGCCGGGTAGCGACCATGGAGCCAGGTAACAGTCGGGTAACAGTCAACTAACATTTTGATGATTTTATTATTGATGAGCTTTTGAATCATTTTTCATAATAAAAAACACTTGTCCCTAACATGTCCAAGACATTGGTGGAAAGCACAAGATGTTTAATCGTTAAACAATAGACCATATGATTTTATCATGTAAATTATGATGAGGGAGGGTAATTGAATCAAGGTTTATTCAAGGAGTATTGGTATGATCATTTGAGGAGGTATTGGGAGATAATTAACTTTATTTTTTAGAGGTTTTTTTAGGTTGAGGAAAAAACTCTGGTGTAGGTGTGTGTATAGATGGGGAGCTTAAAGCAAGGTCTATAGCAAGAATCTAGTCTACTAGATTAAAAGTATGGTCACACAATATATTAATATGATCAAGAAGGGTAATTTGTTTTAGTTCCTCATTATATATGCTTAGGGTTTTCTTTGAAGAAATATAAATAGTAAGAAACCACTATTGGATGTGAGAAATGTGAAACCCTAAGGATTAGTCATGAAGTCATAGATTGAATGTAAAAACAAATAAGTAGGTTCACAAAAAATTAATATCAAAATTAGATTTTAATCTAATTGATAGTAATTACTATGTGTACAAGGAAATTCAGAATTAGAAATATAGTAAACACAACAAATACATAAATTTTAAACTGTGTGCTAATAACATATGGATAAACACAACTCTTAAAATCTAGATAAATTGAAAATAGGGTTAGGGTTAGAGAGGTAACACCATTTTGTGAAGTTTAGAAGAAGCATGAAAGAGATCTAGATATGTGAAAATGGGTGGTGCAGAATGTTGATAGAGTGCTTGTAAAATCTGAATTTTTGAAAATGAGTATATGGAAGGATCGGCTAAACCAAACAAAAATTTAGGTATTTTTGGTTCCCCTTTTGGCTGATTTTTTCCCTCTGATGTTCTGATATATGACTCGATTTTGGAATTTGTTGCAATTGTGTCCCTAGATTTGGAATCTATGATCAAAATGGAATAATCACACCATCATACCTATAAATGGATTCTCCTTTATAAAAACCCTAGCTTCTTGCTTTGTGACCTAGAAAAGGGGTTAATCTGATTTGGTTGGACTGGCCGTAATATCTCCCCACTAATAAGCATCACTTACATAACACTACCTCAAAAGGGCATCGATCCTAGATGTGGTTCTCCTTCTTGGTGGATGTATGTGAATACATATGTAAACGTGTTGGATTTGGTAAGACCCTAATAAGGCCTCCACTACTTGGAAATGATCCTTAACTTTAGTTTTAGTGTATGAGAGTGTTCTAGTGTAGAACATAGGATGTATTCAAACTTGTATCTTGTTTGTGTGCTCTAAGGATATGATACTTCAATTGCCAACGATATTTTTTACAGTCCTTCAGTGTGAGATCCACATATGTATATAACAAGTAGGGTGTATTTGTTTATATATATGAATTTTGCAAATGATTTCCCACTCAATTAACCCTAAGACAGCTAGGGTAACTTGTTCTTTTCAAAATTTGACCATTACAAGTACATAGGATAAAAACATTGGCCTAGGCAAAAATGTTGGTTGATTCTACCCTTTGCCATGTGACTGTGTCAAGTTTATCTTGTGACCTAATCAAAGACATCATGCAGATAGATAAAATGTTATAGATTTGTTTAGTGCAGGGTGTATTGGTTCACAATGTGCTAAATTGAGCAATAAACACTGACCTACTGGACTTAGAGGGTAGGAATTAAGTAAGATGTCTTTCGGATCAAATAAATTAATTTATAAATGGTAATATACTAGGATGAATTCCAATTCTAGGAATCAAGGGAGATGCCTTTAGGATTAAATAAATTAATTTATAAATGGAAATACGCTAATATGATCTAACTAGAAACGAACTTGCTTACTGTATCGGATCGGAATGCATCGACCAAATGAATTCCAAATGATTATTTCCAAGTGCCTTATGTCCAAATTTTGGTAACTCTAATTACTCATAATGAAAGGTTAAACCCGTAATCCCAAGGTATGTTGATACATTACCCAATATAACTAATTCCACAATACATGTTTGACCTAATTTATTATACTATTATAACTAATTGAGGGGGATGTGTGCTGCATGATGATGTCTTAATCAACCCATATGCATCATACTATCATATCCATGGGCACATAATATATAGCTTTAGTATAAATCTTGCAATTTGAAATCAATGTGTGTCATTTATCTCTTAAATGTACTAATGCACCTATGTATTTATATACTTAAATTAGGATCCTTTTGACACATAATTAGACACACAAAAGTTGGAAATTTGACTAAAAGATGCACAAATCCCAATAACATGGGTTAGGGAAAAATGGTCCAGAAAGGGAAAGGAGCCATTTTTGTGGAGATACAACCATTTTCAAAGGGTATGAAAACAGTCAACATCCTATAAAAGTGGTCAAGACTCTAGAAAATGTCAAAAATATAAGGGAGAAATCTAAGGTCATACGAGATAAAAATGGAAAATACATGGAAAAAACGAGTCCAATGGGAGAGGGATGTAACAAAGAATGCCAATGAGAATTGAAAATGGGTAAAAAAACATAATAAAGACAAATCAATCAATGACGGTACAAGGGAACATGTGCCAATAAAATCTTAACTTGGACCGATAATCAATAAACACAAAAATACACTAGCACCAAAGTGAATAACTAATCTCCTACCAAAATTTAATGTCTACATTGTGTCAATCAATATTGAAATAATGAATTGAATTCTTACATTCAAATATCAAAATAATGAATTGAACTAAATGAGGTAAAGTATGGCTAGTGGGAAATGTTTGCTGATAAAAATCCACCAAAATTCAATTCCTTCTAGATTTACCAAAAGACCAATTTTTTGTACAATGGTTAATTACGTTAGTATGTGTCCTACAATCGCGATCATGACGGGTGGTAATGTCTATGGATAAATAATTAATTAAAGAGCTTAAATTTGATGTCCATTTGACCATCATAAGACAATTATTTTTTTGCTTGGAGAAGACAATTGAAAATTATGATATCTTGAGCATACAGTGGAATTTGGAGCCTATTTATTTTTTCTGAAAAAAAAAAATTTTAAAATCTAAGGAAGGGGCATACCTAGATTAACATTGTCTATCATTAATCAAGAGAAAAATTATTGAAAAAAGGTGATGGATTCAAATCGATATTTGTCAACATTTTAAAAATAAATTTATTTAAGATATATGTACTCATTTAAAAAAAAAAGTCACAATGTAACTTGTCCTTGATGATAGCTACAATTGTAGCGTTAGAGATGATATTGCATGAAAATGCATGTGTCGAGTTACAGTGTACTATTACATCGTTAAATTTGTATACAACTTCATTGAGCTAGATTAATAATGTTAACATGTATATGTTCCTATACATTTGTTTGGATTTGTGTTAACTAATAGTTTGCTTTGCATTGTAAAGAATTGAATTTATGTTAGCTAATAAGATTCACAATTCATAAAAAAAACAATCTAAAAATATAAATCCATTATTATGTGCAAAGATTTTTAAAAAATTTAAAATGAAATAATCACATTAACTATTAAAAAAATTATATATCGCCTATTGATGGGCTTCACACATGGAGGGAAAAAGTGTGCTTTAGTTTGTTTAAAGCCCTCCATAGCTCGTACGAACAAGCTTTTCCAACAAACCCACCAAGGATCAAGGCTTACTCGTAACCCTCAACTTTTTATTGTACTTACAATGTTAATTACACAAATTTAATATTTTGAAAATACATTTCAAACATTTAGACACTTCCACCTAATATTTATTTTTAATTTTTAAATATAAATATTATTATCATATGCTTCAAACTCTTACCCAACTTCAATCTCATGTGTGGGAATGAAGCAAAATAGTTTGATGACATCAGTAGTGTGGGGAAACAAAAATCTTCAAATTTTGCTCATGTGTGCAGGCCATGATAGAGAGGTGAGAAGGCTTATGCAAATTAATACTGCAACACGTATAATTATGCCATAAATAAGTGTACATTAAAAGAATTTTAAAAAATAAAAAACATTTAATATGATATGTGAAAAAAGTAATCGACAACCATTATGAACGTGATGATATCATGGTGCCTCAATCTACGTGAAGGAGGCAGGGGTTGAATTTGATGACCACCTATCCCTATCAAACAATTTTTAGGTGACGATATTATTTCAATATTGCCCTTCAAAAATACAAAGGAATGTATTTTTATGCACTACTAATAAAAGATATAAGAGATTAATTTATGTTTATTAAATTTTTGAATATATATTTATATAATTTGAATATAAATCTATATAAGAAAAACAGTGGTCATTTTTAATTATGCAAGTCATAAATGACAATTGTTTTGAAAAAATTGTATTATAAGTATTTTATGGCTAAAATCATGACAACAGTATAAACGACTGTCAAATTTAGCATGTGGAAGGAGGCAATAAGGGGTGATAGTTTTTATCCAATCACCAACTAGATAAATATATATTTTTAGCATTTTAGATTAAAAAATATATGCATATCCAAACTTTAAGACATAAGAAAATCAACATATAAAAAATAATTCTTGCTTGTAATTTGTAAAAAACACCAAATAATAATAACTAATTAAATAAAATTGAATATTATGGTAGTTTGTTTTATATAGAAGCTAAAACATAGCGAACTAAATTATTACATAATCATAGTTCATAATTTTTCTTGATATATGATTCAACAATCAAGTAGCATTTCCTACTACGTCATAAATTCTAATCCAATAAAAGGTGAAAAGACTTTCCACCATTTCTAGTTGAGTAATTTATAGTTTCCCACAATCAAGTAACATTTCCCAATACACCATAAGTACCAAACCAATAAAATGTTGATCTCCGAAGTTCATAGTTTCCTTTCACATATGATTCAACAATCAATTAAGATTCCCTAATATGCCATAAGTTCCAATCTAATAAAAGGTAAAAACACTTCCCACTATTTTTCACACCGTAATCCATAATTTCCCACAATCAAGCAACGTTTCTCATTACACCATAAATTCAAAAACCGAAATAGAACTACAAAACTTTCCACCATTTGTAACTCCACAATTCATAGTTTCCCTTAGCATACAATTCAATAATCAAGTAGCATTTCCCACTATGCAATAAATTCCAATCCAATAAAAGGTGGGAAAAAGGCTTTCCACCCTTCGTTATTAATTTCTTTTTGGTAAAGGAAAAATTAAAACCCTAAAAAACCCTAAAAAAAAGACTTAAGTATTGAACGCACCGCCGGCGCCGCCTCGTCGTCTCCATCGCTAAAAAGAACCGGTCCCTGTTCACACCGCTCCCGCCGTTATCGTTACCGTTATCTCATTACACTTAGTTCCACGGCGGCGCGCCGTCACCGCCGCCCCAACACGATCAAATATCCCGCGAATATTCGCTTCAGAGACGGCGCTTCCGGCGGCTGTCCACGGTCAACCCCGGCAGACAAACGTCTGACCGACTCCCGTTATTGCAGCCGTCGATTAAATCAAATTTTAATAAAGTTTCGAATACGGACAGAAAATGCGCGACATGGTGGGCCCCACATCTATTCATTGGACAGCGGAGAAGGGCCCCACCGCCACTGGAGGGCGGCGGCTATCGCGTGAAAGGGACAGGTCGCAGGAGGGCGGTCACATGGCAGGGCTTTAAACGCCAGAGAGAGAGCGGGGCCGAGACAGACAGTCACATGCGCCTCTTGTCGTATCATCGCATTCGCCTCTGATAGGATTCGCCCACAGAATTTATGGCGGGAAAAACTAAAAATTAAAAAATATAAAATAGGGCGACTCAAATTTTTCTCTGACAGGTGGCGAATCATTGCAGTTTTTTACGTCAGTTGACGGCCGCTGATATTCCGCCGTCGGTGCCGACGGGTTTTCTTCTTTTCGGGGTCGCCGTCAAGCTGTGGCCGTTACGTAGACGTTATCTTTCCTTGTTATCGTTTCGGTGGGCTTTGCCGCCGGCGAAGGATTTGCGTCGCCGTTAACTAACGGAGAGTTCCTTAATTCGCGGGAATCGTGTGGGAGTTTTCTAGACGGTCAACTGGACGGCGTTGAAAGCGATTTTTCTGGGCTGTTTTGTCGTGCACGGCGCCGGTTTTCACGAAGTTTGACGGGAAATCGTGACGTTAAAAGGCTCTGGTATCGGCTGCTTTGGCAATTTGAATGCATAAATATATATTAAAATTTGTTGGGAAAAAGAAAGTTAACTTTGATCAATATTGTAAAGTTTAGAGTGACAAGTTATAGTCATTAAATAAATTATTTGAAAAGTATAGGTGGTCATCAAATTTAAAGCATTCTTAAATAGGAATACAAATAGTGTTTAATCTTTCCATATGTGGCAACACCTTTAACTTGGAATATGAACAAGGTTTAAGCTTTATATGTGTTGGGTTTCATGTTAGGTACACCTGAGTTGGCCTAATGGTGAAGAACATGTGCTCTTGAATTAGAGGTCACAAGTTCAAATCTTGCAGGGGGTAGGTATGTACGCCTTGTTTGTAGCAAAGTTAGTTGCCTCCCGCACGTGAGTACAAGGTAGTCCCATATGCTATAAGCCGCTTGTAGACCCAAAAACAGGCCGCCCGGCATCGTGGACTGTAAAAACCATTATTATTATTATTATTATTATTTATGTACCCTTATTTTAGTGTTATGTAAATAAGGCTAAAATGTATTAGGTTGTAATCTTTGAACGGGTCATTTAAGAACAAGGTTTGATCTTTAGATGTGTTGGGTTCTAATCCTTGGATCAATTGTTGCACCTTTATCTATGGATACCAACAAAAGGGTAAATCTTCTCATGTGATGGTTCTAATCCTTGGACATGTTGCACCCCTGTTTTAGGATACTCCAAGGGTACAACTTATCTTCTGATATAAATGAGGTTTAATCGTCAGAGGTGTCAGGGTCAAATTCTTGGATGTGTTGTTGTACCCTTATTTTCAGATACAGACAAGATTTAACCTTAAGATGTGTTGGGCTCTAATATTTGGATGTGGTGTTGTGCTTTTACCTTCGATGGGATGCAAATAAGGTTTATTAGTCTTTGAATGTGTTGGGCTACAATCAGTGTGTGTATTGTTGTACTTTTACCTTGGGATACAAACAAGGTTTACTCTCTACATGTGTTGGGTTTTAATTTTTGAATATGTTGTTGCACTTTTACAAAATTGATTGGGGAGTCAATTTTTTATTTGAATCTATGACTAGACTCTAATAAGAGTCGCAATGCGAATAATCTCTGTCGTAGCTCGAAGAAAAGTTAATTGAACAACAATAAAATGGATATATTTGAGCATGATAAAATTTAGTTACATGGCAAATACAATTTAGAGCTTTCTAGGATGAAATGATAAACTATAGTTGTAGCGTAAGTGACGATGTTACATAAAAACATGCAACATATAATCGATGTTATTAGAGGTAGTTTCATGCATATTAAATTAATAGAATATTATTTTTGTAAAAATATTTTGAGCATGGCTTACTTGTAGTCCTAAATTGTTTAGTAACAGTACAACTAGTAATATAAGTTAAGGTGTCATTTGGTATTAGATAGCTTACTAATTCTATATTCTACATAACACCTATTATATAGGTTTGAATCATTTAGTGTTTTTTTTTGTATTTTTAAGACATGAGTTGATTTTTTATTTTTGTAAAATATAGGTTGATATCATAAATTGCTTTATATTGTTTTGTAATTTAATGTGGTATGTCATATCATTATTATTATTATTATTATTATTATTATTATTATTACAATATTAGTTTATTTATATTAGTATTTGAATATTGTATGTAACGTTGAGGTGTCATTTGATGTTTTTTTTTTCTAAAAATATAGGTTGATGTCATGTTGTCATAAATTGTTTAAAAATTCTATATCATATCATTATTATTAGTATATACTAAGGTGTCTTTTGGTAATATTAAAAGGTGAATAGAAATATATTTGAAGTTAATGTTGAAAGTAGTGAATGGTTTTTATATTTAATTGAAGGGAGTATTCCACAATAAGACTTAAAACAGTCTTCTAATTGTTAATCAATACAAGAGATGTTAAATACATTTCAAAGGATTTTTGGATTAAAAATATGTAAGTTCAAAACTTAAGACATCAAAAATTCAAAATATAAAAAATACCCACTCTAAATCCAATTAAGTAAAACTAATCGCTACAATACTCTCCTCTCCAGTTGGAGACTCCAATGAGAAAGCACCCATTTTCTCTACTAAACTAGAGTTATACCACAATGGTAATAAACTCAATCTCATTTTATGCATTACAAGGACAAAAAACACAACAATTTCTAAAATAGAGTTAGTTGGAACAATAAGATAGAGATGAAGCAACCGAGAAACTTTAAGGCCTAAATCAAATGATAGAATTATAGTGTGGGGAGTATATATCACTTATTTATTTATTGGGTAATTTTGAGATTTAAAAGACTTAAATTTAAAAGGTAAATTTTTGTTACAAACAAGTTGCACATACTTCTAGAGGAATGAGTCAATAAATAATGAAGTCTAGTAGATGATTCTAATTTTATCACAAATATTACTAATAGTTGATTACACCGAGGCCAAAAATTAAATTATTAAAATGTTAAAATTATAATACTTTCAACAACTAGTGGATATAATCCACTTGTAATGTATTTTGGGATATTAACAATAAAGAGTACTTTCATTAATTATAATATATTCCTCCATGTTAAAAATACAAGTACAATATATCAACTATAAGTTATATCTCATTTAAAAATGTATTTTTCCAAATCCCATATTTCAAATATACATGTTCAAGAACCAATCTTTAATGTTTCAATCGCCTCCATACCTACACAACAACATTAACAATTTTTTCAAGTTTAAAATCCTTTATGTTGCAAATCCCTCCAATTAAAAACAAAAGATTTAAATGAAGTGTAAACTCTAATTGCCTGGAAACACATAATTCAACAAATCAAATGAAGCAATAATAGTCACAAGATTCCCCCAAATTCAATTTCAGCCTTGGTTAAATTACTATTGTAATGCCCCCATTCATCATTGCTCTGTTATTCTGTGGCAACCGTGCTTCTAAGGGCTGAACGCCGTTGTGTTCCCTTGGAAACGTTGGTATCTTCATCTTGTTGAGCTTGCTCGCTTGCGTCGGTGTCGATGTTTTGGTTGCTGGCCCGCAGCGTCCCTCGCGATTATCCTATTAAAAGAAAACCTTGTTCTTGCTATATCGAACCTCCTGTTGATTGTTGTTCATTGCCTGCATGATATTTTTCCATATTATTGATCACTCTCGTGCTCGACCCCTCGATTAAATTATTTTTAGTTTTGTCGCTATTGTGTAGGTCCTAAACGATTTTTTCAACCCCGTTTATGTGTCATGACATTCTAAAACATAATAATAATGAATAGTAAAGGAACATGTATCAGTTATAATCTTATATGCATATAGATGATAAAATTACATTTTTTTGAATTAATTAAGCCTTTTTAGGCCGTGCGCACGCCTTATTACGAGTTATTGTTTATTTGATGTTCTCATCCACCAACTGGTAAATTTTTATTATCGATTTATCCTCTTACTTGGTGCAAAGACATGGATTTCTTTGCAGAGATAAATAAAAGATGTTTTGTTCATGTAAATGTATTATGTATGTTGTCGGATAAATACGCTGACCAATAGGATTGCACATTTTCATTTATTAAGAATTATCATTTACTAAAATATGCGAATTTTTTCGGTTCCCTAGACTTGGTAGCTGTATACTGCCGTCAATTTTGTCGATCTAACCAAATTTTAAAATGAAATTGTGACCAATCAAATTCATTTCATTTTGTGGATATGTAATTTTGCCTGACTTATTGGTGGAGGAAGCGTAAATTTTCTTTGGGCCGCCTATTTGTCTCCTTGTCAGCTTTATTTGGATCATGATTTGACCCTTGGCTAGAGTGAGACGTTTTTTCCCTCCTGGCCGCACTTTTGTTGGGCTGTGTGTATCTTTCTGCTTAGATTTGTTCTTCCTTCCTTGCTGCGTGGCCATCTCCAACTGGCCCTAACTTTGCTGGCTGCACTTCTCTCCTTTTTATAAACCTGCGGCTTCCTACATTGGCGGCGTGGGATCTTCTTGGGGCAGATTGCCTGTGGAATGGTGAAAAACGTTGGAAAAATTCTCTCTCCTTTTTGTTGCGCACCTGCCCCTTTGTCTTGTTCATTTTTCTTTTGTTTTATTCATCTTCCCTAGCCGCCATGAAGCCTGCTCACACCTGGTACTGATCGAACATTTGAAAAAACGTGGTAGGAGGATTTCTAAATGCGCAGAACCTTTGGGGTGCCTTCCCTGCTGGCAGCGTGGAGAGTTCAGGGCATGGAGCTTTGTTTGGTGCGGTGGGAATCCCCTTTCTGTAGCTGCGTGAATTTGGTGGAGGCGTTGTTGGTTGCTCAAGGTTGTTTGGGCCGTTTATAATGCTAGCCTCTATCCTTTCTTTGAACAAATTAAGTTATTTGCTGAGCAGTTCCAAATACTACTTTTGTTCAGCTGCTAAAGAATAAAATAAAATAAAATATAAATTTGCTAAGCGTTGTCAGTTAAATGGATCTTATTTTCCTTGTAAACCTGATCATGTAAAAAAAAAGGGCGGCACACATGCTGGATAAAATACCAGGGAGAAGACATTTCCATTCAAGGAGAACGCTGAGAACATGGCCAAAGATATTGCAGATCTGCTTAGCAAACCTCTTGCTAAAGTTTGCTGGAAAGCAAAGTCAAGAAACAGAAAGAGAACTCCACCAAATAATGATTTGTTGTCGGGAGACAACTCACAATAATGAAAGGATTGTAAGAGGAGGTGTCTAGTGGAGTTCGGGTTTGAGAGGAATGTTGGTGCCTCGCATGCTACAGATGAAGATTTAACTAGAGGGTTGCTGTTGCTGGATCTTGGGGAGTTTGGATGCCTCGTCAAAGCTGGAGGAGCAGGCAAGATAACTCTACACTTTTCTATTGTTGCTATATTTATTTTATCGTGAAATCGAACCACCATTTCCTTGAATTGGTTGTCTTTTTTAACTTCTTTCCAGTAGGCCTCTCCTTTCTACTTGATTTCTTCTTGTTTAGCTATTATCATTACCTGTATGTTAGTGGAAAGAATGTAGGTGTTCTCTCCTTTGGGTGTATGTTTTTTTGGCTCGAGTGATCGATCTTCCTTTATAAATATATATACTCTTCTCTATGATAGAGTTCAAGTTATTATTTGCTCTAGCTAGTTTTTAGCAGTCGTTAAAGTAAGCGTGCAATAACTATGAAGTTCCTTCCTATCAACCAGGGTTTTCCTTCTTTGTCTTTTGACGTATATGGTTAATGATCTCTCAAGCCCACTTGATAACCCTTTTGGCATCGAGAAAAAAGAAAGGTTGTAGGATTAGTGTAATCCACGCTTGGACTATTTCAGGTTAGAGATTCGGTGTTAAAACTTTTAGAATGAATAAGTTTGCGTGCAACGTGTTTCAACCTCGCGTGTTTAGACTCCTACGTAGCTTCAGCCTTGTTCCTAGGTTTTATAGTCATTCTTAGGAGGTACTTTGACTGCCCCCTTCAACTTGAATCGTAACTAGTTTTTTTTCTAGATTAGCTAAGTTCGAGGTCTTAATTGTGCAACTCTAGTACCCCCACTATTTCTAGAATTATTTTGGTCTTTTTCCCTCTCGGAAGATTATTGGTGAAATAATCTAGTATTCTAACTTGTGTTTCCTCCCATTTATTATGACTGTGTTGTTAATTAGGATTGGACAGTTTATATGCACATATGTACCTTAATGTTTTGTGATGAAAATTGTCTTGAACGTTGTTAACCTTGGAAAAAAAAACACTTTCTTGCAATCAATAGTATGATGGAGTTATAGCAAAAGGAGTTGTTTTGATAATGGAGCTTAGTAGTTTATGTTGTACTTTTTCTTGAACGGTTGTTTATGTTACCAAGGGTTGCCTTAAAAATATTGTTGTTTTGGGAAATAGGAAATTTATTTTAATTTAACCGAACTTTAAAATTGATGTGGAGGTTTGTAGATCTTTAGGGTTATAAAATTTTGTTGATGACATTTTCGTATACTCTTGTTTGTCGGATTTCCCTTCTTCTCTCGCATGTTTGCTTCTAGCCTACAAGGCATTGGCCTTCTTGAATGATTGGGAAATCTCTTGGAGTTAATGGTCAAAACTAGTTTACTTTGCCTATGCTTCGAAACTTATGTTGTGTGGATACTCCATGTGATTTCAGGTTTGAAACTCATTTATACATGGATTTTTGTGTTAATTCTTGAAACCCGTGGTTACCCCTTCTTGGGCCGATCAACTCTTGTTCTTTAGAATTATAATATTTTAGCCTATGCGTTCGGTACCTTTAAAATTTTTTTTTCTAGATGGTTGGCCTATATATCAACTCTCAATCTTGTGATTGTTATTTAATTATTTGCTTGATGAGAATCCTGTTTATTTTGTTATATTGGTTATTTTCTCCTTATAGGGCCAAGAGCCATTCTCATTAGATTGTTATACTTTCGTTGTTTTTTTTTACTCCTAACTGAAGTACATGGTCTTCTTCCTTGATTGGCATGGTGGAAACTTATTATAACTTGAAGTGTTGATAGTGTTTAGAGGTTTGACCCAAATTCTTGCAATACAGTGCTTCCTTTCGTGGTATTGATAGATAACAGTTATGGTGGTTTTGTGTAGCCTTATCTTGCTCAGTTCTCGCGAACTGACTCTTGTAGAAAATTTGTTGCAGATGGATTTTGCGAGTAGATGAGGGATAGACTTGTAGATTTTTTTTCATCAACCTCAGTTGAGAAGTTCTTTTGCTCGAAACCTTTTTACGTTGTTCAAATATTGATAATGTCCAATGGAAAGTTTAGAAGAGGATCAATGTCTTAGTATAATGTATTGTGGACTTTGTCATCTGAACTTTGGAAACCTTGTATTGTTTGACTCTCATTGAAATTTTAAGACAATTTGGTTACTGTTGTTGGGTGACTTTGTTGGAGTATCAGTATTTTAAGAATTGATGTAATCTTGTTTTGTTCTTGTAAATGAGTGTTGCTACAACTTTGCCCTTGAGAATAAATGTTGAGTTAAACCTTGCTATGACCTAGTAATAATGTGTCATAAGTAAACTAACATGGGATTGTTTAATACTTCTGGAAGTTAAACTAAAAGCTGTATTCAAATAAAGTAACGTAGGGGTCACCAACTTGAGAGTAAGTAATTCTTTAAGTAATCAAAGGCGAGACTATCATCGCAAGTAAAATTATATAACGTGATAACCCTAGCTCCTCTAGTGAACATTATCCCTTTTTTGGTGAAATTTGTAAAAAGATCCTAAGGTGAAATGAATTGTTAGTTGTTAGAAGATGATAAGATTTAATAAGCCAGAAAAAAAAAAACAATTTGGAAATCACAAAATCTATCTCACCACCATTTGGAAGGTAAATTTTTCTCCTTGGTAATACTCACTCAGTGAAGCCTTTGTAAAATATTTGATAATTCTGGATAAATTCTCAAGCCTCAATTAAAGCCTGGTATTAACTTTTGAGGTCCTATAGATGATTTCAACTTGACCTTCTCCCTCTAACCTTGTTCCAAGGCACTTTGTTTTTCTTCTCTTAAGTGTGTTGAACACAAACCCATGTTGTCATATGGGTATGAGCGAGTTCTAGTAGCATTAGCATGAATAAATGGCCTTGTGGAATTTAAATCACTCTTTTCTTCTAAATGAACGAATTAAGCAAATAAAGGTCATAATAGAGAAGACTTTAAACAAATATTCTCCTTAGAGTAAAAATAAGAAACTTAGCGTTGTAAGAGGTATTATACGAATCATATCTAGAGTCTTAGAAAATTGAAGTTAAGGATCGAAAGAGGTTTCATAAAAATAAATAACCTTCAATATTTTTCTCATCGTGGCTTGCCCTATCTGTAGGTGTGTTTTGTGGTGGTTTCTTATGTTGTCTTGTCAAAAAAAAGGGGGAACCATCCTTGGTGGGTGTGAACATTTCCGTGCTACCTTGTGGTCATCCTTGTATTGAGTTATCCGTAGAGTTAGTTGTGACCTTGGTGGTGGCATGTTGTGTCGTGTTATGTGTCATTAAAAAAAAAAAAAAATTATCCTGTATTTTACTGTGTTGTTTGTGTGTGAAATTTTAAGGTTATTACAACTATAAACTTTGATCCATGCCATTGAATTTTGATTGGCTACTACTACACTCTTCATCACTTACATATAAATAGGCACTCTACTTGGTAACTTCTTGCTACATGTATTTCCCATTCCTCCCATTTGTTATTTTCTGAAGTTCAAATTCTAATTTATAGGTGTTTTTTTTAATTTTTCATTAGTATCCATTCATAATTTAATATTTTTAAATTCACTCTTCCCTTTCAAACTAAAATTATGTATACATATATTTTGTCTTTGTACATATAGTTCTTTTTAAATTTATCACTACATATTGCTTAACATTGAAATGTATATATACATATATTTTTGCTGTATTGTTGCTTTGTGTCTGTACATGCGGTTCTTCCATCTCTAAGTTATTTTCAATTGTTTTATAAATCATCCCCAAGTGATGCAACTACCTGTGTGTGTGTGTGTGTGTGTGTGTGTGTGTGTGTGTGTGTGTGTGTGTGTGTGTGTGTGTGTGTGTGTGTGTGTGTGTGTGTGTGTGTGTGTGTGTGTGTGCGTGCGCGCGCGTGCGTGCGTGCGTGCGTGCGTTGTGTGTGCGCGTGTGATATTTTATCTCTCATTGTTTAACATCTTAGCATTCATAATTGTTCATCTTTAATTATGATGTTTTCATAAGCATTAATATTTGCATATTCCAATGCACTTGAGAAGAACACAATCACATAATTAAAATAAAGGAAACAAATAACCAAAAATTCATTATTCATAGAATGTTTAAAATCTATGTTAATAGGTCATTTTACTATTTTACCACTAACATGATCAATTGCCATCATGCAATTTTACCATAATACAATATTGCACATTTTTTATAGTATATGTTTATTTTGCTAAATTTTAATACATATATACACCATACACATGTATATGTATATGTGTATGTATATGTATATATACATTTATTAACTTCCTTATTATTTGGTAATGAAGAATCTAGAGAAGATGAAGAAAATAATGCTTCCAAGGTGGGGGTGTCGATTGTTCAAGAGAAGCAATGTGCATTTCAAAAGGGGAACATCTGATTAGGAACTAAATCAACAAGATGATGTAGTAAACATTAATTCAATCACAAACATGGAGCCACAGCTAGAAATTGTTGGAGAGCAAGTTCATGGGGATGAAGTAGAGAAATTTATTGGATATAAAGTCCATTTGCAAGAAACTATGGTTGTTAAAGGTAATAGTTCAAGTAAAAAAGTTAGAATTACTACAAACTAGATAAAAGAAGGTATGTTCAAATTCATTGATGACATTGAATTTATAAATTTTCCAATCAAATATGCAGCTAAAAATATAAAATACCTCCTACATCATTTATTACTAGTTGACTAGAAAAACTAATCCAAAAAATAATGCCTACAACTATTCTTAATCTGGGAGACGTGGAAGAGATTTTTGAATGTTAAGAACAAATTGTGATATCAGGTCATGGTTTTGAAATTTCACAGCTAAACTCAATTGTTGGACAAAATTTCAAAACTAGAGACACTCTATTTTGAGATTGATATCCAGAGAGATCATGGTGGAAAGGATTGAAATAAAAAAAACCATATTTTGTCCTAAGGGCTACTAAAGGTTTGGAAAGAGATCATGCAATATAATTGTGACCAGAGGTGGTTAACACATTTTATGAAGCTTTAGAAATTGTTTATAATATAAATTCTTATGGTATAATAAGAATATGGAATTGTGATGAGACATGAATCCAAGTAGGGAGAAATTGTGGCATGATGTTACTTTGCATGAAGGGGTTTAAAAATGTGCCAAAGATCATTCCCATAGTAGAGAATGGTTGACAATTTTATTTTTTGTAAATGTTGTAGGGAAGTACATCCCTAAATTTTATTTATTTAAAGGTCATAGAGTTTCAAAGAACTACATTAAGGAATATGAGCTTGGTGCTTGTATGAAAACTCATCCTAGTGGTTAGATGACTGAGGATATAATCATGAGTTGGTTGTATTATTTCAGTAGGTCCTACCTTCCATGCCAGTCAATCTTGTTCTGACAAAATTTGATCCAACAAATATTACACATTATTATGCTGAAACAAAGAACATTGAGGTCATAGATAAGAACACACATGATGAGGATACAACTCAATGAAGTTTTAAAATTGTTATTGCAAGAATAAATACAATTACACCTTGGAAGAAGCTTGGAATTTTTCTAGCATTGCCAACACAAGTTGTAAGGATTCATCCAAGGGTAAGGTAGATGTTGCATTCAATGGAAGGTAGTTCACAATTTTTGACACGTGATGACTAAGTATGATTATTAAAATAAACACAACAAAGAAAGAATATTTTTTTAGGAGAAGAGACAAAGAAGGAACTTGTAAAGGAAAAATTAGGAAAGGTTGGCAGAAAAGGAGAAAAGAGAATAAGAAAGATTGCAATTCCTTAAAGATAAGAAAGAAAATGATCTCCAAGATAAATTTGAAAGAAAACAACATGATAAATAAAGGAAACTAGCTTGATAATAAAATGAATTGAAGCTAGAAAATAAGGAATCCATTCGTCAATAAAGGGAGAAACGGTTGCAAGAGATAAATTTTGAGAGAGTGCAATTCTCATAGGAAAGTAATAGGTAGTTCAACAGTCCACAGGCTCCTCTTCCCATGCATCAATTCATGTTATAATATTTTTTTAAAGTTTAGGCATCTCACTACCACCCTTACTATTGATCAGGTTTTCTTTTTCCTGTCCAGATTAGCAAGATAAAAATAAAAAAACACCAAACAAACTCGAATGATGAAGGGTTTAAGGTACCTCAGATGTGATATGATAGATACAGGCGAAAAGTAGATGATGAGCTCCTTGTTGCGATCTTGATAAAATTGCAACTCAAAAACACTAAATAAAACTGATTAGATATTTTATGTCGGGTTTGTCTGATGAAGTGGACCGAGAAGCGTTAACTTTCTCTGTGGCTGTCAACCCCCATTTGATAAGATTAAATGATGTAAATGAACGATAAATGGATAACATGCAAAAACTCATAGATAATAGAACCTGAAAAGGCCGGTGTGTAGATGAGCTATTGATATGATCCAAGAAAATGTAAATTAAACCAAGCTAAGAGAACCAAAAAAGCATGAGAATTATATTATGGTGATTTAAGTGACATTACAAGGACACTATGATGATATTATGATAAGAGGCTATAATCTCAGAGGTTTTTTATCACTCGTAACTTGTTCCAAAGAGGGGGGAAGACCTATATTTATAACCTGGAGATGGGGTTAGATTGGGGGTTATTAATTAATTAGGGTTGGACAAAGTAACCCTGGTTAAGGGACATGATTTGAGTGATTAGGTTTGATATGGATATGATTTGATTGAGTCGGGCTCATGATTTGAATTAGTGGGTGAAATAGTAGATGTGATAAGGATTTCTCTACATGATTTAAATTATGAGTGGGACTCGTGATTTAAATAATTTTTAAATGATAAGAGTGAATTTGGAATATTTAGATAACAGGGATTAGTTATTTAAAAATGAATCAATTAAACAATTAAGATTGTTTAATGGAACATGTATTTTTAGTGGGAAATGGGATATTTTTTAATTTGAGGGGAAAATGGATTCGAATGGGTAAGCCTAACAAACACAAGGTGAAGGAGAGGAGCTACACCAAAAGTTGTTGTCTACATTTGCCCCTTTTTGTTGAGTGGTTTGCATTGGGCAAGCTGTGAAACAAAAACAATGAAAAGATTATTGATTGAGTGTTCCCCCTCAAACTTGGGATGGACAAGCTAAGGGATGTCAATCACGAATTTGAAAGAGATAGATGGTAAAAGATCGGATGGGTGGGAATGATAGATGGAACACATGACCAAGGAAAGATGCCCCAGGAACAAATGATTGCAATAATAATGAAAAATATGGCGATGACTTCAATATCACATCGGTAGAGGACAATTACAGTCTCAAACGGAGACGAACAACAACGTTCTACGGACCAGTGAGTGGGTGAAGACCACTGCAGTATGGATGTAAACCACAATGACCAATAGGTCATAGGAAAAACATCAAAATATGTGTAACTAAATGTGAAAGGTATGTGAAATCCTTCGTATGTGAGGAATAGAGCGAAAATTATGCATTCGAAAAAGGAACGAGGATGAAAATAATGATGCCCCAGCACAGGGCACGAGAAGGACAAAAAGTGAGTTATATGCATCCACAAGTACAATGATGAAAAACAAAGGTGTCCCAACATAGGACACGAAAATGACAGAGTGGAAGATGGGTGTTTAAATAAAATACCCCAGGGGGAACAAGGATGGTCACAAATGTGGACACGAAGAGTAGATTGGATAGAAGTGTGAGATAAAACGCTCCAAGAGGGAGGGTAAATATTATTATGAATACATGTTTCATAAGGAAGGTTCTTAATTGATGGTCGATGAGTAGACAAAGAAGAGATAAAGAAGTTCCACTTCTCTGGAAAATAGGACAATAATTCAAGCTATGTTGGTGAAGCAAAAGGTAGAGAAAACATTTGTGGAAGAAAACAGAATGGTGATGGACCATTATGGTATCCTCTAAGACAAAAATGTCATATGGGAAGATGTGATGAGGGATATAGGTGATGATGTCCCAATGACAGGGGTGACGAGAATAGAAGAGACGACATTACTCCCAAAAGGAAGAGAAAGCAAATTCATGACAAGGATGGGGTGTAACATGACAGAGAAGAGGTTTTCTGCCAATAAAGAGGGGTGTGAAACATGCTTGAATGTGAAGGAAAGATGAGGAAGAGAATAGTAGAGGACGATAAGAGAAGAGAGAAGATATCATAGTAGATGAAAGCATAAAAGAAGGGAGAAAGATGGGAAATATGAAGGTAGTGGAAAACATAAGAGGAGAAGAGAAAGAGATGACGATATGGGCCTGGAGAAAGATAAAATAGAGAAAGAGGATAGGAGAAGAAAGTGAAGGAAGAAGGATGAACAAGAAGGAGAAGACATGATGCAAAGAGACGAGGAGGGAAGGATGACAGGAAAAATGATGCAAGTGGTAATTGAAATGAGGGATTGTAGAGGCTATGCCAGTTAAGGGATATGAAGGGAAAATCAACAATAACTAGAAGATGATGAGTATATCGAGTGAAGAGGAAAACCAATCGTATGGGGATGGGAAAATAGAAGCAGGGAATGAAAGAGGCAAAAACGGATAAGAGGATAGAAAAAAGGGAAAGAAGAAGATGGAAAAAGGGGAAGAAATAAGGATGATGGGAGGAAAAGTAAAGGGATGAATAACACACAAACAAGGAAAAGCAAAAGGGAAAGAGAAGAGAAAAGACGACAGAGTAGAGGGTTAAAACAAGAGAGAGATGTGCAGAATGAAAGCAATGGAACCAAAAAAAAGACAACATGGAGAATGACGTAGAAGATGATGGAGAGAAATGATGAAAAATGGAGCAGCACGAGGAGGAATGTAAGGAAGATAAAAGAGATTATAGAGCCGAGAAAAAGAAGGCAAATAAAGGGATGGAAATTGGGATGTAACGAATGCGAGTGGAAAGAGAAGTGGTTGATTATGAGAAGAGCAAGAAAATTCAAAGGTGAAGAAGACAAAGGTATATGATAGAGAAGACGGAGGTAGAGGAGGGGGAAATGGAGTAAGAGAATATTTGATAGGGATGATAGGTGAAGAAGGGAATAGTGAAGGATAAGAAGAAGATAAGAAAATGATAGAGCAGAGGCTGAAATTATGAAAAAGGAGAGATAGATCCAAAATGAAGGGAGTGATGAAGGGTGAAAAGGATGAAGGGAGAGAAATGATGGAAAACGAAAGAGACAATAGAACTGAGAAAATAAATGAAGTATAGAAGTTGGAGGTGAAGAAAACAAGAATAAGTAAAAAGTGAATAATAGAGATGGATGAAAGGAGAAGATATATCATGTTCTATTAAAGTGTTTAATAATGATATAGATTATTGTGGTGGTATTAGATAGCTTACACATTCCATATTCTACATAAGACCTATTATATAGGTTTGAATCATTTAGTGTTTTTTAATATTTTTAAGACATGAGTTGATTTTTTATTTTTGTAAAATATAGGTTGATATCATAAAATTGCTTTATATTGTTTAGTAATTTAGTGTGGTATGTCAGATCATAATAATAATTATATTACAATATTAGTTGATATGTTTATTTATATTAATATTTGAATATTGTATGTCACATTAAGGTGTCATTTGATGTTTTTTTGGTTTTCTAAAAATATAGGTTGATGTCATGTTGTCAATAAAATTGTTTAAAAATTCTATATCATATCATTATTATTAGTATATACTAAGGTGTCTTTTGGTAATATTAAAAGGTGAATAGAAATATATTTGAAGTTAATGTTGAAATTAGTGAATGGTTATTATATTTAATTGACGGGAGTATTCCACAATAAGAATTAAAACAATCGTCTAGTTGTTAATCAATACAAGAGATGTTAAATACATTTCAAAGGATTTTTGGATTAAAAATATATGTAAATTCAAAACTTCAGACATTAAAAATTCAAAATATAAAAAAATACCCACTTTAAATCCAATTAAGTAAAAACTAATTGCTACAATACTCTCCTCTTGGTTAGAGACTCCAATGAGAAAGTACCCATTTTCTCTACCTAAACTAGAGTTATACCACAATGGTAATAAAACCCAATCTCTTCTTGACCTCAAATTTTAGAGTTATAAGCTCTAACAAACAAGTTCTCAAATTTTAGAGTTATAAGCTCTGCAGACAAGTTCTCATAAGTTTGTTGGATCTCTTGAATAATTTTATCCTTGCTTTGCAGATACTTTTTGAGTTGTTTAATTTCTAAATATTTTTCATTTTTAAGCTGGAAAATGTACTCATTTTTCTCTTGAAGTACAAGTTGCAAACATTTCCAACATATATGTGCTCTGCTTCAACTCGAATTTGACCCTTGAGAGGGAACAAACTTGTAGGGTAAGGGATTCCTCATCCTACTGTGAGTTAGTCTCTCCTTTCGAACATGTGCATTTTTCCCTCGTCTTGAAATGGGGGACTCTCAGCAATGGGATGTGTTTGTAAAATTTGTTGATCATAAACAAGGCTTTGAGGAAATGGAGATGTTGGTGGGGAAGCCTGATGTGTGGACCTCATTACCTTCATTGTTGTTGTCATCTCTTTCTCTTCTACTGAAGGGCTATCCTCCATTCAAACCTTGGTGTTTTTCCTATAAGGATTTAGTTTCTTT
Source organism: Taxus chinensis (assembly GCA_019776745.2). Lineage (NCBI taxonomy): Eukaryota > Viridiplantae > Streptophyta > Pinopsida > Cupressales > Taxaceae > Taxus > Taxus chinensis. Next base: position 641,621,284 of record CM034153.1, on the reverse strand, counting down.
TTTAGGGTTTTCCTTTGTCAAATATTTTGTTTCAAGGGTTTTGCACTTGGGTTGTGCTTCATCCTTGTGATCATATTTCCTCTAAAACTTGATCTATTTTTTTATCCCATTTCATTTTCAGATAAAATGATGTTTATAGATTAATGGATTAAACCTTGAAATTATAAATATTTGGTGCCCCAACGAAATTTCTATTTGGTAGAAGAAACAAAGACATGCAAGAGGTTGGGAATTTCAATTTTATTATGTTTCATTAGCCTTTCCATGGCACAAATGTATGAGAATTCTCATAACAAGTCATAGAATAATTTCATAGTGGCCCTCCCAAGTTAAGTACTTGATTACCTATTTTACTACAAATTCCCATGGATTTGGGAAACTGGACCTTTTTATGCCCTTTAACTTTTCCATAATGGTCAAAGACCAATTCTATTTTTTCTTCCCCACTGAAAACCTTTTTATAACTTCAAAATATGGAGCTCTAAAATTTATCAATTGACCTGCCTCAAGAACTCCTAAAATTTCACTAATAAATGAAGCATTAAATGAAATTTTTGTAACTTTTATTAGTGAATAGTCGTCTTTAAGGTTCCTGACAAACTCCTTTGTCATATCTAGATTGAATTCTTCATATTTAAGCATGAAATTCATCCATCCTGCCTTTTAAAGATGGCAACGGACTTAACGTTCGCTAGAAATTCTATGGGGCTAGTTGGCTCTTGGTAAACTATGATACCCAGGATGGTGCAAGAGTGGAAATATTAATGGTGCAAGAATGGAAGCAATGATGGTGCAGGAATGGAAACAGTGATGGTGCATGAATACATTTTAGTGGTTAGTGTTACACTAGTTTGGAGTTGCAGAAGTAGGGTTAATTTGAAGAAAGAAATTGGGAAATTTAAATGAGGTCGATTAGATTAGGATGAAGAAAATTAAAGATGTTAGCTCCTCTATGAGTTATAAAAATCATGCGATAAATCATGGGAAGCGTGTGAGAGATCAAGGGAAAAGGAAGGATTATACATTACATTAACTAATCATTAGTGTTATTATAATTAAAAAAATTCTCTAACTTAAAAAAAATATTTGGAATGTATTTTTTCATTTCCCATCTTGTCACATGCTCCCTCAATGTCGGATAGCCAATTATTGTTCTATTACAATCCTGCATGACATGCTTCTAGAATGAGGTGATCGTTATCATTGGTTTTCAATCACACTCATATTATTAATATTATAATGATTTTATATCATTTTTTGGAAGGAATGACCGCCAAAAATCTGGTTCTCAACCATCCCTTCATGGGAAAATGACCATCATTTATGGTTTTTAACCATCTTCCTCTTATTGTCATTTAAGAAAAACAATTTAGCTTGGAAATAGCTTGGATGAGGTGACCTCCTCCAAGAAATTCAGAGTTGAGTTGGCTCTGCATCTGCATTTTAAATTCTTCTTGGAACATTGATTTCTGGTATAGCTAGTAAGTCTATGACCATTAACCAACATTAATATTTGTTCACCATCAATAGTAACAAGCTAAACAATACTATTGTTGTATACTTCTTCTATTTGGTATGGACACATCCATCTAAGTTTGTAGCTTCCCCTTGAAATCTTTATACTTTGAATCAAATAGAATATCCCACTCTCCTTTTAAAAGTGTTCTTTGCTTGATGCTGGCGGTCATGCCACAATTTTCTATAATGTTGGACTAGTTTAGTTTGATGCAATGCTTCCAGTATCATTTCATCCAACTCATTTAGTTGGACAATTCTTGATTTTGTGACTCTGACAGTTCAATTCTCACTTCTACATTTTTCTTCAATGTTTGTATCTAAAATTCTATGGGGAAGATAAGTTTCTTCCCATAGACCAGTTCATATGGACTAAATCTTGTAGTTATTTCCTAGGTTATGTTATACGCCCATTTCGCCTCTGGAAACCTTTGTACCCAAATTTTCCTTGAAACACCTACCATTTTGGTTAAGATGTTATCTAATTCCCTATAAGGAGATGACTGTTATACTGAGGATGGTAAGGAGATGACTTCATGTGCCTTATTTGATAGGTTTCCATAAAAGAGATAATCACATTTGACATAAATTGAGGCCCTTGATCTAAAACAATTGACCTTGCAGCTCCAAATCTATGAAAAAATGTTCATACAAGAAATCTACCACCTTTTCATCCCTAGCATACCGGAGATCCTTTACTTTTTCCCATTTTGTCACATATTCCATATATACAATAATGTATTCTTTTCCTTGAGAATGTGGATCAATTGGTCCAATGAAAATCCAATCCCCACTTCACAAATGGCTTTAGAAATATCTTATATTGAAGAGACATTTCGTTTAAAAATGTTGGTTTCCCCATATTTTGGCACCTATCACATTACCGTGGCATATCTCTTGACATCTTTGTGCATTGAAGGCTAGTAGTACCAAGGTCATAGAATTTTATGAAATGTTATCTTGACTAAATAATGCACTTTTGATGGTTCATCATGACAATTAATAATTATGTCAAAGATTTCATCCCCAAATACACACATGCATAAAACATAGTCAGGTCCACTTTTAAAAAGCATATCCATCAAAACCATTTTATACATTACACTTTGTTTGATTAATTATTTCATTGGCTTGTTGGTGAAATAAGGTGGAAAACTACCATGTGGATAAATAATTAGCCATATCCAAAAAACAAGGAGAACTGGTTGAGTTAGCAAATAAGTGTTCATATGGGAAATCATCATTCACTTGTTTATTTATAACCTAAAAAAATGATCCTTGAAAGAAAATAGGCCACCACATTTACTTTACTAGTCTTATCAATAATTTTAACATTGAACTCTTGCAATTATAACATCCATCTAACAACTCTACCTCTAACCAAAGGTTTGTTCATTAAATATTTAATGGCAGATGGTCTGTATGAATAATTACCTCATAGCCTATAATGTGGTGGAAAATTTCATTTATTGCATAAACTACTGCAAGGAATTCTTCTCTATGGTGGTATAATTCCTTTCAATTAGAGAGATATTTTTAACTGATGTAATAAATTGGCATGCATTGATTCTCCCTACTCTTGTAGACCCAAAAACAGCCCCAACTACCTCATTGAAAGAATTTATTTGATTATGAAAGGGAAGATTCCAATTTAGTCCCCTAAGAACTGGAGTATTATTTTAGTTTCTCTTTTATAGTCTCAAAATCTCTTTGACAATATTTTGTCCATTGAAATTACGGATCCTTGGTTAAAAGTGAAAATAGTGGAGAGGCTATTTTGCGAAAATATGAGATAAACCTTCTAAAAAACCTGCATGTCCTAAGAAACTATGTACCCTCGGTCTGATTTTTAGGTGATGGGAGTTGTACAGTGATCTTAAACTTGTCTGGAACGAATTTAATTCCTTCCACAGAAATATGATGTCCCAACACTATCCCTTGTTCCATCATAAAAAGGAAATTTTTGTCATTGAGGGATAATTGATTTTTTTCACGTGTGGAAATAAATTCTCCCAACTTATTCATTTCCTCTTGAAATGTAGTTCCATAAACTATGAATTCATCCATATACATTTCCACACAGTCATGAGTAAAATCATAACAAATTGTTAACATTGCTCTTTGTAAGGTAACAGGGGCATTACATAAACCAAAAGGAAAAACCCTTGTAGAAAAATGTTCCCCATGGGAAATTGAATGTGGTTTTTTCATGGTCTTCTAGTGCCACCATTATTTATTTGTATCCACTAAAGCCATCCATAAATGAAAATAGCTCTTCCCCGATAAATTGTCCAAGACTTTTTCAAAGAAAGGAAGAGGGAAGTAATCTCCTATGAGTGGATTTGTTAAATTCTAAGCATCAACACAAACCCTACATTTAACATTTTTATTGCGTACAACGACTAATGGAATTACCCACTAAACTATATGAAATTGGATAAATAAATCCTACATGTAGTATTTTCTTAATTTAAGTCTTTGCAATATCTCTCAAGGTAGGGTTTATCCTTCTCTGAGGTTGTATAACTGGTCTATAAAGTGGTGTAAATATGGTGTGTGCAAATAATTAGGATGAATTCATTTCATATCCATATATTCCCAAGAAAATTTTTGAGGGTGGGAGCATAAGAGTTTAAACAAGGCATTATCCTCAAAATTGGCAATCTAATTATTTACTGTCAATGCCTTCCCTTGAAAGATGAGTAATTGTTTAGTATTTGGGTGAATATAATTAACCACACGATAATATCTCAAAATAAAATTAAAGGGACATCCATGAGGTAGTAACCTATAGATGTTATAAATGTTATGGAAAAAACACTCAGTTAGATCAACGTTTCTTGTAAAATGGCATATTAATGGTTGCATGTTTTCATCTATCATCTCTTCTTCTACTGTCTCCAATTTTTGTAAATCAAGTTTAGAGGAATGGTAGTCCTAAGCTTGCTTTAAATGTTCTTATATTATTACAATATCCAATGAGGACACAATGTCCTCGATATCCTCTAGGTCATTAATGCACCATTGATTGCATGAGATGGAAAAAGGTTTTACAGTTAGGTACAAATATGTTTTATTTGCATCTTGCCCATTAGTGATCTTTATATCCCCTATTCTACAATCAATAAGTGTCGCAGCAGTAGCTCACTGCGGACATCCTAAGATTAAGGGATATCCAACTCTTTTGTTTTAAGTTTTAATAACCGTGAAGTCTACGTAATAATCTCATGATTCAATTGTGATTGTCATGTCTTCTATGAATCCTTTTGGCTTAGTTATAGGCTGATCTTCCATTTTCAAGACCACAGGGGTTGCCTGTAAATTAGGTAGAGATAATGTTGACAAGGTATGAGTAGTCATGACATTTATGGCAACACCTAAGTCAATCAAAACATTTGGGATTTTTACACTGTCAATACAATCTGTCACTATAGGGTTTCTAGGATCACCATATTTGCGAGGAATTTATTTTCCTTCCAAAATATTAGCCAATTTTCCATCGACCTGAATGGTCTTTGGTTGGTTTGTCGACATTAAAATTTTCCTCCGTAATTTCTATTTTATTAATGTATGTATTAGGAATAGGATGTTGTTAAGTATAATTAGTAGTGGCGTCCAATAGAAGATAACGGTGCCATCAGTATGGTGCCACCAATAATGTAGAGTACAGTAATAGTCAAAGTACAATAGGAATGTTGTAAAAAGTAAATATTTGTCGTAAGTGGTTCGGTAATGTTAAAATGTCAAAGTTGGGATAAGTAGAAAAGTAGGGTCTACATGATTAGGAATTAGAAATATTATATTTGTAATAAGGAAAAAGACTGATGTCATAAATATTTTGTGTATTTTATTTGTGGAAAAGTCTAAAAAGGTGGAACCCATTAGAGATGATAAGGTTTATCTTATCTTAGAAGATAAGCCTACATGTAAAGGCAAGAGTTTAGGCATTAAATATGATTGGTCGGAAGAGATTTCCTATCCTATCTTAGAGATAGGGTGGATAAGCTTGAATTCCTATAAATAAAGAGGCCACCCCCCCCCCCCCCCCCCCCCATTTAGCATAGAGAGAAGTAGTGAGAAATATTGTATGAGTAAGTGTGTAAAGAAAGCCATCATTTAGAATGTGTGTTAAAGAATACATTGTGAAGTTTCTACCATAGTTATTGTTGGAAGGCAAGTGAAGTTAGTAACACTTGAAGTACCTCATGGGTGAGAATGTAACAATTTCATGTTGATATTATAATTTACACCTATATTTTTAGATTTTTCATCATTCCTTCATATCATAGTCTATGGTATTCTTGTGTTATGTTTGTTTTTGTGTTTCTAGATTACATCCACCAAACTAAAGGTTGTGCATTAGTAAATAATCATAGCACGAGGAGTTCCCAGTGGTGAATTATCATAGTGCTGGATTGGTGATGAAAGGTTCTCTTCCCTCCCAATATTTTTAATGCACAATTCTTTGATTGTTTTGTTTAATTTTTAGATATCTTTGATAGTTTTCAAAACAGGAATCCCAATACTTAATTTCTTCAATCCTTGAATCACATCTGATTCAAGAACCTCCTGATTTGGCATATTATATTTTTTTAAGAACCTAGCTAGGAATGGTGTTGTTGGGATTGGTTCGTGTACCTTCTCAAAAGTAGGATTGGGTTGTGTTTCATTTTCCTCTTCGTTTTCCTTTGAAACTTATTCTATATTTGGAGAAGATGGTTTAGAAACAATATTACCTAAACGTAGTAAAATGTTATCACAATCAATGGAATTTACTGTAGGGATCTTCTCAGTTTTGAAAATATATGCTTGATTTCCTTGACTAGTATTCTTTGGGTTAGCAACAGTCTGTGTTGGGATCTGAGTCTGGACAATTTTTTTAGTTTGATTGGAGTTGGTTGGTCCAGTTAACAAGGATTTTTATTTTTCCTGTGTTCTCTTATGGTTGTAAAATGGTTTGCTACCTTGATGGCCATTCCATTATTGTTGATATTGAGGATTAAATTCTTGGAATTGTGTTAGAAATTGTTGAGGTCTGAGTCTACAGTTGCTAATAAAACGTTGATTGCATATTCCATGGTTGTGGACGCCATTCTTGTGGAACTTGTTGATTCCAAGATCCAAAATGGGGGCCATGGAGTGTTCCATTGATTAGGAACCCATTTGGTCATTGGGGCATATTGTTGGTTTTGATTTGGAACAAAATTGCCCTCCTTTCCTTTATGCTACGTAGCTAACTTATAGCTCATTTTGTGCATTTTCTTTCAAATGGTTCTTAAGCAAGGGAAAGAATCCATATTTATCAGTTGCACATTTGAAATCACAAATGAGACAAACATTGGTTTTATCTAATGGAAATATTTAAGTCCATGTTTATCTCTACATCTAGGGCAGTATATGAACAATGGCTCAAAATTCTTGGATTATTCTCCATCTATTGTTTTAATTAGTTGTACCAAGAGATACTTTCTCGGTTTTGCAATTTCTTCCCTTAGTTGGATATATCTCCATTGATAATCTTGCCTCTGTTTTTACGCAGGTTTGGGCAAGTTCGGGAATAATTCCTACAGAGGTCAATAATGTCTATAAACTCAAGTTTTTTCATATCTCCTTTCCCCATTCAATTAAAATCCTCTTGAGTTTCATCATCCAATCCTTTGAGAAATATTGGTTTCAAAATAGTAATTTCCATGCCTATGTCACACCTCCTATGAAGAAAAAGGAAACGATCAAGATAATCTTCTACATTTTCATCTTCCTTTTGTTGAATCCTAAGTATTTCCTCCCTATAGGCTCTAACCCTACAGTAATCTTGGTATTTGATCAAAAAAATTATTTCCATTTCTTCCCAATTATGGATAGATTTGGGGGCTAGTCACATGAACCATCTCATTGGTGTATCTTTAAAGGTTGAGGGAAACAACTTCATTGTTTTAGTTTCAGAGGTATAATCATAGGTCTGACATAGTACTTTAAATTCAAATAAGAATTGATCAGGATATTTTGAGACTAAACCCCTTATCGTAGGTAGGACTAATGATGATACATTTTTCATCAGTCCTCAATCATTAGGATTTAATTCTATGTGATAAGTGAATGTCCTTCCTAATGGTGGACCACCATGGTTTCCTCTATTAGGATTTTCTACTCCATTTGCCATCCTCTCTGGTTGCTCAACCGGCTCCACAAGTAAATTTTGAGGGGGGTTTATTTTTATAAATTTGCCTCTATGGTATCTAGGTCTAAACATATACTTTCAACATGCTAAATAACAATACCCTAGCTCTAAGTGTTATTTGATCATCTTGTTCCACATACTCCAAAAACACAAAAATGATTCATGTTGTCACTACAAGACCTTTATATCTAAAAGGGGATTAAGGAAAAAAATTCTGAATGAAAACTTACAAGATTCTCAGTAAACATCAATACTATCACCTTCTTCCTTAATAACACCTTTGAGATCCCAAAAAATAGCACCAAAAAGTGATGAGTTTCATTGATGCTCTCACTTTAGTAATTTAATATTTTTTCAATACTAGGGAGGTGTCCAAGGATATTTGCAACAAAGAAATGATTTGGAATGTATTGAGACTATAACTTAATCAAACTAGAAATAACTCAATTTCTATAATTAAAGGATTTATCATAAACTTATTGTAACTGGTAAAAACAAAGGAAAATACTTCTTATTCTATGATCATGAAGAATTGAAACATACATAAATGAAAATATAGTTTGAATGATTGAAACATAGTAATGCTAGAAGTAAAACAAATTAAAATAATCGAACAAGAAATTTAAAAACTTCCCTTCACATTGGAGAGGAGTGGTCCTTACTCCAGAAGTATGCTCTTTATTTATCAATAGTTTTTCTTACAATGCATTTACTATCTTTCTTAAAAATCAAACCCTTATTCTATAAGGATCACAACTTATATATTAGGCAAAGTCCAGTTCCCTTTTTAATATAATTTATTATTTTGAATTACATGTAGGAATTAACTAAGCAGGTTTATAACAGAACAATCATGTAACTGGTAGCTATCAATTCAATGTATAGACATGCATGTAGATTTCCGATCGAACTTTTCTTCTTGATGAAGGATTTCTATAAACAATACTTGAATGGATCTGGATATATTTGGAAGTGTAGACAAACTCAAGTAATCACATTCCTCATAAGGTGGAGGATTCTATGAAATAAAGACTACTTACTGCCAGTTGGATCTTTAATGCATTGACTAAACCATGTAAGCTTAAATGATCTTCATGTCAAAAAGAAGGATTTGACACCTAAACATACCAAGTTCTGTGATGGACTTGGTGTTGACTAGACAATTCCACGAATTGTGTGAATCTTGTGTTGAATGAGTGATTATTTTTCTTGGTTGAGTGAGCCTTACACTTGGCTGGGTGAATCATGTCCTCGGCTGAGTGAGTCTTTCCATTTACATATGTTAGCATCAAAAATCAAATTATATCAACAATTTAAAAAGGCATATAAAAGATAGAAAATAACCAAGACACATGATCAAAATATATCTTTCAAACAATCAAAAGATTTATTTATAATAAAACTAATAGTAGTTCAATACAAGGTGAGATGGACATATTAACAAATATGGGGCTTGGAATATGGATTTCAAAAATGACGAGCATCATTGATACTTGCATTTTAATAATATAATATAATTTCAATACCAAGGCAGTGTCCAAGACTATATGCAACAAAGAAACGATTTGGACCGTATTGAGCATGTAACTTAATAAAACTAGAAATAACTCTATTGCTATAATTAAAGGATCTATCTTGAACTTATTGTAACTGGTAAAAAATAGAGGAAAATACTTCTAACTCTATGAACATCAAGAACTAAAACATACATAAATGAAAATACAATTTGAATGATTGAAACACAACAATGTTGGAAGTAAAACATATTAAAACAACTAAAAAAGAAATGATCAAGAATTTACTTCACATTGGAGAGAAGTGGCCCTTGCTCCTTCCCTCTGATTCAGTTGTTAATGTCTACTCAAGAAAACACATTTTATTAGAAAAACATGTTATTTATTTATCAATAGTTTTTCTTACAATGCACTTACTATCCTTTCTTAAAAATTTAACTCTTATTCTATAATGATCACGCCTTATATATTAGGAAGAGTTCAGTTCCCTTTTTAATAGAATTTATTATTTTGAATTACATGCAAGAATTAACTAAGCAGGGTTATAACAGAACAATCATATAACGGGTAGTTGTCAAGTCAATGTACAGACGTGCATGTAGATTTCTGGTCAAACTTGTCCTCTTGATGGAGGGATTTTTGTAAATATTACTTGACTGGATCTGGAGATCTTTGGAATTTTAAACAAACTCAAGTAATCACATTCCTCGTAAGGTGAAGGATTCCATGAAATAAGGACTAGTTACTACTAGTTGGATCTTTAATGCATTGACTTAACCATGTCAACTTCAATGATCTTCATGTCAAAAAGAAATAGTTTCCACCTAAGCAGATCATGTTCTATGATGGACTTGGTGTTGACTAGGAAATTCCACAAACTGTGTGAATCTTGTGTTGACTGAGTGATTCCTGCGCTCAATTGAATGAGTCCTTCCATTTATATATGTTATCACAAAAAAACAATTTATATCAATGATTTAAGAAGACATATAAAAGATAGAAAATAATTGAGACACATGCTCAAAACATATCTTTAATTCAAACAAAAAAATTATTTATAATAAAGCTAATATTAACAATATAAGGTAAGATGGACATAGTAGCAAAAATGGGGCTTTTGAATATGGATTTCTAAAGGCTCGTCAATTCTCCTCCATACTTGAGGATTTAACATGTCCTCGTGCTATAAATTCATCCATTGTTGTTCAAGGAATCCGCAATTCTACTATAGTTATATTCATTAGCATAAGTAGCCTATGTATTTATTTTGGGTCATGGTATCCTTTGAATTTTATTATTTCTTTCCTCCACTTGTTATAACTCTCAATTGGTTGTTCTTGATCATTATTCCATCAAGGAATATGTGTTAATATGATTGGTGTCTGAACCGCATGTCAATCCATTCATGTTCCAAGTTTAACATAATTATTCCTACCTCATTTGCCTTCCTCAACTACTACCGAAGGTTGTTAGGAGAAATAAATTCTTTGGTATTATAGATTTTAGTGAGTAATATAGTTTGGGAGTTTTGAAGAACTTGTGCTTTCTGTTGTTTTATTCACATTTGGTGTTGTATTGTATTCCTTTCATTTGTGAGAATGAGAGAGTTTTATCCTTTTATTTACTTAGAGTTATCTAGGTAGATGTTTGTTTCTAGTATGCCGTAGGGTTTCTCCCTTCCTATTACGTTCTCTCCTTTCTCATTTATTTCTCCTTCCCCGTTTATTTTTTATTATTTGTTTTCAAGATAAAAGCACCAAAAAAATACAAATATCCTTTTTCATATGAAAAACCCTAACCCTCTCAAATGCAGACGAACATCACCCTTTTGACATGTGATTTTTCCTAACTGTTGTAGATTTTATACCACATTTATTGGGCCATATCTGAAAATCTAAAGTGAAATAAATCTTGCCAACACAAAATTAGACAAGTTCATTTGTAATGGCTAAATATAGTTTTGTTTGTTTATTAATTCATATGTGCAATAGTGGCGGCGGATTTTTCCAAGTCAATATACTATTTTCATTGAGTTCATATTTGATCTCATTTACATGTATTTACAAAGAAAACTAACAAGCTTGAGCATTATTATTTGAATTTATTCAATGCATATTTTGCATTAATCACACTTACAACAATATTAGATTATCTAGTAATTATGGGAAAGATTGGATGATTGCTAGCTTCATTTACACAGTATTTTAAATCTGATTTGCACTCCATCCATATCAAAAATATTTATAGTGCATCTTATAATTTTTCAAGAATATGTGGCTTTAGATGTACTTTGCAACATTTTGTGGGTTGTTTACATGGTGTAGTAGGAATAATTTGAAGGCAACAAAGGAAGAGAGGGAAACAGGAATGGATGAAGGGAAGAAAGTTGAATGGGATGATGAATTAGTACTCAAGGGTGAAAATAGAGGTTCGTGGTAAGACACGACCTAAGACATAGCATCAATGAATGAGATAGGGAAATTTAGTGAGGCATGGGCTACAATGTGCAAAATACATGAATTGTGGAAAAGTTTGGAGTCAACGACTCAACTAAGGCATTGATAGTAGTGTGCAGTGTTGTGCAACTTAAGCATAGTAGTTCATAACCCGCAAACTAAATGAAATGCCACATCATAATAGTTCCCAGCCCAAAAACCCAAGAAGTGTGGAAAATCTACACAAAGAAAAGTGTTAGAGTCCTTGGATCCATAATAGCACGATGTTAATAAAATGGGCAGGGAGTTCATTTTGGTTAATAGTTCCCACATACTCTTATCCATGGCTCATTTTGGTGAAGGTATAGGAAAATACTTACACAGTATTGTTTAGTCTATCCATCATGTTCACTAGATTTCTCACCAAAGGATTGACTTAGAGAAAAAATCCTTCATCGTGTTCACTTCGTGCACACTCACGTGTTTTTGTGACAAATGAGTGTTTCTGGTACCATTTCTTGGGTATGAAATCTCTTAGATTAGTGTCGTCAAGTATGATTGGCTTAACGTGCATTTAGATGTTACCTCGCATGCACCGTTTGTGCACACAACTCCAAATCATATGCAAGAATCATCATTTACCATTCATGTTACTAAGGATGGAGCTCAAATCAATTTTGGTATCATCATCAGTTTTTTTATAGGGACTCTATCGGTGTGGTCCTCCAGCATTCAATTGTGTCGTCTATACATTGATCATTCTACCTAGCAATGCTTCTTTCTTTTGACATAACTTTATGGGGAAATATTCCCTTGTTTTGTAGAAACTCTCACATTGATATTGGCCTACTTCAATACCTAGACAACTCCTTGTTTTGACTTATTTTGATATACACAATATTTTGTGTCTTCACTTTGATATTTTTTGGGATGTATACTTTCACTAAGTTATAAAGTGCCATTAGGGGTTTGTTTCATTTTTTACATCCTAGTCTACCTCCATGCATGTGTGCCTTATTTTTGCTCATTGTTTTCTTAGTTTCTATGCATTCTTATCACTATTAGTGTCAAGATATTTGTGAGAGCCCTCTTTCTATATTCTTTCAACATATTGACATCCAACCAATCTCCTTGTAATGAGAATTTTTTGGTAACCCCAACCTATGTCAATCTTTGATGTTCAAGTAGTGGATTTAAATCACTCATACAAATTTGTCATCCACTCCACCATTTTTAGTATTATGGGGTGTGTGTGTAATCATATTGCTCCTTTAGGTGGTATGTCCCTTGCTCACCCTTGGCACATCATAAACATCTAATTTAGGAATTTAATGACATTCTTGGTGTCCTCTTCTATACTTTTGACACTTCACTTGGTAATGTTATTGTCTAACATCACCAACATATGTTAGTTCTTCAATGATTAAGTTGTGCAATTGGACAGCTTGTGTAGCATTGAATTCTTCACCAATATTTTCAATTGCATTTCTTGCACCTTCTTCGTATATGTCTTTCATCTCATCCACTACATCTTCATCGGTGGATCATCCCACCCCAATTTAGTCTATGCATTATTTAGTCTGGTTTTTTTAGAGACATTTGTTTTGTATCTCATTTTATCTATGTTGTACATTTTTTACATGGGTACCTCATCAAGGCTAGTTTTTAGAACCCATTTTAGAGGATTAGTAGCCTTTCTTATTTTTTATAAACCTCCCTAAGTTGCACATAAGGGGGGTATCGGTCCAATACTCTATTTTCACTAATGTTAATTTTACTTAGGTTAGATTAACTATACTAGGTTTGCTTAGTGCCCACCTCATATGCTTAAATAGGATATGTGGCATTGCTTTTACAATGTCATTGCATCCCACATGTTCCCATTATGTTTCTATCACTTAGGAAAATATCATTCAAAAAGTAAAAAGTAGATTTGGTTCACAAACCCATGCTTTTATTTGGTCAAAAGAGAAGTTAGTATCCAAATCTTGTTTTTGTTGTATATTGAACACCTTTGTTTGCATATTATGATTAATTGAGAGATTTTTCTGATAAATGTATATTTTCTATTTTTTGATTATGTAAGTTTTCTCATGGTTCATGTGTCCACATTGAGGAATTTCTTGGGCATTCACAATTATTACAAATCAATGTAACAATATGAACCTTCTCTGGGCACACAACACTAGGGAATAAAAACTTTGGATCATTAAATGGAATTCAAACTTGAATAGATGCTTTAGGATTATTGTAATGTACTTCATGATGATTTAGGATGTGTATAGCTCAAGTACTAATGGTCCCGAATTAAAGTGTTGGTGAAGACTTATGAGAATGACCTCTAGTGTTTGATGTGTATATAGTAATCTTTAGGTGAATTCCCCACACAAGCTTAACCCCCATGATTAAAACTAGGCCAACCTTTGAATGTTCCCAAATGGACGAGGAGTTAGTGGGAAAAGGGGGACGAGTTTAGATGTTGAGCATGTCTTGGGTCGATTTCAAAATTACCAAATTTGTCATTCCAAAATGGTTTCCTAATTTTCCTAGGAATATTGTTAACAATCATGGGAGTGTCTTAAGTGCAAAATGGTGGCAATTTAAGTAGTGTGGGGTCAACTAAAAGGGGGGAACTTATGTAAAAAGGACCTTAAAATGAACTAGTGGTCCAAATGTCCTAAGAGGTGTTTAAAATGGATTTTCCCAAGTTCTTTTTACCAAAATTAGGGCGCTATAAGAACTAAGATGAGCTTACACCAAGGAAGAAAGTTAACACAAAATCCTTATAGATATCAAGAATGATTATACTAATGAGGTCTACCAAGTATTTTGATTCTAAAGATTTTGGTTTGATTCGGTTTACAGCTATCCATCTTGACTTCTCCTAACCTTATCTCTCACAAAGTGCTAAATTTCAACATAGAGGGTCGACTAAAAGGGGGGAAATTTTATAAAAAAGGACCCTAAAATGCACTAGTGGTCTAAATGTCCTAAGAGGTGTCAAAATGGATTTTCCCAAATTCTTTAAACCAAATTAGGGTGATATAAGAGCTAAGATGAGCTTACACCAAGGAATAAAGTTAGCACAAAGGTCTTATAGATATCAAGAATGATTACACTAATGAGGTCTACTAAATATTTTAACTCTAAATATTTCACTCTGATTAGGTTTACAATTATCCATCTTAACTTCTCCTAACCTTATCTCTCACAAAGTGCTAAAATTCAAGGGGGATATTAATACATTCACAAGTTGATTCAAGGTAAGTATTCTTAACCCTAACCTTTTTCTTTTTTCTTTTCTTGATGATGTGAATGTTGTATTCTTTGTGCATTTAATAGTGTAGTATAATACATGTTTCTTATTTTATTACTATCTTTTACATATTATTACCCATGGATCTTGCTTTACCATTTAATAACACCCTAGTTCTTATAGCTCTTAGTTCATCATGCAATGACATTTTAGTTCGTATAGCTTTTTCCTTATCATATAATGAAACCATAAATATTGTAAGGTCATCTACCGTCTATCTCCTCAGACATTGTATGTGTAGGTTCTCCTTATAAATTCATTCCTACCTACTTTGCACATGACCCTTATCTATAGTGTCAGATTTTTTTTATAGATTGGATCTTGTATGTGGTGGATATTAGAATGGGACTTTGCCTTTTATTTATTTTGAGGATCATAATGTTGTAGAAACCCCATTTTAGGCCCAATATATTTCTCATATGTCCTTGGACTTCAACTTGATGATAAATCATGTATTATATTCATTAGACTCGTGGCATGGTGTTAGAATGCATTGTTAATTTTTAGATTTATTGGTCCCTCATCGATCCTTGGAAAATATGAATTTCAAAGACTAGAAATGGTTTTCCTTCACTTGAGGATAGTCATGCCATTTTGATTGTTATGTATGCTCCTTGCAGATAACACCATCGTTACTTTCAGGATGGAGTGGATATTAATTTAGCAACCATATCCTCATTTTGATGTTATATTGGCCCTTTATTGAGATATCATATAGATGATTTTGTAAGTTGGTAGATACTTGCGTGCTTGTTCTTTGAGATGCTCAGTATTCATGAGTTGTGGATAGGATTGGTTGATTCATAGATACAATCAGTTTGTTTCATGGATGAATGACGGCCAACTTGAGACGATCCGTCTACTTTCTCTTCCATTTCCCCAGCTAGTGTGGCTTGACAGCTGATGTTGTGTCCATATTTACTAATAATGACATTCTCTAATATATGTCCACATGAGAAAGGAGACCAACACTAGCTAGTTAAAAAAACCAAGGTCAAGCAATGGGTAATGTAAGGGGGAAAATGTGGATAAATGTCAATAAATATTTATTTCAATCTAGCTTATAGTATTCAACTTCAACTGTAGTAAGTTGTTAATAGGAGCTAGCTCTTTTATGAAACATCCATGTGGTTTCTTGCTTGTGGGGCCATTGTTTTGTTTTTATTGTTTCAGTATTTTTTAATCAACAATTGTAAACATATTTGAGTTGTACTACCACACTCATGTTGTTCCATGCCTTTTTTGTCAACTCCTACGTCTTTTTTAATTAGAAATCCCTCAACACATTTATTTATAACAAAAATATAATTGATGCTAAGATTTTATAAACAAGCCAAATAATGGCATCAACGTAAAGAGACAAGCCCTGCTAAAAAGTGTGTCGTTTGCAGGGGTTAAATTTGATGGCCACATATGCCTCTCAAACAATTTCTAGGTGACGCTCATTTTCAAATATTACCCTTCAAAACTGTTACTAGAAAGAAAAGGCTAAAACCAAGAGTAGAAATATTGAGTTGGGCATAACACCACACTCTACCCACTCAATATTTCATTGAGGAACAAAGGGTGGATTTACCCCCCACCAATTTTATTAGATATGGTATTTTGAAGGTTCTCCTTTGTAGTACACTTTTGTCATTTATTTTGCAAATAAGCTATTAGGATTGCTTCTTAATTCTTTGAAATCTTAATTTTTCTCTCTATATAAATCTTCATATATCTCTATAAGCTCTTTAATCAAGTTAGTGTCTATTTGTGAGATATCAAAGTATCTTCGCTTGTTAATCTTACCTCTTGCAAAGAATTGAGTAACAAAAAAACAACAAATGTAGTTGGGTCAATTATGTGATTTATAGTCTCCTGGCGAGAATCAAGCTCCTTATTGACTTTCTTCTTAGTGTCCACAAACTCTTCAATAAAATTTTAGGGTTGTTATTACCTCCATTCCTTCTAATTTGGTTTCATTTTTTTCCCCTAAAATCACAAAATTGCTAAATCTTAACCCATATAGACTATCTTGGATTTTCTCCTTCCCATTCGAATCGAAGTATAGGGTTTGTATTCCCCCTTTTTCCAACTACCTAAAATTCCTCTTTTTCAACCTCATTTTCATCCATCACATTAAAGGGACATCCCTGGGATAGAAGGTCATCATTTATAGCACATCAAGCATTGAAAATGGAGGTTTTCATAGTCTATGGGTTGCCCAAAACATATCCTTTTTCTTTGACAGATTTTAATCATACTCTTTTAGGTAAGGATTTACTTGGGATATTTGAACACATATCTTAGCATAAGCATCATGCTTCTTGTTGTAATTTTCAAAAAAGATACACATCATCTCGTCGAAGGGAGTCTCCAACCCTCGAGAGAATGGTCTCTACCCACAACTATGGAGTTAGGCTAAATAAACTTTACCCAAACCAACACTACCATTAAAACTCCCTAAGAATATTTGAATTTGAGGTTCCACTACATCATGAATAACCCTAATTTTCCAAAAATAAAGGGCATGTGTTCAAACCCATGATCTTGGTACTCTTTCGTTGTCTCTTATTGATACATAATCCTTTAGACCTATATGATGGATAACTACTCAACGTCCTCCCCGAATCTGCCAGATAGATAATATCTCTACAAGGAGAGGGGGGCAGGGCCCTATCTGTATAAATACCCTTAACTCTATATCTACAAATCTATATAGGGGGTCATCCCCCCTCTATAAAGAAGTGGGGTGCGACCTAGAGAATGTAGCCTCCTCCCCCTTCCTCGACTCTATAGAGTTTAGTTGTCCCCCCGACTTTACTTTAAAGATGAGAGCATATAATACATAGACAAGGGTTCTCTTTTGTTTGCTCCTCTCCCATCAAATTCTCTCGCGTCGACTCCTCTTCTGTTAGTTGCTCTCCCATCGTATCCTCTCCCATTGGCCTATCTAGATATGGATAAAATATTCAAGTCATTATACCATATCATTTGCGTAACTTTTTGCATGAAAAATACAATGTCAATAAAAAAAATTGGGATAAGCAACTAACAAAGAAAATGAATAATTAAAAATGGGCAAGTCTTTATTTAGTTTTGTATTAATTATCATGTACACATGTATCAATCAAACATATTATTGAGAAATCATGCAAATAAAAATTGTTGAAACAATATGAAGCAGAGATGTTCGCTTCATCTCAATCAAATTCACAAAGCCATTTTTCTTCAAGTTTCCAATATCATACATAACATACATCTTAAGAATCAATGTTGTTTAATAGGGCAATGAATTGAATCAATGAAAACCCTTGATATATTTTGAATCATAATGACATTATTATTATCAAAATGTAGAAAGAAATCCATATTCAGTGTTTCCAATACATACACTTGAAGAATCGTTATTTATGTTCTAAGCAAGTCAGTCAAATCGATGATACCCCTTGAAATAGGTTGAGGTATAGATAATATATTTATAGCTTGTCCCTTAGAAGTAACTAGAGATAGGAAAAGTAAAGCTTTCATTCATTATTTTCTTAGCATGAGTGGATTTGCATGGTGATGTGAATTACCACGAGTGCTTCTCATAGATCGTGTTTTACCGTCCTTGTGGAATCTTCAAACCCAAAGCTCTTGCTTTACCTAGTGGCACGCTCATACCAATAGCTCTTAGTTTTCCATATAATGAAACCTTAGATCTAGTAAGATCACCCTATAGTTCCTCACATATTGTATGTGTATGTTTCCCTTTAAAGATTCATTTATAACTCCTTTGTACATAATCCTTACCTATAGTTATGGACCCCCTTTTTGGACCGTGATCTTGTATGTGTTAGATAAAGAATAGTCTTTTACCTTTTACTTATTTAGAGGATCGGTGTATTGTAGATGCCCCCATTTTACGCCTAATACATTCTCATATATCATAGGGATTCAACTTACTAATAGATATTGTATTGTGTTCATTGAATTTATGTTACGGTGTGGGGATACATTGTCATTTTTATACTTTAACTGATCCTCTGTTGATCTTCGCAAGATGTTAATCTTGAAAATTAGTGATGGTCATACTTTAGTTGAGTATAGTCATGTCATTTTGATTGTTATTTGTGCTCCTTGTAGATAACATCATCCTTATTATGTGAATGGAATGGATATTGATTTAGCAGCATCTCCTCTTATTGATGATATCTTGGACCCTTTGCAAATATATATAGAAGATTTGACATTGGTAGATATTGATATACTTGTTCTTTGAGATGCCTAATACTCACATGGTGCAATGAAGTTCAATTGATTCATAGATGTTATCAAGGATGAATGTCAACCGGCTTTAGACAACGTTTCCACTTTCTCCATTTCCCGACGAGTGTGCCTTGATATGGGAAGTTGTATCCAAGCTTGATGAAGTTGACATTCTCTAATGTGAACCAGATTAAGTATTTGGAGTGCCTTATAAAGTAATTGGATACAATGTCGCCTTCCTAATTTTTAAAAAGATTCTACAGTGAAATAATAGCTTTATACAAGATAATGTGCTCAAGCAATGACATCTAAGTGTATTTTATGAATACATGTTATATACTTTTTTCTTGCTTTAGTGTGTGATGTGTAAACTTCAGTTGAGGACACTAATACAATTTATTTGTTTCCTTTAGTAATTAACAATCACACATTGTGCTGAAATTTGACACCAGTATACTAACAAACATGAAAGTGGTACCTAATAAGATCCTTGCTTATAATAAATCAATAAATTGCAGAAGATAATGAAACACCAGATATATGTGGGGTCCAAGAATGCCCTAATATGCAATATATTCATAATAATACCCTTAAGGTAGGGAAACACCATAAAATTCTCCTTAAGGAAGTAATAACTCCATAATATCCCAATATGAGAATCCACTTTGAGGGGGACACCTCCAATATACCTATACCAAGTAGAAGACTCAACTCATACATCCATCACATGAATCATAATGATACTCACATCCTTTATATAGCCATACATTACTCTTAATGGATGGGTAACACCTAATCCCAATGTAGGTCGACTCATTACCCAATATAAAAAATTCCTATGTGATCCCGTATATTATAAACATGTAACTAACTAAGGGGATGTGTGCCACATTTCAAAATCTCCATCAACCCATATAAATTATAATATCATATCCCAAGTGAACCCATACATAGTAACGTAAGGGGATCAGTGCCACATGTACTACGGGTATCCAAATCATACCCATATGATATTTAGAGACAATTTTTGTGTTATCCAAAGGTAAATAGCAGTACCTCATCCAAAGAAAATTAACAGTTAGGTTGACAAATGAAATAAAAAGAAACATATGAATATACCTGAAACAAAATGGTCATCTCTATAGTCTAAGATGTTATTGGTTCATTATTTCAAATTGCAGTTACCGAAGGCATTGGGAGGAGGTCAAAAGGGTTGGGAGTGCAGAATTGTATGGTTAATAAATTCCTCCACAAAGGCGTGAATTTGATTCTAACATCTTCTTCTGTCCTAAAATCTTAGAACTCTTGATGAAATGTACCATTCTAGCCCCAATTTATAACAAAACTATTATGTGTGGTCTCTGGTACATACCCATTAATTCATGAGTTCTACAATAATTTCTTTAGGGCCTTCCAAGATCTTGATTAAGATCATTTGTTTATAAAAACCAATAAGAGGATAAAATCCAATTCAAGGCTCTAAGATTAGACCCACCTTTGAGGCTAGCACCTGTTGTACCCCATCGGGTGCACCCTAGTTTTGATGATGGAAGATCATAATGGTCTGCGGTACATGGGTCTAGTGCCTCTAAGTGTGGAATCCCCCTTTTCGATATAAACCTCAACAAAGGCAGTGGAACTTTAGGGGTCCTCTACAGATCCTAATATTTCAACTATGGATTTCTACAATATGGGTGCAAAACTTTTTAAGCCT
The DNA here is from genome assembly GCA_019776745.2 of Taxus chinensis. Classification (NCBI taxonomy): domain Eukaryota; kingdom Viridiplantae; phylum Streptophyta; class Pinopsida; order Cupressales; family Taxaceae; genus Taxus; species Taxus chinensis. Next base: position 641,600,379 of record CM034153.1, on the reverse strand, counting down.
AATCTACGGCTATTCTACAGGGACTAAGGAGAGAGACATGTCTGGAAATACAATGCTCATCTATCAAGAGGTGATAACTACCATAGAACATCAAGTGGAATATCTTTATCTGCCAGGAGGGAGAGATGAGAAGGAAATGACTAGGGATACGTTGATGATGTTCTTGCAACAAGTGTGCCACAGGCCCAAAACGGCGCAAATCCATCTCATTACATGCATTGCAAACACAAAGAAAAGGAAAACCTACAAGTTTTGACTGATCCTCTACATAAAATGAACAGAGTAGAGATGATACATAGATCTAAAAAAATGCAGAGCCAAGGGCAAAGGATTCAAGCTCTTGATTAACTTGCTTCTTGGTATCCAAAAACTGTTACCTGAAAATCCATGGGGTTGTTATTAGTCCTTCATTCCTTCCACTTTGATCTTATTTTATGCGTGAATAAATCCTCACAAAAGTTTCATCTAGGCCTGAACCCAGGTTGAAAATTACATGCAATGTTCTCCTTGAAAAAAAAATCGAATATCAGAATGGTTCCTGTATTCCACATCTGTCCAACTATTTGAAAAGGATCTAACACAAACTCATTTTCTTAGCCATCAGGATGCTCAAGGGACATCCCTAGGATAGAAGGTCGTCATTATAGAACATCAATTAATAAAATTGAGGTTTATGAAAGGATAAGGATTTTTTGAAAGATATATTTGAATTATCATTGTCAAGATCAAAAGGGAAACTCAATTCTAGATACTCACACATGTTTGGAAAAAGGGGAAATAGATCTGATATCTATCAAAAATTATGGATTAACTCATTGTAAGTTTGCAAAAAGGATACACATCATCTTTCAAGAGGGAATGTCCATGATTATCCACTTCCTGAGATATATCCTCTCTACACAGGACTATGGAGTCAAGCTAAATAAACTTTACCCAGACCAAAACGACCATCAAGGGAACTAAGTGAGAATATTTGAATTTGAGGTGCCACTGACATGATGGTGACAACACAAAGATTTTCCAAAAATCAGAGACTGTAAAAAAAATAAAACTAAAAATGAGCTTACATACATCTGTGTCGTTGTCAACCTTATTGAAACATAGATCAAATTAGACCTATATGAAAAAGGATATCTACTTGCATGTCCTACCCCAGATATTTTCGAAATACATGAAGTTCATCTTGTCACGCAGAGATGGGCATGGCCTTCATAAAGGTTTATATGGGGAGAAATTTAAATCATAAAATATAGATAGGTGCACCTCCCCCCTCTGTATAGAACCAGGGTGGGGGCATAGAGAGTGTAGCCTCCTCCCCCCTCATCTACAAAATAGGGTTTAGTTGGTCCCCCCTACTTATACTTCTAAAGGCGAGGTTGAGATATTGAATTATAAATATTACAATGTTTCTCTTCTGTTGAAATGCATACTGATCCCGTCAGCTTCTCCCCCATCGAACTTATGTGTCAAGGTCAGTTGCAATGTCAATAGTCTCCTCTCCCATTGGCCTAAATTCTAGATATCTGAATGAAATATGTCTACTCATTGAGTACCAAATTCTATCTTCTGGGTTTTGCTTTTTAGAGTGAAAAATCCAATGTCAATGAGTCATTTTTTCATGCTAAACAGTTAACAAAAATTTGAATAATTAACATTAACAAGTCGTTATGCTAGATCTTTCCAATAATGGTCATGTGCACTTATGGTCATTCAGTTTTATTATTGTGCATTCACTCAAGTATTTAAATCTTATAATAGTATGAAGCATTTAGATGTTCGCTAATCATCCTTAATCAAATGTCACAAAGCCATTTTGTGCTTCATAGATTTTTGATATCAGCCTTTGAGTGTACATCTTAGGAGTCAATGCGAGAGTATGAATAAATAAATAACTCTTGATTATAATACTTGCATGAGTTCTTAAATGTCAAGTATTATTATCAATATGTAGAAAGTCAATCCATATTTACGTCTTTCCAGGATACAATGACATGCAAAGAAATCGTTACCTTTGTAGAAACTAGGTGACTGCTTAATTCAATTCTCTGATGATTTTCCTTGAATTATAGGTTTCTTTTTAAGTGTAGACAATGCTTGACTGCATGGATTTTGTCTTCCTTATAATCCCCCCTCATTAAAAAATAGGACATAAGTAAATCTTACCCCCATTTTATCCACCATTCATTTCTTCTTAGCTACTCTGTGGATTTGCATAGTGATGTAGACACAAAATCAGACACTTCCCATGGGTATTATTGTAGTCACCACCTAGTGGCATACTACATATTCATATAGCTCTTGATTTTCCTAGTGAAGAATGTTCACTATTCAACAACATGCTTACTTTGGCCATTTAATGACTTTTCGGATCTAGTCAGATCACCCTTTCGACCTCCTGCACATGATTTCTCATGTCAGTACTTTCCATTTAAAGCATTGTATTTATAACTCCTAAGTAGGGTTCCCATCCCAGTATCTATAGCCATGGGCTCCCTACCCCTTTTTGGGGCACCCTGATCCTTTTACACGTTAGATCAAGACTAGACTTGGGCTATCTTTCTAGTTGTTTAGAGACTTTCTATGTTTATTCGTGGTTGGCCCATTTTCAGTGCCCAATACATTTTCGATATATCATAGGGCTTCAACATACTGAGAGATCTCATATTGTGTTCATTGGAGTTATGAGACCATAATGAGGGATGCATTGCACTAGGCACTACTACCATCACCTAATCGTTTATTGATCCATGCAAAATACTCCATCTTGACATCCATCTAGCTGATGGTCATACTTTAGTTGAGGATAGGTCATGGTTCATTTTGATTGTTATTTATGATCCTCGATAAGAGGGAATTTTATTCTTATTCTATGACATGGATTGGCTATTACATTTAGCAGCATGTCCTATTATTAGTGATACTCATTGGGCCCCTTTGCAAAAAGTATGACTAGCACAAGATTTGAACCTAGGGCACGATATTGTTTACACATACACATTGAGATGTTTGACATTGGGTACTAAGATGTAGTGCAACTCTCAGTTAGCAAGTCCACAATTGAATGGCCATTGAGGACATGTCAACTGACCCCTTCATACAATGTTTCCATCTTTCTCCATTTCCTGGGCAAGTTTGATACTTGTCTATGGGCTTTTTCACGTTGTCTTCGTCAAGCTCTGATTTACAGTCAACATTCTCTAACGTAGTCTAGCTGACATCAACGCGATTTGGAGTGCCTTATGAAGTACATTGGAAAAAATGTCCCAATGACGCAATTTTAAAGGAGGTTATACAGTGAAATAATAGCATTATATCACAGACTAGGGTGTCCAGATCTCATACCATAGTTCCCTAGGAATCCCTATCCCTGAATCCACGTGCCCTAGTCTAGCCTATTGTTCCAAATGCTATTGTGTGTGATTATGGAGCTTCTGTGTGATCGGTCACTAATACAATTGCTTTGTTTCATTTAGTAATTCACTATCGACACAACCATGCTAAAATTTGACATCGTTATACTAGCAGACTTGCAAGCGGTAACCCTCTTTTCCCATTAGAGTTTCACAATTTTGTACTGGGCTGATATTAGCTTAGGTCACTTTCTCTATTTATGATAGCTGTCATCTCTGCAGTCTAAGATGTTAGTGGTTTATTTTTTAGAATTGCAGTTAGTAACGACATTGGGAGTTAGGTAAAAGGGTATGGGAGTTGGAGACCTGTCCCCTTAGCTGCAATATTCCATTTATCTAGAGAATGCAATATCAATCAGAATTTTTTGTGATAAGGGCTTTAGTAACAGTTCGTTCATATGTACCATTCCAGAGTTAATTTGTAAGCACAACTATCTTTGTGTCGATAACTTGTGAGTAGTGAGTAATTACGTGTTAAACACATTTATGGCCACATTTTATCAATTGACCCACCATTTATCAAAAATCATAATGAGAGAACAAAGATCCCATCTCCCCCTCTCCCATTCAAGTTATACCTCTAGATCATCTAGCACCTATGGTTGCTCAAGGCATTGCACCTTGGAGTATGATCATGGAAGATTGGACATCTCCTCTGGGGATACGTGGGTCCCTCAATCATCCCAAATATTGGATCCCTAAGGAAATCGATGTAGAACCCTCCCTGGCTACAAGAATGAAATACCACCTGATATACCACCATTCCAATCCAAATTCTAACACTATTCCTTCCATTGAAAGAGAATTTTTGTCAGGCCACCAGGGGGTGTAAGCATTCATGAGGGAACACTAGGGAGAGAGAGATGCATGGAAATGAAATCCTGAAGCTATGAAAGAGGTAATAACACCAAGAAAATGGGGGATAAATCTCCATGAGGGAGAAATGTGAAGGGAATGAAGGTAGGAGAGGGACAGATAAGTGTGCCACAAACCTAAAAAAAGTAAATCCATCTCATTCCACACATTACAAAACACAAGATAAAATGAAAACCTGTAATTATAAATCGATATACAACATAAAATGAGAGAGAAGAGAGGTAAGGGACACAAATAAATGAAAGCAAAGGGCATAAAAGAGCCACAATGTGCTATATTTAATTTCTTCTAGAGTATAAATATTCCATTACATCCATTTGGGAGGAATTGAGAGAATTGTAAGTTCCAAAACACAAGTATGCATCTCAAATTTTGTTTGGGACGCCATTTTGGCATGGTGCCTTTGTCAAAAATGGAGAAGAATACATTATAATAAGAAATGAGTTGCATATATAGAAGAAGAAGAGGGGAGAGAGGAAATTATAAATTAAGGAGTCCCAGCCAATTCTTCAACTACCCATGACCAATCATCATTAAAGTTTGTAGGCCCAACATGGGTGTCATCAGTTTTTTATAGAGCCCATACCCAAAAAAAATGACCATGGGATCATTTTTTATAATTAAATATTAATAAAGTATATTATTGTGCAACCCAATATCTATTCCCATCATGTATTACTCTTTAATACCTTTCCAACAATATAAATTTTGTCTTATTTGGTGCTCATGAATAAAAAGTTATGGGCATTTGAAGTTTCATCATGTCATCCACATAGTTGACAGCCATAGAGTCTGTGATATTTAACCTCTGGGTCACTCATGTTGAAGTGTAGTATCCCCATTGGATCCTGGAAGCCTCCATTTTTTATCTTAGAAACTAAAGGGAATTTTAGGGATTTGTGGGTTTTTAGGATCCACAGCAAAAGAGGAACCCACATGAAACTAGGAAACTTGTGGAAAGCAAGAACACGTGGAAAACAGGAAGCCGTGAAAAAAGATAAACCCGTGGAAAACAGGGAACCATGGAAAAAGAAGGAACCCATGGAAAAAATGGATTCACAATAAAGAATGAACTTGCGGAAAATAGGGATTTGAAAAAAAAAGAGGAACCTGCAAAATAGGGATCCATGGAAAAGAAGGAACCCACAGAAAATAAGGATCCATGGTAAAGAAGGAACTCGTGAAAATAGGGATCCATGGTAAAGAAGGAACCCATAGATTTTAAATATTTGCTAAAAAAGAGGAAGGTGAGAAAAAGAGGGAGATGAAGAAAAGAGGAAGAACGGGAAAAAGAAGAGGAAGATGAGAAAATCCCTCATTTTTTAATCAAGTTGTCCAAATAAACATGAGTGTTTATTTGAAAACATTTTTGTGACCTCTTGGGGGATATTTACATGTTAGATGATAAATATCAGTAGCCTTGAAGCATTCATTAGGAACGAAATCAAGCACAACTTTGAAGAAAATTGATCTCAAACATTCAATTATGTCCTTGAACTTGCATAAATCATCACCAATTTGAAGTTGATCTCTTGAAGATTTGAATGAATCTTGAAAAATTCCCAAAAAACCTTCTTGATTTTCACCATGGAAAATGATTTGAATTGTACTACGCAACAACAACAAAGGGCCCACAAAACTGATGTACAAACATGTGGAAAATCAAACATGTTCCAAGGGGAAACATATAGAGTGTGTAAAATCACTTCTTTTGCAATAAAAAAAACTACATCTAACCTACTGTAACCAAAGGCAAAGGAAGATAAACAAAACTAACAACTAGCAGGGAGAAATAAATACCTTTTTTTATAAAATGTTGACCCATGTAATTAATTTTGGCATTGAATATGGCCTTTAATGAGAGTGGAAAACTATCTATGAAACCATTTTTTCGACCTCATTCTTCAAAGATATCAATTGAAAATAGAAAGAATACCTCCTCATTCTTATTTGCACTTGGGTTTTGGAGGTATTGTAGCTGATCATTTGGCACTTTGATGATCTTCCTTATGACTTTGAATTGATACATGACAATGGTGGAAACTCCCTTGAATTTGGGATCTAGATTAATCAAGTATTTAATTGGGCATGCAACCTTAGGAAACCAATGCCCGAATCCTCATGAATTTGCCCATCCTCTTCATTTTTTATGGAGTTGGTTGGGACACGTTCCTCTTCATTAAAGAATCTGTTCACAAGCTGATTTGGACTTGGTATTTCTTACTTCTTGTGCAAACAACTTTTGTTTCCAATTTGATGGATTCAATTTCTCCTTCATCCACTCTCTTTCGTAATCATAATTTTCCTTCATCAAAAGTGTAGCAAGTTCTAAACATGCAGAGCAATGAGGATCATTGCATTCCATTAAAACATCTTGTCTCACTTTTCAAAAATTCTTCCTCTCTTTCTTGGATGACACTAGTGTTCAAAAAAGAAATTTCTCTTCCTTTCCAATTCCAATCTGATTTTCCTTCATTAATGTGCCTGACTCTATTCCTTTATATTCAGATCCTCCTCTTTGCACAGTTTTGAACCTTCTCATCCTCCCAATCTAAATCATACCAATCATCCACTAATATGACAATTGTCATCCTTGGTAGATTTGGTTGGAGAATAGATTATAAACAAGGGGTTGTTGATTTGTTTCATGCTTGGGAAGAGATGTTTGGTGATCAAGATATCTGATTCAATCAATTGGAGAAGCTAAATGATCCTCTAAAACATACTTCCTACTGTGTACTAATCTACACTCTCCAAAATAAATGCATTATTTTCCATAAAAAAATTGTTGTTGGGAGTGTTGACATGGGATCCTCCTCTCCAAAAGCATAGCATACCTCCCGTTCTACCAACATTGTAAGATAACTTGGTTTAGTGAGTGTTGATTAGAAGGTAGGGATAACATGTGGAATACCACAACTTATGAAAAAATTAGTGCAAGGTTTAGTGAAGTTGAGTAATGCCCTGGGTGGAGATGGGAGGGTTTTTTCGCAAAGCATAAGGGGAGCTTCAGGCATGATAAATTTGTGGAGCATCAAATGAAGGACAAGGAAGCAAAGGATATATCCTTCTTTTAGGAAAGGAACAATGGAATTTTTCATTTATTTAGCACAAGGGGGAAGGAAGCATTTGAGTTGGTGAGGGAAGAATGGAAGTAGTTGGAGGTGTGATTTCCTTTGGCCATCCTGAATGATAATCTTCTCAAATTTTTATGCAATGGAAAAATATTGAGGAATATTTCTACCTCCTAGGAATTGAATTAACACATTTAAATCAGCATCAAAGGATCTTAAATAATACAAGAATGCTATACCTTATGAGGGTCTCGAATTCTTAAGGAATTCTATGTCCAAGTCCTTGTAAATATGATGTTGAAAATAAGAGATAAAATCCATTAGAGCCCTTTATATTTTGCTGAGGTGTTTTATGAGAGAAATGACATCTGCATTATCCTTGAACCGGTTATAGTAGTTTTCCTCCCATCTAGATCCCATGTGGAAGAAGGATTGAGGAGAAAAAAAATTGTCATGACCATATCTCTTACTTTTCCTCTTGAATGATGAAACCAAGAAGTTTGAGGAAAATGTTATCTTCTCTGATGTTTTGAATGGACACAATGGTTTTATTATATCTTGAATGTGATCAATAGGAGATTGATCTCCACTTCCATGGAAAAGAGGTAGGTTTTTCAGGGTTGATTTGGGAATATCATCCCACTCTTGCAAATGGAGGGAACTAGAACTGAAATGAGATAATGGAAGAGCTCTTTGGAGAGCCATGAGAGAAATGGAAACATGAAAATGAGTGGAAAGATGGAGGGGATGGAGGAAAAGGTCTGAAACCTCAGAACGTGGGTTTTCTAAATCAATGGAGTCGTCAGATGTGTTGAGAAAAGCCTCCAAAGGTTGAATACCACCGAGAACACATCAACCTTGTTGGTATGAAGTTGTAGAGCGCTTCAATCTTTGTCCCACTGGGCGTGCCAAATTGTTGTCGCTCAAAATTGCTCCCTAGATATGATCGCGGAAGATCAAAATTTTGGGGCCAACATGGGACTGTCTCTAAGTGTGGGACTTGCAAATCCAGACAGAACTCCAGAGAAGGTTGGTTCTTCTACCTATCCTAATGCTAAAACTACTCCTACAACTGAAAAAACAAAACTATCTAAGCATTCACATGGACTAGGGAGAGAAAGATACATGGAAATAAAATCTTAAGCTATGAAGAGGTGATAGTACCAAGAAAAAGGGGGATCAATCTCCATGAGGGAAAGATGAGAAGGAGATGAAGTAGAGGGTGAACAAGTGTGCCACATGCCCAAAACAAGCAAATCCATCTCATTCCATGCATTATAAACACAAAGAAAAGGAAAACCTACAAGTATAATTCATACACAACATAAAATGAAAGAGTGAAGAGGTAAGAGACAACCAAATGCAAGAAAAGGGAAAAGAAGAGCCACAATGTGCAGATTTAATTGCTTCATAGTATACACAGTTTGTTATATTGATTAGGGAGGCATTGAGAGCATTGCAAGCTCCAAAATGCAGGTATGCAACTCAGATTTTGTTTAGGACACCATTTTGGCATGGTGCTTTAGGAAAAAATGAAGAAGGATACATTATAAGCATAAATGAGTTACATATATAAAGAAGAAGAGGGGAGAGAGGAAATTCGAAATTAAGGAACCCAACCACCTAGGACCAATCGACATTCAAGTTTACAAACCCAACATGGGTGCCATCATTTTTTTGTAGAGCCCATACCCAAAAACGACCATTGGGATCATTTTTACAATTACGACTCAGTAAAGTACATTTTCACAACCCAGTACTAATTTCATCATGTAGTGCTCTGAAATATATTTCCAACAGTATAAAGTTTGTCTTATTTGGTGCTCTAGATCAAAAGTTGTGAGTATTTATAGATCATCATGTCATCTGCATAATTGACGGCCACGGGGCCATCAAATTTTAACCTCTAGGTCACTCCTGTCGATGTGTTGATTCTGCATTGGATCCTTGGAGCCTCCATTTTTTATCTAAGCAATTTTGAGGAACCCGCAGAAACAAGAAACCGATGGAAAAAAAGGAATCTGCAAAAAAAGAGGAACCTGCGGAAAAATTGGAAGATGAGAAAACGAGGAAAACGAATAACAGAGGAAGAAGGGGAAAAGAAGACGAAGACGAAGCACAGAAGAAGAAGGGGAAATGAAGAACAAAGGAAGAAGGGGAAAGAAGAGGAAGATTAGAAAATCCCTCATTTTTTTAAAACGAGTTGTCCAAATAAACATGAGTGTTTGTTTGACAACAACACCATAGGCGATTTCCTCCTTTGCCTAGACCTTACTCTGGTATTGTATATAGTCTACATGAGAAAGGAGACCAAAACTAGCTAATCATAAAAAGCAAGGATCGGACAACGGGCAATGCAAGTGGGTTATAGTTATATTAACACCAAAAAATCTTGAATTCTATCTAGTTTCTAGTTTTCAACTTCAGCTCTAGTATGTTTTCTTAATATCATTTAGCTCTCTCCCAAAGCAAACCCATTGTCTCTTGCTTGTGTGGCCAAGTCAGAGGTGTTGATCTAGTTTCTAGTATTCAACTTCAGTTTTTGTAAGTTTTTTTAAAGTGCCTAGCTCTTTTATAAAATAAACCTATTGGCTCTTGTAGCACCCACCCATGTGGGACCCAAACATAAGACCAAAATATACCAAGATTTTTTTTTTGAATCGTGTTACTTGTTACGAGACAATACATGAATTACTCACCAAACTCCACACAACATGTGACGCCAGCACAAACATGAACCCACCCATACACATGCAGGTTATGCAAATAACAAGACAACAAGACACAATCAAAGACACACGTTTATAATGAACGGGTACAAAACCATGACCCAACCAAGAATTGCACATCACCCAAGGCCACCTTCCACATTACCACAATTATAGGGTTACATCTTTATTATATTCATATTTCATTATTTAACCTCATTGCAATAAGGAGTACTTAATGTGAGAGCACATATTTTCCTTTTTGGAGACCACATTCCTTTTGGTTTGCTTATCACTTAGCTTATACTTGTTTCATCCAATTTAGTTTGTTTGTATAATTGTGAACACATCATATACCTTGATTGCTTACTAGAAGTTTCTTAACATTTACACATTAAGTTTCGATTCCCAAAAAAATAGAACTATGCCTTCTCAAAGATTTTTTTTTGAGAGGGTCAAAACACATCTACCTTCATATCACAAGAAAGATTTAATAGGCTGCAAAAATAAACTCCATGGTACTTATAATTCATAGCCCGACATCACAAGGGATACATTCTCAAAACAAAAGTAAGATACAACTCCTTTTATGAAAAACACCTTTTTGCAAATATCCTATAAAAGTGTACACTAATTGTTTCATATTTAAATTGCCATTAATTTGCAAAGCCCAAAGTTAGTTCTAACATATTGAATGCATATGCGTCCCCCAACACTCGCTCTTAGACTATGGGTATGTTTCTTAAAGAGCATGGTTATTCTTCATTCCACCTAGTTTTCATTGCGAGGAAAAGGATCCCAAGATGATAAAAGGAGAATCATAAGCTAACATTATGCTTGTGGTACAACTTGAAGATAGAGATGATTGGGAGCATATATAAGATACAAAAGAGTCACATGAGGTTTGTGTTCAAGTCAATAGTTAATGTTCTAGAGTATCGTGTTCTCGGAGGAGACATCTCATACTATCTTTGATGTCAGAAAATGGAGACTTAGCAAGGAGTAAGGAACAATCACAATTCTCACAATTCTAATAGGTCAACATTCTACCGTTAACAAAACCCAACTATGATAAGGTTTAGATACCAAAACATGTCCACATATTACCCTTCAAAAAGGTCCTAGAATTAGTTTTTTTGTTAAATTTAGTTCCAAATCCCCCAAGGGATCTACGCCCTACCATCGGGCCAAAGCTAGCATTCAACAACTGAATTGCCCTATGACCTCTAGAACTCGAGGTGTTCCTCTAATCAAAGGCTAAAGAAAACACTTCCAATCCGAAGGGGTAGAGATGTCCCAAGTGGAGTTCGGTTCCACTAAAGAAACAAGGCATGAGACTTAAGCTCAAGGGGACCATTCCATACCACCAGGGTTGATATTTCAAATTATAAGTTTGGTTAACGCTTTCCGCCCAAAAGGGAAAACACACACATACAAGTTGTTATAATTTTCTTTGAAAGCTAAGAGTTTTCCTAGGTCCATACACTCACTAGCATATAGATGAATTATGCGATTACCATATTACTACCTTCACAATTTTATAGGTGCAATCATATCCAAGGTTACAATGGTACAAATAATTTTAATTAACAAGATTGCAATTTCATTCTCATGATGATGATTTGGATATAATATAAAGGATCCTCTTACAATCATTTTCCACTACAACATGATACAATAGACTTCATTTACCTAACCAAATAAAATGAAATACAACTAAGTGTGGAATTAGTTAATAATGCAAAATTACAACTATGTAAAAAGTAGTACATTTCACCAATAGGCAACAAGATTGAATACATCATGGAAACAATGAATAAAGTATTTTATTCATAACTATATCGCTAGTATATTATATACAATATTACATGTATTCAAAGAAAATAATCTCGTGGTTACAAAAAGAAACACAATTAATGTTGTTATTTTCTTCTCGTCTCGTGTACCTGCAACCATTGCAGGGTTAGTCCTAGAACTAGTATGGAAATCCCCTACACTCAAAGCATAAATCCACACATTCATCGTTTCGAACAATTTCAAATAAAGAGTAGGGAGAGGTAGAGAGAGAGAGAGAGAGAGAGAGAGAGAGAGAGAGACGAAGAAGAGTTCGTTTCTCACGCATTCATATTTTCACATTCAATTGCACTTTACATGTTTTTGGTTCTAGAGTGAGAGTATGAATGAAAGCGAAGGTTAAGAGACATTTTTATTTCCCTTTTTACAATGTCAACCATTTGTATTTCATGTCCATTTTCATTTTATTTCAAACCAATTTACCTTTTTCAATTCATTTACGTTTTCAAAATCAACCAAAGTATCATATTCATATTTGGAGAGAGAAGAGGGAGGAGAGAGAAAACACCATACATTTCAAAATCCATTCACACAAGCTAAAGATCAAATAACACTCTACATAACATTGTGATGGTATTAAAAAGGTCACACACGTGGTTAGAAGTCAAACAAGACCCTTAAGAGGAGTTTCTAGCTAAAGTAGCAAGTTGAGAAAACTGACCAAAACAACAAAAGTGCCCACAAATTGGGTCCCGAAAACATTCATATTGAGTTCAAGCACAAATTTGGATGATTCCTACTTATTCCCCAACATACTGAGACTTCATCACATTCGACGGAAGTCAAAAACGACGAGCAATGCTCAAGTTACATGGATATTTCCGGGGTTGATAATCGTAATCACAACTAAAATTTCATGTCGCCCAATGGTCGGGAGGGCCTCAAAACCCACTTGCGAAACTAATCCCCGATAGTGCTTTTGCAAAACTAAGAGTTTGTTCTAATTCTCTTATTGGCACTCTAGAGGTAGGCGGCGGTAGTTTTCAGTTTCACTCAAACGAAGAGCCATCTGAATAGCCTTGAACCGACTCACATTTTATTAGATTGTACACGTCACCACAAGTGGCAGATATACTACAAATGGTTTCGAGACTCGCCTCAAAAAGGTGTTAAAAGAGTTCAACAAACAACAAAACTAATTGTTCACATGGTGTCCTACGTTACCATGGAGAAAATTAGAAGTTCCAGATTCACAGTACATTTGGGTGTGGCGCTCCATGCACGTTATTTCTAAGGCTAATTTTCCTATGTTTTGAAGGTTTTTGGGCATGGTAAAGGTTCTAACATTCGTTCTAGATGTAATTATCAAATATCTAAATTTATTGACACCCAACCACAAATGACACAATGAGAGTGTAAATTTAAATGCAAGGAGAAGGGGAATGCCATACCTATTTCACGCAAAGTCGTCACTGCATTTGATGAGACCAAAATGCACTTGGAGCATTTCGTCAAACCAATTCTTTCTCCTTTTGTCAAAGCAATTTGTCAACCAGCTTGTGGTCTTGAGAGTGCTTCCAGATTTTTCCATGACATACGAAGAATGTGCTAGCACATGATTGCTGAGTTGAGTTTTACCCCCGTGTTTGCATTATTAAAAAAAAAAAGAACCTCCAAAACCATTCCACTAAACCCTTTGCGCAACTCCAGCGATTAAACTTTCCATGAGACTACATCTTGTTTGATGCATTTTGTCCAAACATTTTGCATGTGCATATCTACCGGGGGTAAAAGAAACTATTCCAACTGACAAAAAAATTTCATATCCATTATACTTCTATGGTTATCCAAATCATGAACACCAAGGCTACCTTTTGGCGCAGGCAAGGAGGATGTTGGCAACGTAATTTGAGGAGATGGTTTCTAAACTAACAATTTGCAATCTGCATTGAAAGTCACAATCCAAGCCTTTTCTATAAAAAAAACAAACCAACTAACTACAGTCCAAGTGCAGGGACATTGCAAAACTGTGCTGAGGTTGTCCAAATTTGTGAATCCATGAACCAAAATCTTGGCGAATATCAACAAAATCTTTGCATGTCTAAACCAACACTGCACATTTTTATGAATGTAGACCAATAAATCAACAGGGAACACTAGCCTCTGTTGATCCTAAGATCTTATTTTTGGCGACCATAGACGAGAGTGAATGGTTGCAGAGGAGCTAGAATAGGTTGGGTGACATCTAGGAGGCAGCGCAAAAGACATCAATAATCCAGATTCCACACCTAAAAGCATACCCTGTAGATTTGCAGTAAAAAAATGCATTCCTTCCACAACATACACAAAAAAAGATTGGGGCACCCCAATATTTGATTAAAATTTTCCATGGCCTTTTCAACAATCATGCATCCCAACCATGGGCATTCCACGAGACAAAGCATGCCACATTTATATGAGACAAAACAACTTCAATCCTTAATGTAGCCTACGCTAGTCTTCTCGGCACCATTCTAACTAATCAAAACAAAGACAAAAGCATAAAAATCCAGTGTCGCCTACTTCCAATCTCAATCGTTTGGGCAATAAAGACAAAAATTCACCTCTTATTGCGTTGGATAAGCTGAGACATGAAAACAAACGGATTCAAATGCTAGGGAGGATGAGACAAAAGAAAAATTTGTGGAGTTTAGCCCTAAATAAACATTCCAACAAAGCCTTCATGGCCTACAATGCATTCTTCCACCACAATGCAAAAATTAAATCCCCCCCTTATTCCCAATCACCGTATGCATGCCCAGAATTACATTCTTTGACCAAGATTTTCAAAAAATCCTCTCATGGCTGGCAATTTACAAAATCTAAAAGAATTTCCCAAAAATCTTCTCACGAGTGAATTTCACAATACCCAAAAGAATTTCCATTAATTCTTTCTTGGTAAATGCTTTGGCACAAGCCTCAACAACTTGGGGAAAAATTTAGCAACATTCAACATATTTAATTGTTTAATTATTTTCATATTTCTTTTATTGTTTAGGCAATTAGTATCAAAACACTAAAGTATTTATTTATTTTAAATTGCTTTATCCAGAACCCAATCAGCTCCCCGAAAGAAGCTTATTTTAACACGTAAATGAGATGGTTACTTATTTATTATCTATGATATAATTCAAATAGATCAACGATAAATGATTTATATTATTTATTACTCTTAAAAAAATGCTTTAATCAAAGCCAAAACATCTCCCTGCTTATGCATTTCCTTATCACAAGAAGGACTGCCTTATTTGAGAAACATACAGATCAACATGATCATTTCCCGCATTTACCATTTGCTTTGATAAATTTTAACGTTATACACAAAAATACATATACATGTTTCAAATTCAAGATTCACAATAACTCTCAAGTCGGCAAGATTGTAAGATTAATGACATCACCACACGAACACGGGGGAGCCACTACAACTCTTGCATGTGTGCCCACAATAGAGTTTTTTATTGTTTCAAGTTGTTTTCTATAAAAACATTTTGAAC
This sequence comes from Taxus chinensis, assembly GCA_019776745.2. NCBI lineage: Eukaryota > Viridiplantae > Streptophyta > Pinopsida > Cupressales > Taxaceae > Taxus > Taxus chinensis. Next base: position 641,584,981 of record CM034153.1, on the reverse strand, counting down.
ATCTTTCTGTTGTACAACCCACTCTGATCTTGTGTTGTGCCTTAGTTGTCAACTCCCATGTATTTTATGTGCAACTTCTTTAAAATTGACATTTACCCTTTTCCTTCTATTTTCATCTCTCCAGAATTCCATTACAGCATTTCGGTGACTTTTATTTGATGGCTCTCTATTTACTTTAACCTTTTCACCTCGCTTCATTATTAAAAACATTAATATATTACTTATTTAGTTTCCGAAAAAAGCCTGCCTTCATTAATTTAGTTTTAAGTTTTGAACAAGTTTTGCCTGCCCAACAAGCAATGCAGCCAAACCATTTATATTCTTTCTATCATTAAATAGATACAAACTTTGAATCCGTGGAGGGGCACTGTCCTGGGATTTGATCTTTCCATGCAACAGCTTCGGTGGGTTGGTCTAACAAGCCATACTGTAGATGGAAGGTGAAGCATAGAGTGGTCATATTCATGTCAATAAGCTCAGACAAGGCTGTGTATATGCTCCAAGTGAATTTTTGGGAGGAATAGCAACCCCTTCACAATGTTTTCTAGGCCAAATGGTATTCTAAGTTTGATGGAATTTCTTTCAAATCCTAACTCAGAATCTAACTAGTACAAATATCTTACAAAAATCTATCTTAAATATGTCGAGAGATATTATCTTGTGGTTATTATCTTGGATTTTTCACATACGAACATTGATTAATAACTCCAATGTCTTCTCTGTCAATTACTGACTAACTGGCAACAAATGGCATTAATCCAACTACACAATTGAGCTCCAAAAACTCTTTTTGAAAAAAAGGGACTCCAAAATCTATGGTACAGCAAATGATATTACAATTTTTTGATTGACTTCTCCAAGCAAAAAGGACAAATCATAGTCACCAGGAGACAGGTACAGGTATGGGTATTGGTACACCATTTTTCAGAAAAATAGAAGACAGGTACTCAGAGACGATGTACGTACATACATACATACATACATACATACATATGCCTAAGAAAAACTGTAACTTTTTAACTTAAAGATATTAGATGTCGATAAATGACAACAGTAATTATATTAGTTTTTTTTTTGATATCCCATCATATCTAGGGTCAATATATTTTAGGAAGAAAACACTGAAATGCAAGTCTCCAAGACGTGTACCGTGAAGTACAATCTTCGAGACAAGTGTCACTCTCCGAAACGCATTTCTGGTGGTAGGAGACGAGTCTCCGTGCAACATTGGAAAAAACTTCTAAGAGAGTCAAATGGATGTCACATTTAAGGTTGGACATTAATTGTGACAAATTCATGACATTACGCTCCGCCACCACCCCTCATTGCCATTGTGGGATGCCTATCAGCGTAATAAACTCAGTAATTTATAGAATCACTTTATGCAAGTAATAACTATTACAATAAATGATAAAATAGACGATTGTAAAGTAAAAATTATCTTGTAATGATTGCAAGTTTGCTTTAGGTGAAGTCAACTACAAGTAATCTCTTATTGACACATAATCCTTTAGACCTGTATGATGGATAGCTACTCCATGAAAGAATATTTAAATCATAATGCCAAATCATTCAAGAAATCTTTTACTTGAGAAATACAGTACCAATAACAAAAATTTGGTGTAAACAACTAATAATAAATTGAATAATTAACAATGACAAATGTCTTTATTCAGATTTGCAATAGCTGGCATGTACACGTACAGCAGATGAATCAACGAAACAGATTAGGGCAATCATTCAAATAATAATTTTGAAAAAGTCTGAAGCGAGGATATTTGCTTCAGCTGAAACAAATTCATAATTCTGGCTTTCAGTACAAGACATATAATACATCTCATGAATCAATATCATATATTCTGAACTGAAAATGACATTATTATTATCAAAATATAGAAAGCAATTCATATTCAGAGTTTCCAACACGTACACCTGAAGAACCATTATTTATGTTGCAGGCGAGTCAGTCAAATCAATGACACCCCTTGAAACAGGCCGAGGTGTAGATGATATTGAAATAATTTGTCCCTGAGAAGTTACTGGGGAGAGGAAAGTACAGTTTACACGTATTGTTTTCGTAGTGGGGGTGGACTTGCAGGGTGATGTGAATGATAATGATGCTTCCTCAGATGTTTTCAGTGGCGAGATATAACATAGAGGACTGTATTCCTGAAAAGATGGAAAGTCTATTGTATTTGAACTTCTTTTGATTTTGGATTTTATGCTAAAATCATCCATATTATTTATTATCTCGTCAACTTCACAATCTTCGGGGACAATGTAATCAAATTTCAAGTCATTGGAAAAATTATACTCACCTGGATATGAGGAAGCAATCATTTTATTTTTTATGCTAAAATCATCTGAAATGTCTTTCGGGTTGTTGGCTTCGTTGTCGTTGGCTAGAAAACAATCAGTTCTGAAGTTGATTGATAAATTATTCTTTACACCATATGAAGTTTCTTGCTTGAAATTCACAGGTGAATTAGTATTTGGCATTAAAAATGATCCTGATGCACCATCCCTATCCTCATTGTTCTCACTATCTAATATTTGAAGCAGGCAATCATGGTTGGAAAAGAAACCATTTAACCTATTTGATCCCTCGGTTTCTTCATCTGCCTGTACTGTAGATAAAGATAATTTCTTTGGGGAAGGAACTGTAACTCTAGAACCCAATTCATCTGCAGGTATACTAAATTTAAGTTGTTTCAAAGCACGGCCTCTTCTCCTGCATTTCTTAGCAGGCTGCCGATCACATTCTTGCTCTTGCCACTTTTTAAATTTTGTGGACTTTTTTTGATGTGATGTACCCTTGTCACCCTGCACTCTCTCTTCAGGATCACTGACATCACTTCCAAAGCAATGCTCTTCTTCCATATCATCCTCACCATCTGACAGCCAATTATCTGTATAACATGGAAGCTCGTCCACGGGACAAATCTGAACTTTCATATGAGAAGGTAGAGTTGGGCAACCCTTGGTATTGCCTACGTGCTTTGTTGACAAGAAATTGACAGTAATATTTAAACTACAAAATAAAAGAAATCAGAGATTAGAAAAGATAGAATGTTAGTTCCCTGTGAAGGCACAACAGCATTTCTACAAAGTCATCCAACTAAAGCAGCACGTTTATGTATCCCATTGGAATAAGGTTAAAGCATAAACTCCTTTTTTTGGTGGAAACCCTTGCAGTTATCAAGAAGCTGCTATCATGGTAGACTGCTAAATAAGATGTAGTAAGAAAAGGAGATCGAAGTGTCTAAAATACAGAATTCATAGACCCTGTTAGATGCAATCTAACCTTTTCCATTCGGAAAGTGTGAGCATAGTGTAAGCAAGCCTTATTTTACCAGCAATCCCACCCAACTGCTTCAACCCTTTGGCTGCTTCCTTCACAGCCAGTGACATTTTTGGATTCTGCCAAGCCCACTCGAACTGGACAAAACAAAAGATAAAGAAGGGTCAATGTTGTATTTGATCAGTGTACCAAATTGAGAGTTTACAATGGAAATCAAAGATAAGCAGTCTTTAGAGACCTGATTGGTAAAATACTAAAAGCCTTTTAAAAAGCTCTGCATATATGAACAATGCTCACAAACATGTGCTCCAACATGATGAATGTGAATAGTTGGATTATATTAGTATATTTCGCGAGGAATAGATGTAGTTACTTGACCCATAATTTGTGTACAATCATTGACAAAAATACAACCAGGCAAAATTGAATTTTAAATTTCATATTCTTTTATTTAAGAGGTAAGACTATATAAAGGAGGTCCATATTTCTCCAAAATTACAAATTGACAACATGGCTGTCTTGAGGGATGAAGGATCCTCTATGGGAGCAATATGCAGATGACCAGAATGCATAATCTGCAGAATAACCTTACACAAGCTGGAAATTGGGCAGCACATCATATACAAAATCGGCAGTATCCTTTTACCTACAAAGGTAGGAGTGGAAGTGGCAGACTTTTTTGAAGTCATTAAAGCATGGCTTTGGTTAGAGATTGAAATATCCCTTGTGGGATACCACTTAAAAATGCACAAAATATTGAAAATTTGCAGCCAAATAAAATACTGATTTTTGCAGATTTTTACAGTTAGGGCAGCGAACTAAAGAAACTTAATATCTCCCAAAATATCCACCAAATTACTTGAAAATTTAAAGAGAGCTTGATAATATTATAAAGACATAAGAAAACTGTTTTTGGAATTTTACAGAAATTAAAATGCTGCCAGAAAATTACAGCATGCCCTAGACAGCTGGAAAACTTCTAAAATTCGTAACTCTACCAAATACAAGAGCAAAAATTATGAGTCTTTGGAAATAACATTAACAAATATAGGAAATGATATTTCAACCTTTAGATCTGAAAGGGGCCAATTGGAAACCCTCCAAATAAAGGCTGCAAGTCGCCTAGCTTGGAAAAGGGTTGGAAATTGATGAAGATGCCTTCAAAGTGATGCTAAGCCCTGCCCAAATGGCTGCCGTGAATCTGATCTGAAAAGCCCTCTGGTTATCTTCCCCAAATGCCCCCAAAACCCTCAAAATCCTTCCTCTGAAACCTCTGATAATATCTTTGTAACACAGCCCAAAAGGCAGCTCCAAAATGACAGCTAGGGTAGATCTCTCACTACCGAAGAATGCCCTGCTAGCTAGGGATGGATCTCTCACCACCGAAGCTAGGGTCCCTATGGGATTTCACTCCACAAGCTGTAGATTTGCAAACAACAGTTGCACGTGAAGGGAAAATAAAATGTATGCAAAATGTCTTTTCCTTTCTCCCCCAGCTCCTTATATACTTCTTCAAGGCAAAAGAGCCCCAATAAACCCTAGACACATTTCTTCTATGGAAGGGCCAATAAAATAAAAGTAACTAAAGTTACTTTTTTCCTTTTTAAGTCAAAAGTGACCATAGTCCAAAAGTGATCCCCAAACGCAAAACTTGAATATTAGTACCATGTGGCCCCTTCCCAATAGCTCCCAGCATCCACAGCCCCTTGGGTATGACCAAGGCTTGGACTCGAATTGGCCCTTAGGCCTTTGGCGTAGGAAAGGGGACATTACAGTCCTCCCTTCCCAAATTTTGCTTGTCCTCAAGCAAATGCAAATTAGGATGCTGCAAAATCTGCTCTCCCTCCCAAGTAGCATCCTCAAGTGGCAGTCCCTTCCATCGCACCAAATACTCGGTGATTACTCTTCTCCTGAGCCCCCTCTGTCTCTCTTCAATAATGGATTATGGTTCCAACACCAACTTCCTCTCCTCATCTAGTGGCGGTAACTCTGTAGATGGTACAATATGTTGTCCAAGTGCCTTCTTAAGGCATGAAACATGGAAGACATTATGTATCTTACTGTGCTCTAGTAGCTCTAGCTCATATGCAATTGCCCCAACTTGACGAACTACCCGGTACGGACCATAAAATTGGTTTCAATTTCTCTGCACCCTTCTGCTTTAGTGAGGACTGCCTATATGGCTGTAAACGTAGGAATACTAGATCCCCAACCTCAAAAGACCTCTCTATCATGTGCCGGTCTGCATATACCTTCTGTTGATTCTGTGCCTTCTGAAGGTTCTCTCTGAGAGCCTTCAAAATATCCTCATTCTCCTGTAACCAATCTCGAGCTTTGGGAGGCTCGGCTATCTGGTAATACCAAATCCACAAATGTCATAGCGTCGTACCCATACAAGGCTCGGAAATGAGTCATACCTATGCTCATCTGGTAGGTGGTATTGTAGCAATACTCACCCATGTGTAACCATTTAATCCATGCCCGCTGATGTCCTGACACATAACTCCACAAGTAGCCCTCTATCCACTTATTGACTATCTCTGTCTGCCCATCTGTCTGTGGGTGGTAGCTAGTGCTAGGAGTCAACTCTGTACCTGCTAGTCTGAAGATCTCTTGCCAAAAGGTGCTCATGAAGATCTTGTCCCTGTCACTGACAATATTTTTAGGCAACCCATGTAGCCTAAAAATACCGGTATAGAAGATCTAGGCCACATCCACTGCCTCGTGCCCCTTGGGTAGGGAAAAGAAATGAGCATACTTAGTTAACCGATCAACTACAACATAAATGCAGCTATGCCCATGCACCAAGGGAAGCCCTGTGATAAAATCCATAGATATGCTTTCCCATTTTTGTTCGGGAATGGGGAGAGGCTGAAGTAATCCTTGCTGGAAAAGACTGCTCGGATTTCGTTTGCTGGCAAACCATACACTCTCTGACATGATTAAGGACATCGTCCTTCATCCCCTTCCATGCAAATCTCTCCCTGATAAACCTGTATGTTTTGAAATACCCAGGATGTCCAGCTAGTGGTGTATCATGTACTGCTCGAAGGATCTTCTCCTTCATTTTGGATCTTAATACAAGGAAAATCCTATCCTTGTAGAAAATGGGATCATCCACTACTCTGTATCGGTCATCCTGTATAATACCATCCATGATCTCACATGCAAACTAATTTTTGGAATACTCAACAAGTATATGAGCCTTCCAATCCGCTGAAATCTCAGACATAGAACTAAGCATAGAAGTGAGGTAAGGCCTCCTAGATAAAGCGTCAACAACACTATTATTCTTACCTCTAGTGTACTCTATGTCAAAGTCATATGTTTGGACTTTGTTCACCCATCTTTGTTGGCAATCGTTGAGCTCCTTTTGTCCCAAGAAGAACCTCAAATTGTTGTGATCCATACAAACCACGAATTTGTTGCCCACAAGGTACTGTCTGAATTTGGCCAAAGCATGCATAATGGCCAACATCTCCTTGTCGTAAATTGAATACCCTTTCTCCACGGGTTTCAATTTTCGACTCTCATAGGTGATGGGATGCCTATCCTGCATGAGAATTGCCCCAACACCCTCTCCTGATGCATCACACTCTAGAATGAATGGGTGGGAGAAATTTGGTAATGCGAGGACAGGACACGAACTCATCACCTCCTTGAGGTGATAAAAAACCTATTGTGTTGCGTCTGACCAAGCAAAAGCCCCCTTCTTGGTCAAATTGGTCAATGGAGCAGTCAGCTGAGAGAAATTCTTCACGAACCTCCGGTAGTATGTGCACAACCCCACAAATCTTGTCAAATGTGTCAATGTCCTAGGTGGCGGCCAATCCAGAATTCCTTGTATCTTCTCTCTATCCACCTTCACTATACCCCCACCAATCACATATCCCAAGTATAGAAGTTCGGTCATGCCGAACTCACAATTAGAGATTTTCCCATATAACGAATTAGCTTCTAATATCCCCAATATCTCACCCAAGTGCTTGATATGGTCCTCCCAAGTCCTGCTGTAGACTAAAATATCATCAAAGAAACCCTAAGTTACCGAAACGTTTTGAATACAGGAGCGGGAGCGGGAGCGGGGTATCCGATACGCGGAAACAACAAAATTTTTTTGACCACGGATACGGCAGTACAAAAACTATATAAAAATTAAAAAATATATAAATTTCAGCCTTCTAAATAGGAATTTAATTATTAACCACATATTATGCATATGAAAGACAAGATAAAAGACAAATTATAACTTATAAGCTAAATAAGTGAATAACCACAACAAGCAAGCTAGGATACCGATAAAACTTAGAAACTTAAAAGCTTAAAAGTTAAATTAAAATTTAAAATACTTAAATCAAACACAATGTGAATGTCATGAATCTCATGATATATTAAATTCAATCATAGATCAATATTCAAAGCTCAAACTATCTTTCATTGTCAATATTCATCATATTCCTCTTCATCAAGAGGATCAAAACCAGCTACATCATCATCATTATGTGGTTCATTAGAACCACATGGGCTCAAACCACTAGCACTAGGGCCACTGCCAGTTGCACCCCCTTGTGCATGTAGGTCTAGTGGTGCCACAGAACTCTCATCATCATATGCTCCATGGTGGGAAATGGAAGCATCCAAGTCAACTATCTTTGGATCAATGTCCCAATGTCTTGTTGACCCTTCCTTGTACTTTGGCTGCTTGTGGGATAAAAGGCGCAAGTTGGAATTTATGTATACCAAATCTTCAGCCCTTTTAGCCCCCAACCTGTTGCGTTTCCATGTGAGTGGATGAAATTATACATACTCCAGTTGCGCTCAGAGGAAGATGAACTTGCAACCTATTAAGGCAACCCAAACTTCAAAGTCAATGCAAAGTTCAACTTCAGATTTAAACACTCAAACTTAAATTTTAAAAAACTAAAAGAAAAGAGAATAAAAAAATTAAAAACTTACATGTGCCAAGACCTTGATTGCAAGAGGTTGCAAGTAAGCTTGATGAAGTACCATGGAGGTACCACCACATATATGCATCCATCTTGTATTTGCTCCGAAGAGCGAGAAGGCTATGACCCGTTTCTGCTATGAAATTGCCAAACTCTACCATAACTTGGTCTTGGGCCTCAGGATCAAGGAAGAGCCTAGCCAATGCCGCCATATATCCCTCATTGACTTCCGCATCCCTGTATGGTACTACCCTCCCTGGCAAGGAAAGAATCTTTGTGCTATAAAATCTAGGAGTCAATGCAAAAGCTAGTAGATGTAATGGGGTGGTTATTTTGTTCCACCCCTCAATGAGGATTGACTTCACTTGTTTGAAAAATATTTCCTCGGGATCTTGTTCTTTTGCATTTATGACGGCTTTTATCTTCTCAATCATTGAGTCGATGCCGTCATATATCTCTCCTAGACATGGTTGATCCGTGTCAGTAAACCAGATCATGCTCATAATGGGCTCTGTAAAACTCAACAGATAACCCACTCTATCCCACCAAGGGTCCTCTAAAATCAGGTTCTTCACTTTTTTGAGCCCCTTGAGTGTTTGATTGCCTCCATACAGACCAAAGATTAGATGTTACCATCCTCATGAGTGCCTCTCGCACCTTCACTAGTCGTCTCAAGACGATTGTGTGTGATGCAAACCGAGTCTCAACAACCTAATAAGAACGAGGAACAAAAAATAAAAATAAAATTTAAATTATAAAATTGAAAGCTAAAAGAATACTAAAAAACTTATATTAAATTTTAAATTAAAAAGAAAGAAAGAAATAAAGCTTTTCCTTACCTTCAATAGCTCCAACTGCAAGAATGATCTAAAAATGCCCTATGACATGTGGTGGTTGGTGACAAACATTTGGATTTCTTCAACTTCTGCATACACTTGCTGGATCCACTCTATTTTGTTTGCCATTTTCTTTAGCATTAAATTCAATGAATGCACAGCACAAGGTGTCCAAAAAATATGCCCATACCGTGTCTCAACTAGCATCCCCGCAGCTCTGCAATTTTTGGCGTTGTCCGTTATCACTTGGACAACATTTTCAGGCCCCACTGCCTCAATGGACTCAAAGAGAATGTTGGCTATGAATTGGGCATCCTTCACTTGCCCCTCACAATCAACTGCTTTCAAAAACATTGCCCCCTTAGGGCGTACTGCAATCACATTGATTAAAGAGCGGTTTCTTGCATCTTTCCATCCATCAGAAACAATGGACAGGCTAGTTTTGGTCCATGAGTCCCTAATTGGTTGCAAGGAGGTTTCCACGTATTTTTTTTGTCTATCCAAAAATGTGGTGCGGATCTTCTTCATATCCTAGGTGGTTTATACCCTTTTGGTGCCTCATTGATGGCTTTCACCATCTCATGCCAATAAGGTGATCTCACAACATTAAAAGAAAGCCCATTAGCATATACACACCTTGCAATGCATTCATCTGCAATCTCCCTGTTCTCATTCTGAAAGGCCTTTTCCAATGGCCCTTTTGTCTTACTTTTCTTTCGTGCAAGGGAAACATTCTCATCTGTGGAGATAGGAGCCACAAATGGATGTGGCATGGCCACAATTGGGGATCCACTAGGTGATGGAGCAACTGGAGGCCTTGTTGAACGAGATGAACCTCCTCTTTTGGCCAATGGATGACCCGCTCTCATAGCCACTTTAGCCTCTGCATCCTCCTGCTCTTTGATATATGCTAAAAGATTTGCTTTTGGCACCCCAGCATTATTCCTCCCCCTGCATACTCTTATACCATTACCCGTTATGGCACACAAGTGGCTTTTCACCCTACTGTAAGAAGCCTTTGAATAGTCCATCACACTCATTGCATTTCCATTCAAAACAACCACCACCTGCAAGTTGTCGAACTATTGTTACGTGCCTCCATAACGGTGAATTTGGGTCAAAGTCTTTGGCCAAAGATTGCCCAGAAGAAGCAGAACTTGTTGCCATTGTAGAAATACCTACAAGGTTTAAAAAAAAATTAAGCAAAAAAAACAATGGCATGCAATTGCATTGTGTGATTGAACAATGAAAATAAAAAAAATTAAATGGAAAGAGCAAAATAAAAATGAACATAAGCAAAAAAATGTAATGTGTGAAAGATTAAATAATTAAAAAAAATAGAGGAACAAGGCTAGAAATTAAAAAAAAACTTACCTTCACTTAGTAAACCACAAATCAAATCCTTCACAAATCCTCCTTTGCAACTCCCCACACTCCTACAAGCTTAGCAATAGCTCCTCACACTCCTACAAGCTTAGCAATAGCTCCTCAAACCCTAGACAAGCACAAAGCAATTTTGGAGAGCCACAATGTGAGTTTGTTTGCTTTATGTTTTGTTTGTGTGTTCTTTTGTTTTATTGTTTAGAGGTAGCTTTTAGGTTTTAGACTAGAAGAATTTATAATTTTTTATTGTTGTGTGGCTTTAAAAACATAAAAAAAATAAAAAAAAACTTTTTTCAACGTGGGAGCGGCCAAGGAGCGGCCAGGGGCTGTGGAAACGCCCTGGTACGGCCTGTGCTGTACCCGGGTGTTTCCGCAGCCCCTGGCCGCTCCCGCTGCCTTTATAGGTGTTTCCGATAACCTAGAAGAAAACCAATACAAACTTCCGCAAGTGGCAGTTGAACACATGATTCATGCAAGACTAGAATGTAGCTGGAGCATTAGACAATCCGAAAGGCATCACCAAGAACTCAAAGTGACCGTAATGGCATCTGAAAGTTGTCTTATGCACATCCTGTGCCCTGTGCCGTACCCGGGTGTTTCCGCAGCCCCTGGCCGCTCCCGCTCCCGCTGCCTTTATAGGCGTTTCCGGTAACCTAGAAGAAAACCAATACAAACTTCCGCAAGTGGCAGTTGAACACATGATTCATGCAAGACTGGAATGTAGCTGGAGTATTAGACAATCCAAAAGGCATCACCAAGAACTCAAAGTGACCGTAATGGCATCTGAAAGTTGTCTTATGCACATCCTGCTCCTTGACTTTGATCTGATGATATCCAGAACGCAAATCTATTTTCAAAAAATAGATAGCACCATGTAGCTCGTCCAAAAACTCATCAATGCGTGGTACGGGATACTTGTTCTTTATTGTCTTCTTATTTGAGGCACGGTAGTCCATACACATCTGCAGGGTCCCATCCTTCTTCTTCACCAATACCACCGAAGAAGTGAAAGCGCTGGAACTCGGTCTAATATGCCCCATATCAATGAGCTCATGTATAGTCTTCTCGATCTCATCCTTAAACCGTTTGGGGTGACGGTAAGGAGAAGTAACCACCGGTCTAGCATCCTCGAGCTCAATCACATGCTCAAATCACCTATCTGGAGGTATGCCTAGAGGTATGTCACCAAAAACTGCACCTATGTCTGTCCAATAAGCCCTGTATATCCACATGATACTCCTGTTGTCCATCCTCTGATTTCTTGGTTGAAACCAAACAATGTACTGCCCAATCCACCCCGTTGTGCCTATAGATACTCTCGATCCTCTTTTCCGTAACAACTCGGGGTGCCTCTGAAGATAAGCCCCTCAAGATCACGTTCCTCCCTTCAGACTTAAACTTCAACTCCATCGTCTAGAAGTTAGTTCGAAACTCACCAAGGGAATGGAGCCACTGTACTCCAAGCACTATGTTGGTCTCTCCAATACCAACAATATAGAAATCATTGGTAACTGTATAGTTACCCATCGTGATGCTCAATTGGGGTACCCATCATGATGCATCTCATGGAATCTCCATTGGCGACAACCACGTTGAAGCCCTCAAATTCCTTTGTCTGTAACCCTCACCTCTTAACCAATGAGGCATCAATAAAGTTGTGGATTGCCCCACTATCAATGAGTACCACTACTCGTTGTCCCTACAAAACTCCCCTAACTCTGAATGCCTTGTACCTCGGGGTACTAGACAAAGTGGCGATAGTCTCTTGGGGAAAAGTCTTGCTATCCTGCTCAACACCCGCACTATTTAATGCCTCATCATCATCATCCTCTAATCCATGTGTGTCCAACTCCTCATCACCATCACTCTCCTCAAAGACTTCTATGAATTGGGCCCTCCCTCTACCCTTGCAATCATGTCTTGGAACCCAAGGTGTGCAGCAATCAAAACATAGTTTCTTTCGCCTCAATTCCTTTTTGAACTCTCTAGATCCGAATGGTCTCCAGGCTGTATCTTTCCTAGGTGGAGGTACCATCGGCTGCAAACCATCGGTTCTGGAAGGGAAACCCTTAGGCTGCACTCGAGGTGGAAACCACGACTTAGGAGTGGATAACTCCAAGTCACGAGCTCTCCTAATAGCCTCATGCAAAGAAGAAGGCTCAAATGCCTTCACAAATCCAGCAAGAGCATCTATTAAACCTGCTATGAATAGGGAAATCAACCTCATCTTTGTAACATCAGGTGCCATAACAGATAGTCTCTGAAAATCTGCGATATACTGGTCCAAGGAACCGGCCTGCCTCAAATGAGTCAACTCTCTAAAATACCTGTCGAGGTCCCTCCTATTAAATCTGCTCACTAGCCTCTTTGTGAACTCTACATAAGTCGTGATGTATGTGTCCTTGTGTAATCAACCCATGATGCCACCAATCATTAGCGTCTCCCTCTAGATGTAGGATTGCAAACTTAATTGCATCTTCCTCATGCATAGGATTCAAGTCTAAGTATGTCTTCAACTTCTGGACCCAAGACTGTGCAGAACACTTTTTAGAACCGTCGAAGTGTGGAACAGAAATCTATCCCAACCTCCTTTGCATCTCTAGTACCTGTACTTGGTAATCTCTCCTAGACCTGCCCAATCTTCATTTTGCAATATTCCTAGAATGACATATTGTCACGAAAGCCATCACTTAAGGTCTGGTACCTTTCCCAACAAGACTCCTCATCTACAATATCCACTGGCTGCCGTACTTATGAAACTTCTGGATCCTTCAAAAAAGAAGGTTCGTGAAACCCCAAAGGCCTGGTAGAAGAATGGGGAGACCGCTGCCCTGAATGTCCACCCTCACCTCTTTGACCATGTTGTCCCCTATTGCTATTTTCTCCTCTTTCCGCATGAGTATCAATCTTGTCCTGTGCTAATCTCTCAGTGAGCTGGCTCAAATAGAGATTGGTAGTCTCTTGCTGCTTTACTATGTTGGTGAGCAATTGTTCCATCAGATCTACACCTATATCCTCACTGTCTCTGTCACCCATCTTTCAATCCCAACAGGCTGGAAAAACAACTGCTCTGATACCACTGAAATAACCCTTGTGGGATACCACTTAAAAATGCACAAAATATTGAAAATTTGCAGCCACCTAAAATACTTATTTTTGCAGATTTTTACAGTTAGGGCAGCGAACTAAAGAAACTTAATATCTCCCAAAATATCCACTCGAATTACTTGAAAATTTAAAGAGAGCTTGATATTATTATAAAGGACATAAGAAAATTGTTGTTGGACTTTTACAGAAATTAAAATGCTGCCAGAAAATTACAGCATGCCCTAGACAGCTGGAAAACTTCTAAAATTCGTAACTTACCAAATACAAGAGCAAAATTTATGAGTCTTTGCAAATAACATTAACAAATATAGGAAATGATATTTCAGCCTTTAGTTCTGAAAGGGGCCAAATGGAAAACCTCCAAACAAAGGCTGCAAGTCGACTAGCTTGGAAAAGGGTTGGAAATTGATGAAAATACCTTCAAAGTGATGTTGAGCCCTGCCCAAACAGCTGCCGTGAATCTAATCTAAAAGCCCTTTGGTTATCTTCCCCAAATCTCCCCAAAACCCTCAAAATCCTTCCTCTGAAACCTTTGATAATATCTCTGTATCATAGCCCAAAAGGCAGCTCCAAAATGACAGCTAGGGTAGATCTCTCACTACCGAAGAATGCCCTACTAGCTAGGGATGGATCTCTCACCACCAAAGCTAGGGTCCCTATGGGATTTCACTCCACAATTTGTGGATTCGCAACCAACAGTTGCACGTGAAGGGAAAATAAAATGTATGCAAAAGTGTCTTTTTCTTTCTCCCCCAGCTCCTTATATACTTCTTCAAGGCAAAAGAGCCCCAATAAACCCTAGACACATTTCTTTCTATGGAAGGGCCAATAAAATAAAAGTAACTAAAGTTACTTTTTCCTTTTTAAGTCACCATAGTCCAAAAGTGATCCCCAAACGCAAAACTTGAATATTGGTACCATGTGGCCCCTTTCCAATAGCTCCCAACATCCACAGCCCCTTGGGTATGACCAAGGATTGGACTCGACTTGGCCCGTAAGCCTTTGGTGTAAGAAAGGGGACATTACAGAGATGATCAACCGAACAAAAGATGTCTCCCGAGTCTATTCAGGTAGTAAAATGCAGTCTCCCAAGATTAAGTTTAAGTAATTAATTGTCCTGTTCAAGTAACGTTTTAGTTACCGTGCTTATCTTGAATAAGCAGGGTAGCTTATGAGTCCACTATGCAATGACAAGCTTTTCTTAAGTCGTTAAAGCAAAGCTTTGGTTAAGAGATGATCAACCTAACAAAAGGTGTTTCCTGAATCTAGTTCGGTAGTAAAATGCAGTCTCCCAAGTATAAGCTTAAGTAACTGAGTGTCCTGTTCAAGTAACGTTTTAGTTACCCTACTTATTTTGAATAAGCAGGGTAGGTTATGAGTCCACTATGCAGTGACATCGCCAAAATTGACAGGTGACACAAAAAAGTAAAACAAGCCATATGTTATCTACTATTCTATCAGGGTTATGGCAGCAATATATTTTCACAATCAGGTCAAGTGAGGACTTGTACACATCATTGCCTAAGCTCGCCTTCTGACACTTTGAACATTCATACATTCTATCATTTTATTGTTGTGCAACTGCAGGATACATGGTGCTCTTGAAATTGTTTTTCACAAGTATTTGATAACTCCTGTTTTTGCTGTAAAAGGATTACAGTTTATGCCCTTTATATTTGAACATTGTTAACTCTTTTTCTTTGAACATTTTTGGAAAGCCATATGTTATCTACTATTCTAGCAGGGTTATGGCAGCAATATACTTTCACAATCAGGTCAACTGAGGACTTCATTGTGCACATCACTGCCTAAGCTCACCTTCCGACACTTTGAACTTTCATGCATTCTATCATTTTATTGCTGTGCAACTGCGTGATAGATGGTGCTATTGAGATTATTTTTCATGAGCATTTAGATGGTGCTCTTGAGATTTTATGCCCTTCATATTTGAACATTGTTGGCTCTTTATCTTTGAACATTGTTAACTCTTTAACTACATACTATGCTCGGTTGTGATGCATTCGACCGGAACTCCTTTCCAACCACACGAGATAGCATGTGATTTTGCATCCCTTAACTAAATTTAAAGAGACTTCCCTAGCTATGTGTCAAACAGTGACCAAGCATAACAATATCGCATGCTAGCACATTGAAGAAAGAGAAGGCCACCTTTGTAAGACAAACACCTATTGTGGTAATTGTAGACAAGTAAGCATTGCATGATGCCCAGATAGCCTATAAGATTTTGAATCCAAGCTGCCAAGTACTTGCTTGGCTATCAACTTCCCACTTCACTTTCTGTTAAACATGGATGGTTTGCTGGGGTAAGGGCTTTATGAACCAATGAAACTTTGGGGTGTGTCAATAAATCATTTAGTCATGCCAACTCACAAGCCTTGTTTAGCAGGGTTAGATTCACTAGGAGTGTTAAAATTTGATTTGCCACCACTACTAGAGGCTTCTATCTCAAGTACGAGTGTTAAAATTTGATTCTCCACTTTACTAGAGGCTACTATCTCAATTGAGCTAAAAGTCTTCTCCTGCAATGCACACCCACTACAACACAATCCTGTACAGAAAACAGAGTGTCTTATGTCATAACCTTGGCAATATGAGAAAAAAAGCAGACTCGTCCAAGTCTCAACCAGCTCAAGAAGGATTTAAATCTAAACTATAACCTGCTGATCTTGAAGAATCAACTTCCTTTTCTCATTGAAAAGAACTTCTGCATTACAGAAACAATCAGAAACATTCATATATACTCTCTCCAACCTGGAACACATGAAATCAGGCTCAGTTTCTTAATCATGATTAAATAAGCTCTTGAACCTTTTTCACTTCAACCTTCGAACTAGGTTTCATCTAAAAGGTAACTTTTGAATTCTATTTACCCAAATTAAATCATGGCGAGAATCTCTTCTACAGAAGTTGTCCTCTTCGAAATGGTTTCCTGAAATTTTCTCTCGCATCATCTAAAACTATAGTAAACCACCATTCTTTTTCCAAAGGTTCCGGTCTTCAACCATATATAGAGACCGCTTCTTGCTAAGTCTAATAAATCCTTTCAAGGGCAATCAATTCCACAAACTACAAGCTCTTCACAATGAAACAATGTGTGAAAAACTGAAGATTATATCAGAACCATGGTCCATCAGGTGTGTTCTAGCAACGAGATCTGCAGCTTAAAGCATAAAGGCAGGACCAGGAAGAGCTGCCAATAGTGAAGACATTGGGCTTGAGGGGGCTTTGTGGCTCATCCTTTATGCTAAATGGATTCTTTTAGAAAAACAAAACTGCTCACATTTCAGATCTGGAAAAATAAATGAAAATAAATTCCACAATGCCTACAACTTCAGCTTCCAAAAATGCAAGTGTATTTGCTGGAGCACCTCAGAAAAAGGACACGGGTCAGGCATTTTGCCATGTCTTCTCTCATCAAACAGAAAACACTTTTCTTTGCTTGCTGTCCAATTTGCCATTACCAGCGGGTGTGCACAGGAGGAAATATCCAGTGGCATCTCCAGCCTGGGATTTTTGCCAAGTCTTCTCTCATCAAACAGATAGCACCTTGCTTTGCTTGCAGTCAGATCTAGAGCCATTACCAGCGGGTGTGCACAGCAGGATATATCCTGTGGCATCTCCACCATGGCCAAAGGGACAGTTCGTGCCCATCCTTAGTTACATAAAGGCGAAGCCTTCACATATGCAGGCCCATGCACAATACTCCAAGTTCTAGTAAAGAAAAAACAAATGTTCTTTAGCTTGATGCCTGCTTTAAAGTGGATCCCGGATTCCAAATGCTCTTCAAACTTGCGGAGCATGTCTCTTAAAAGTGGATGGTCGATATTGTCTTCATGTGTTTCTGCACTAGTCACATGGGAGAAGCATGGCCATGTCTAGAGGTTCTGATCTCTGCAAGATTTTTTTTTTTATGAAAAAGATCTTATATTATATTAATTCAATACGATACAAGATAACTTTCAACAAAAAAGCGGGCGGTACGAGAGCACGCCCCAAAACCACAAACAGAGCTAGGGTGAGCCTAGCAGGAGATAGGACAAACTAGGCCGAGCCTAGGAGAAAACAAAAGCTAGGCATCACCTAGAAGCAGTCAAACTACAAAGTCACACAGCAGCAGCAAACATGCCCGAAGCGGGTGGGTCATGATCATCCGGCCAACCCGAGCCAGGTAAATCTTTGCCAACATCCGGGAGCTCCCAACCAGCAGCAACTTCTTCCTCCGGATCCGCCTCCCCGCGAGTAGGAATGGCGAGGTTAAGGTGAGGGAACTCGTCGGACAATGGTGGCGGCCCCATCCATGTTGGCGAGGCGGTGATCCCCAGCCTTGCTGGCGAGCTGGTGATCCCCATTCTGCAAGCTTTTCAAAGATCCCACACTCAAAAAGGTGTACATTTTTCTCAGGCCCACATGGCATGAATAGAACGTGCATAGATTCAGGTACTTTTGGAACTGTGTTCAATGGGAATATAGAGGGCAATACTATCCCAGTTCACTGTCGTCAAGGATCCGTGTTGCGTCAAATCAAGTATGGGAGGAAGATGAATGAGCAGCTGTCAATTATATGGCAAACCAAGTAGATAACCTTTTGATCACCGATGAAAGTGGAGCACAAAGGATGGCATATTAATGGTCACAAAGGCAGTTGAGGTATGCGTGATTCAAGGATGTACATCTACAGCATCCAAGAGCATGGCTGACCTTCCTGCAGTCTGAAGTTGGCTGAGAGGAGACATTTTTTAAAAGCTCTTCTCTAGAATCCTTTGGGGTAGGTTGCTTAACATGACCAGGCATGTGCTACACGAATTTCATGAGAATAGAATCCTTAAGATCCGTACCTCCTTTTTGTCTTGGTAAACAATATTGGCAAACTGTTTTGCGGCATTGGCAAGGTGAATTTGAACAATTACCAAAATAAGTGGGTGCTCCTTCCATTTGGGTATTATGCAAGATCTAACAGAGGCATCCCAACATAGCTGAAGACAGTGAAGAAGAGGAAAATTAAAATGTGGTAGAGACTGCTCCACTTCCCTGCTCACCCAAAGTTCATTGAACCTTCACCAACCTTCTAGAAGGCCTGTTTTTCAACAGATCCCAGTGACTAGGCGAGAGTTTAGTGAGGAACAGGCAGGAAACCCGTTTGATCCAACTGACAGAAAATAAACTTTTATAATGTTAGTGTAGAGGAGGCCCAAAAGCTCTGCAGACTTTGACCTCTTTGATTACCCAGCCACCAAATGGATGGAGAGATGACGTCAGAAAATTTATTCATGAGATGCTGAGGATTAATTTGGAGGTTGAGAGTTCAGTTTCATTCTCAACCCTAACCGGACATAGGATCAAGGATCTGACAACAGCTCCCATTCTACCAATAGAGATGATGGTGAGCATGCCAAGCACAATAATTGTTCTCTTATGTATTTGGATATGTCATGGTTGTCATGTTTAATACAAATCCTTATATAGTCAACTGAATATTCATTTGAGTGGGGTTGGAGGTGTGGGGCTGAAGAAGTGCCCTAAATTATCAAAAGAGAAAATGGCAAAGTACCTGAGAGACCAAGATGAGGTTGATAGACAATAAGAAAGAAATAGATCTAAAACAATTCCATTGCAGAATAGGCCTTCATCAAGACCACCCACACCTACATTTGCTACTCATGCTTTCATCCAAACTCAAAGTCACACTCATGCTCATCCACTTGATACCCCTTTTGATGAAGAGAGTCAAGAGACCTCACGAAAAAAGCAAAAACGAGCATTGGAAAAAGCATTCAATGATAACAAGAGGGACATTGTTAATGAAGTGACTAATCAATGCATTTATGCATGTGGGCTGCCATTTTATGTATTGAGGTCTCTGTAATGTCCCTTTTTCAAAATTAATTAATCCTGGATACATGAAGCCTGTTTTTATTATTTTCCGTAGGCTAAGGGGAAATTAAAAGAGAAAAATAAATTAATTTAAGTGGTCCAAGGATATTTTTATATTTTAATTGGGAAAGGACACTTAAATTATATTTTAATCCTAAAAGCATTGTTAGAATAAAATAATAA